>CANTUT010000471.1:0-2500 GCA_947687605.1 Reutealis trisperma
ATGTATGTATGTGTACATATATATATATATATATATATATATATATATATATATATATATGTACACATACATACATACATACATACATACATACATACATACATACATATATATATATATATATATATATATATATATATATATATATATATGTGTGTGTGTGTGTGTGTGTGTGTGTGTGTGTGTGTGTGTATACATACATACACACAGATATATATATATATATATATGTGTGTGTGTGTGTGTGTGTGTGTGTGTGTGTGTGTGTGTATGTATGTATGTATGTATGTATGTATTATAAAATAAATTGATTCAATATTTGATATTAATTATGCTATAATATTTTTATTTATTAAATTTGACCAATGCCTAAAATTTGGAAAGAGGTGATGAATGCTAAAATTATGGAGATTAATAGTAAATTATATGGTAAATTAATGTGATTTATTATTATTATTATTATTATTATTATTATTATTATTATTATTATTATTATTATTATTATTATTATTATTAAACATTTAATTGCCTTATTTACCATATTTGAAAAATTATTTACCATATAGTGATAACAAAATTAATTAATAATTAAATGTCAACATATACCAATTCAAATGTTTTCATATAAATGTTATGGTGAAAATAATTAATAAATTTTTGTATTTTTTATATTTGGACAACTTGATTTTTATTAAAATAATATAATATTTTTATGTATAACTTTTAAAAAATTACTTCCATGGATTATGCCTAATTTATGTCTAATTATATGGTAAATGTAATTTTTTTAACATTTAATTAGGCATGTAATCCTTATGTGATATTGTGATTAGTGGACTTACTTTAATTATTAGAAGGTTATAAATACTCTCTCAAAAGATAATTATAAACATTTTATTGTGCTTTAATATTAATAAGAATTAAATTCAATTTATTTATCTTAAATTAATTTTATTTATTGTATTAAAATATAGCTATTAAAAAGTAAATATACTTATTTAATATATCATTTTACACAAACCTACCATTTTGCCAAAAAAAAAAAAAAAATGGTTTTATCTGAACCAAGCTGATTTTTTCAGTTTGGTTCTATTTGATTTTACATGTAAAATGATCGGTTTAGTTTTTAATACTAAAAAAATTAATTTTTTCAATTTGATTGATTTGAACCGAATCGACCAATACTCACTCATGGTAAAGGAGATGATATTGGAAGTGATCATCAATCAATTAATGAAGTCAAAATTTTCCAGTGCGAAAAAAAATTAAGGGTGTGAATGAGCCAAAAAAGTTTGTGAGCAGTTCGGTATTTAACTTGATAAAAGTTTGTTCATGTTCAAATTATTTTATAAATGAGCCAAATTTAAACATTATTTTAAAATTCGATGAATAAATGAGCTGAATTTGAGTAAAGTAAAACTCAACTCGATTAGACTCGTAAATAGCTCGATTATAAACTCGTGAACAATCTCGCAAAAAGCTCTATGAATAGGCTCATAAACAACTTTATTATTATTATTATTATTACTATTATTATTATTATTAACTTAATAATTTTTACACTCAAAAAAATATATTTTGACATTTTTATAAATTTTTTACTAATTCAAATTAACTAAAAAATATATATTCATAATTAACATAATTTAATATTTTTACATTATATAAATTTTTTTTTTAATTAATATCTTTGTAATACATGTAATGCTCAATTTTATGATTACATTTTTTCACTAATTAAACGTTTTTACTTTTATATTAGTTTTAAGTATTTTTATTATAGTTATTTTATTAAAAATAAATATTTAGGAATTTGAGTATTTTTATAAGTTATAAATAAGTTTCATAATTAGTCGAATTCGAGTTTAGTTTAATTATAATTTATTAAAATTGAGTTTGAGCTTAACTCAAGTTTTAAGCAAGTTAAGTTTGAACATGATTTTTCAAGCTCAATCCAAAACTCAAGCTGGAGTTCAAGTTCCAAAAAAAAAAATATGAACCTAACTTGAATAAGTTAAAATTCAACTCAGTTTAGTTCGACTCGATTTGACTCGTTTATACCCTTGAAAAAATTACACAAACTATCAATTACGGAGGAAAGCTGACGGAGGTAATACTTACGTTACCCATGCCGAATTAACACCAATTGAAAAATTAACAATAGTTGAAAGTGCAATTACAAGAATAAGAAGGAAAAAACAAACTAAAATTAAGAGAGGGTACCCTAAAATAAAAAATAAAAAATAAAAAAAAATAAAAAAAAAAAGGAAAAATTGATGAATGTACTCGATCAGTTCTCATATCCGAATATCCGTTCTTGATTGGTTCACCAAAGACAACCAGTTTGCGGTTGCTGAGTCACCAAAGACAACCACTAACGACAACTACTTGTGAAATCAGTCCAAATACTCCCATAACCGAAATAATCTCCAACATTGCATTTTGAGCATTCACAGTTTTTTTTTTTTTTTTTTCGCCCAAAGAATGTAAATTGCATTAC
>CANTUT010000471.1:7500-402921 GCA_947687605.1 Reutealis trisperma
CTTTTCATTCATGCATACATGCATACATAGCTTGAACCTTATAAAGAGTCAAAAACCTATCTAAACACCTTCACACCCAAAGCCCATGGTCCACCTAAACCTATGGTCAACACCTAAAACCTATGGTCCATCTAAACCCATGGTCAACACCCAAAGCTCATGACCCATTGTTCACCTAAACCCATGGTCAAAACCCAAAGCCCATGGTCCACCTAAACCTATGATCAAAACCTAAAGCCCATGGTCCACCTAAACCCATGGTCAAAGCCCAAAACTCATGGTTCACCTAAACCCATGATCCAGTCCTATCCAAACCCATGTCAAAATTATGGTAAAAATAAACCCATCTATGGTACCCTCATCCTTTTCCATAATTCTTATCTAAGCTAAACACTGACATAGCTTTATCTTTCATAATTCTTACCAAAGCTAAATACTAACCTAGCTTTCATCTTTCACAACTCTTACCCAAGCTAAACACTGATCTAGCTTTCATCGTTCATAGTCCTCACCCAAGCTAAACACTGATATAGTATTATCCACAACCATCCTTACCAAAGCTAAATACTTACTTAGCATCACTCTTATCCTTACCCAAACTAAATGCTGACCAGGTTTTATCTCTTACATCACTATCCAAACCCATGGCCCATCTAAGCTCATGATCTAGTCTAATCCATTATCCCACTATCACCAAGCCCATGTTCCACCCAACATCCAAATCCATGGTACATCCATACCCAATCGAAAAACCCATGGTCACGCTATCCTTAAGCCCATGGTAAACCATTTATAAATCATAAGTCCCAATCACCCGAAGCTAAATTCTGACCTAGCCACCCCAAGCTAAATTCTAACCTAGCTACTCAAAGCTAAAATCTGACCTAGCCATCCAAAGGTATAATCTGACCTAGCTCCCTTAGCTTTATATATACCTAGCTAATACCATATACCTCTACCCTCATCTTTACCCATACACCGTCAACCTAACCACAAGACACTATCATCCATTGTCATTAAATCTAAGGTCCTTCAGTTTGTCACACCTCCCCATAACCCTGTTTTCCAAAGCTTGATACTAACCCAGTTCCTTTTCCTTTTTAAAGGTTGACAAAATGTCTGTTGCCAGAGATGAAGTCACTGCTACCAAAGCTGATGAATCTTTGATGAGCTTTTTGCTAAACTTTCTGAACACCAGGAAACTATGATGAAGAGGTAAGAAGCCCTTTTCCAAGACATGCTCAAAGCCCAAAGGAGGGCTATCATGGAGGATATCCATACCATGCTGGAACAGGACTCCTTAGCTCAAAACCCAACTGACCCAAAACCATTCAAAGCTGACCCAAAACCCGCCTGTTATCCTGTTTATGGATCCACTTCCAGAGTTGAATCCAAAGACAAAAAACCTGCAAACACCGACATCATTCCACCACTAATTATTTCATCACCTGAATTCCTCAGAAACAACTCACTCTATTAACCCATGATAGTTCAACCACCAAATTTCACCCCTACTCTCACTTCCCGACCCGCGGATCCTTTCCAAAGGAAGGAAGTCAACCCTGAAATCAAAGTCTTCATGGAAAAAGTGAAGCACGTGGAAAAAATGATGAAGAATCTGAAGAAAAAAGAAAACCTAGTTGATACAGGCTCCCTGAGCTTATTTCCCAATGCAAGAGTTCCACCAAAGTTCAAGATGCCGAATTTGGACAAATTTGATGGTACTACTTGCCCCAAGATCCATTTAAAGATGTATGTGGGGGCAATGCATCCCTTTGGTATTAACAATGAGCTCCTTGCTCAACTTTTTCAGCAAACTCTTATTGATCCTGCCCTAAGATGGTTTATTAACTTAGATATTACCCAAAAACAGACTTGGGAGGACATTTGCAAGGCATTTGTCGAACAATACCACTACAATAGTGAAGAGGACATTATAAGAAGGGATTTAGAAACCACAAAGCAACTTTCAAATGAGTCCTTCTGTATGTTCCTTATTAGGTGGAGCGCTAAAGCTGCTCAAATGGTAAACAGGCCAATCGAGCAAGAACAAGTGGATATCATTGTCAAGAATCTACTTGCTGCCTACAGAGCCCACTTGTTAACTCAATACCTACCCACCTTCAGAGCTTTGGTTGCAATTGCGTCAAAAGTTGAAGATTGCATCCAAAGTATATCATTTCAAGCTGAATTCCCTCCACCAATCTGAACAATGATGAGGAATCTAGTTCTAACTCAACTCCACCTTACCTCAGCCCTAAAAGGCATATCATGGAGTAGTTCAAGTTTAGCTAATCTGACCTGTCTGAGATTGAAGTCTAAGCCTGAGTCCAAGTCTAAATCTCAAAAGTCTGAGTCCAAATCTGAGTTGGAGTCTGTCATCTTATTTTTCTTTATTCTCGTCAACCATAGTGGTTCCTTTTGTCATCTTGCAATAAAGTTTCCTTTATAGTAATGCACATACATTTTCTTTTCATCTTCCTTGTTTAGTCCAACATGGATGAGCCATAAAAAAAATATAGAGAGAAAAAAAAACAAAAAAAAAAAGAGAAAAAGAAAAAGAGGAAAAAGAGAGAAATAAACAAACAGTCAAATCCACCACAATTAACACATGTTAGCATTTGAGGTGCTATCAATAATTGCACCTAATCAAAGAAGGTCAAATAGTTGAAGCATAAAGATCAAATCAAATGGAATTACCTATTGCACATTAGGTAATCAAACAATGCACCTCAACAAGGTCAACAAGTTTAGAAAAGACTTTTGTCAAATCTAGAATTCAAAGGCCAGAGCCCCTCAAAGCAGCGGCCCAAATCATGGTGGAATATTTTCTCCTAAATGCAAGCTTGCTAAGCTAGAAACCCAAAAAGGGTGGCTTAGGCAAAAGTTAGAGCTAACAGAGAGGGAGAGAAAGAGAAAGCTCATCCAAGTCTCCTTCCCTCATGTCCAAAGTTGTCAAATCATCTTCAATCAATCTATCTCATCTCATATCTCTAAAGTCATCCTTCCTCACCAGAGGTTCATTCCTTAAGGATATTTTATCTTTTATGCCCTTATCCTACACTGGGGGTATGTCTTCCTAGGTCATCATCTATTGTCAATCCATCCCGTTGCTTAGCTCAAAGAGCTAAGGCACAATCCCTTATACATATCTCAAGTCTATTTTCCACTAGCCCTTTAGCTATTCCTAAGGGCTTTTTTGTTTTAACTAATGCAATTTACAATTAAGTGTCACTCCAAGAGTCTCTTCAATCTCAAATAACAAGAAAGGCTTGACTTACTCTTTTCCATGATTCATGCTACAAAAAGCAAAATCATACAATCTTCATGATTCTTTTCAGAAGTTTCAGCCTACCTTCAAACCATTCTCGAATTTTATGAAATCATATTATTCCATCCCAAGCCAAATTACCAAATCACACCACATACCACCAATTCCTTGGCATCATCTCAAAATGAGTAAAACCAAAATTCCCAAGTCTATGGCTCATCATCTTTAAATCTAGTTTCCTTAGCAAAACTAGAAGTCGAGGCATATCTCCCAAAAAGCCTTCATCAAGAAGCCCAAACCCAAAAAGCCTTCATCATGAAACCTAAATCCAAAAGCCTTCATCAAGAAGCCTAAACCAAAAGCCTTTACAATGAAGCCCACTCCCAAAAAGCCTTCACCATGAAGCCCACCCCCAAAAAGCCTTCACCATGAAGCCCACTCCTAAAAAGCCTTCGCCATAAAGCTTAGATCCAAAAGCCTTCACAATGAAGCCCACTCCCAAAAAGCCTTCACCATGAAGTCCACTCCCAAAAAGCCTTCACCATGAAGCTTAGATCCAAAAGCCTTCACCATGAAGCCCACTCCCAAAAAGCCTTCACTATGAAGTCCACTCCCAAAAAGCCTTCGCCATGAAGCTTAGATCCAAAAGCCTTCACAATGAAGCCCACTCCCAAAAAGCTTTCACCATGAAGTCCACTCCCAAAAAAGCCTTCACCATGAAGCTTAGATCCAAAAGCCTTCACTATGAAGCCCACTCCCCAAAAGCCTTCACAATGAAGCCCACTCCTAAAAGGCCTTCATTTATGAAGCCTATGATCTCCCTTTAGGCAAAATCAGACTAAGCCTTTTAAATGGATTTCCTAAACTAGACCTACCCTCCTTAGCCAAGACCTTTCCTTATAAGGACTAATCCTCAACCATAACTTTCAATGGGCAAACCGAGTCGAGCCACCCATGTTGACATTCCCACACCCATTGTCTTTCAGAGACATAACCTTCTGTAAATCTAACACCAAAGCTGAACAGATAGCTTTGATCCTAATCCTTCTAACACCAAAGCCGAACAGATAGCTTTGATCCTAGCTTTTCTAACAACAAAGCCAAATAGATAGCTTTGACTATAATCCTCTCAACCATCAAAGCCAAACAGATAGCTTTGATCCTAACTTTCCCAACCAACAAAGCCAAACAGATAGCTTTGACTATAATCCTCCCAACCACCAAAGCCAAACAGATAGCTTTCATCCCAATCTTCCCAAATATTAAAGTCAAACAGATAACTTTGATCATAATCTCCCCAATAGTAGGGTCGAATAGATGGCCTTGCTAAACCAAATTGAATTCCCTAGGTGGACCAAGTCTCCAAATCTTTCAAAGTCTAGGCAAAACAGATAGCCTTGATTAAAATTCACTAGAGCATCTTTATCTCCAAACAATTAGGCTGGACATATAGCCTTAATTGAAGATCACCATTCTCACATCCAACGCTAAGGTCAAACCAATAGCCATTGACAAAACCACGTTTATCCTATGGGCCCTCTCCCGAAAGATTCATATCTTTATACCATATTTGTCCTTCATAAGGTTCAGTTTGCACAAAGCATGAATGTCCTTCTGCATGATAAGCACAAGCAGATATCACAAGCCCAGAATTTGACATGACCAAAGAACATATAAGCCAAAAATCTCATGTTGCAAGAGCAGAAGCCCAAAATCTGACATGGCATCTCTTCTCAAGGCTCACTGTCATCAGAATCGCCTTTTGCTTAAAACCAATTCTGATGAGGGGGCAGCTGTGAGCCCTCAAATTTGCACCTCCTGATCCAGCTACAGCTTGACATCTACTAAGAATAGGGCACTACACATACAGCGGTCCTGCTAACCGGTTAGAGGGCAAGGGTCAAGGGGCAGCGCCCCGTAGAAAAATAAATTTCCTGAATCTTTCACCTTCAGTCAACTATTTTTCAGTTACGAACCCATAGGATCAAACCAAGCTTGAATCGAAACTGAAACGGGCTCGAAACGGATGAAAACAGGTCAAACTGCACAAGTGGGGTACTGTTGTCTGGGAGGCACACTTGCCCTACTGTCCAGAAGGAGGCATGCACTTGATGCCATTGGCAGGGCGGCACTCCTATTGTGCCACCACCGGCGGCACCAAATTGGTGTCGGTAGGCAGGCAGCATGCCTGGCATGCCGGCTAAATAGCCGGTGCCACCCATGCCGCCGGCGATGCGCCGACATCACCGTCTGTACCATCGAAATCCCCTCTGGAAGCTCTATAAATAGAAGCCTCCTCCGACCTCTTTTGACATGACTTCCAAGGCATTCTAAAGCAATTCAAGAGATTTCAAAGCAGTTAAGGCATATTTCAAAGCATAAATTCGTTCTTATACTCACGCACTTGTTGCTTCTAAATCTAGATTTCAAGTTTCCTTTGAATTCAAGGTGGAGTTGAGATCTGGAGCAAAACTCGTTCCATTCATTCGAAAGCCAAGAAAAGCAAAGGTATAATCCCTTTTCTATCTTTAAAATTCTAAATTCAGATCTAAAATTCTCTTTAGGTCTAAAACTGAAAATATCTAAAACTGTTTAATTTAAGAATTAGAATTAAGTTAATAAGCAAACCAATACATTTTTAAAACCCCTCCTTCGCAAGAAGGGAGAACTGCGTGGGGTTTGATTCCTATTCAATAGGATACGCGGGCTGCCATTCTGAAGGGCATCAACTCCAAAATCTTTTTTTATCAATATTATTTTCCTTTTTATTTTGATTTATTTGTATTAATCTTTTGTTTATGATTTTATTTTAGTTTACTTGGGGAATGTATGCTTTTCCTAGTACCCATAAGGGCTAGAGGAAAGATCCTCTTTATTTTAATTATTTTGATATTGTAATAATTATCTTGTTTATTGTCATTTCCATCTCATCATATATATCTGTTTCATTCATTCTTGTTCATGCATACACAAAAATTCATTTTTAAGAGTTATTTTGCAATTTTAACCAAACTAAAGAAAATCATATTTTTCTTAATTGAGTAATTACCAAAACCTAATCCCCGAACCCTCCTTGGTCACTCGTGGATTGGTGCATTTTCCATTGGGATAAATCAAATTATTTTTGGAGTCAACCATATTGGGTTTTCTTTAATTTTCCCAATTAAAATAAATAAATTAAAGTAGCGACTCACTTTTCAACTTTCAAATCACACAAATCAATTTTCCGAACCCACAGCGAGTTTCAATCATAGAGTTTCTCCTGAAGAGCATTTTGATCCTTCGGTGGATCGGACCGGTGCTCAAGCGAGGCCTCACAACCATTTATTGGTATACTTTAAGTATATTTTTGGTATCTACAATTACTTTTTATTTATACAAATTGGAAATATGAAATACTTAAAAATATACAGTAACAGTAAATGGTATATGTATATATAAATTGGTATATATTTAGTATATGTTTGATATATGCAACTATTTTATATTTATAAATATAAAGTAATAATAAATAGTATACATATATCAAAATTTGGCATACATTAAGTATATATTTAGTATCTGCATCTATTTCATGTTTATACAAATTGCGAATATAAAAAAGAAAATAAAGTAAAAGTAAATGATGTATGTATACCATAAATTGGTATACTTTAGGTATATTTTTGGTATTTGCAACCACTTTATATTATACAGATTGAAAATATGAAAAAAAATTAAAAAGATAAAGTAATAATAAATGGTATATGTATATCATAAATTGGTATAATTTTAGTATATATTTAGTATTTGCAACTACTTATTATTTTTATAGATTGGAAATATGAAAAAAAAAATTAAAAAGATAAGTATACCAAAATTTGGTATATGGCTAGTATATGCAACTATTTTAATATATACAAATTGCAAATTTGAAAAATCAAAAAGTTATATAAACTAAAAGTAAATGATATGAATAAATCAAAATTTGGTATACATAAAATACATATTTAGGCAATTACTTTAATATATACAAATTAATTTAATTAATTAATTAAATTAATTAACTACTTTATAGATATGTAGATTGCAAATTTGAGAAAATTAAAATGATAAACTAACAATAAATAGTATATGTATATCAAAATTTGGTATACATTAAGTATATACTTTAATATGTACATATTAAAATTTTGAAAAATTAAAAAGAAAAATAATGTATTTAGGCATTGAAAGAGAGTACCAAAATCACCATATAATCTTCTTAATTAGAAGAGCCACCACTTAATTAATAAATAACAAATGTTGAATTAAAATCAAAAATGATTTTTTTTAGTTTCTTCTCTTTTGAACTAATAATTACTTAAAACACCAAATTGAATTTTTTTGCCTAGCCTAAAATGGTGTTGGCTGTGCTTCAATAAAAACAAAAAACCTGACAAAGAAACACAAAAATGGTTATTTGTTTTCTTAAGAGTGATAGGTAGTGTTGAGTGGAGCCCTCCATCCATTTGAAAATAAAGAAAAAAAAAAAAAGAGGAGTCAAAGAATTCTGCACCGATTGTGTATTACTTGGAGGTAGTTGGCTACCAACTCTCATGCGGTGGACGCGTTATTAACGCGTATCTATTGCCTATAAATGAGCAGGAGATTTAAGAAGAAATATATAGAATTCCAGAGAGAAAATAGAGAGAATTCCTCTGAAAGAAAAATTGATAGTATTCCTACAATTGATTTGTAGAGAGAAAATACTATCAGTTCCACAAAATTGTGAGAGTGTGATTTTGTGAGTGTATACCTCAAGTTTAAGTTGATAAAACCTAAGAGATTAATTTCTTTGTATTCTCATTATTTTATAGTGAAGATTTTTTAGAGTTTGTCCCATAGTCTTTCCCTTAAGATTTAAAGAGGGTTTTCCATGTAAATAGTTGTGTCCATTTTATTCCACTGCGCTCATATTTTTCTTAACAAGTGGTATCAGAGCTGCTTGGTTGATGATCCCAGCCCATTAATATTCTTAGTATACTCTGTGATTGTAGCATAGACTGATCTTCCACATCAGAAAAGATTTTATTATGACTGAGTAAATTTATTATCCCGAGCACTGTTATATTTTAAAAAGAAAAATATACCGTACGAAAGAGAAAAATACGATGAGTATTTTGGTGTGATTAGTTTCAAAAATGGACATCAACTCGATAGTTATTTTTTGAAGTAAAGTTTTTTGCATGGTATTGTTCATGCAAAATTTCAGAATTTGTTCATGTTTGCTAATGTTAGTGGCACTGTAGCAACCCAGCCTATTAGCAAAATAGATCCAGTATTATAGCGATCCATTACTGTAGCGATCTAGTATTGTAGCGATCCAGCACTATAGCAGAGGTTCACACTGTAGCAGAAGTCTAATTCGCCACTGTAGTAGTCTAGCCCATCACTGTAGCAGACGTACTGTTCATACAGTACTATTCATGGAGAAATTTGATATCTGTGTTTTTTTTTTAAAGTGCAGCATTGTGCGATTAAGTGCATGTCTAGGAAAGTTTTGGCATAAAGGCTATAATTGCCTGAGGAGACTGGATTTTAAGTGGGACCATTTGTGACCCCTCCAATCTTTCCTGGAGACTTTCCTAGTGCATTTTTTCATAATTATTGTGTACTGTGGCAGCATACAATTACTGTAGCAGAATATAGTTACTGTAGTAGATTGAAGAAATGTCGGGTCAGAAGGTAAAAATTGAGAAGTTTGATGGCATCAACAATTTTTCTCTATGGCAGAGAAGAATGAAGGATATTCTTATTCAACAAAAGGTTTATAAAACATTGTTAGGCAAAGAAAGTAAGGCTACAATAGTCACTAATGATCAATGGGAGGAGCTATATGAGATTATAGCAAGTACAATTCGTCTAAATCTCTCAGATAGTATCTTACAGAATATTGAGTCAAAAGATTATAAGACTGCCAAAGAAACATGGGAGACTTTAGAGAATTTGTATGTATCAAAGAACCTTACAAACAAATTCTACTTGTGGAGAGAATTGTATCAAATACGGAAGGCTGAAAATGTGAGCATGATGTAACACATAAGCAACTTCAATAGCAAACTTTCTCAACTATCAAAGTTCAATGTGAAATTCAGTGATGAAGAAAGAGTTGTGATACTTATGGCGACGCTCCCTTCGTCGTATAATCATCTTACCAGAACTTTGACTTATGCAAAAGATAAGATGGAATTTGAAGTAGTTCCTAAAGCCGTGTTGTCTTATGAGAAGCAAAATAAGGAAAGAGATCTAGAAGCACAAGCCCTTGTTACAAAAAATGGGGGCAAAAATAAATCTCGAGGAAGAAGAAATCAAAATGACAAGTCCAGACGGAGGTCAAAGTCGAGAAATAAAAGTTTCTCGTGGTATCATTGTGGCAAACCAGACCACATCAAAAAGAATTGTCGATTGTAGAAACAAGGTGAGCCAAAGAGTAGTCAGTAAAAAAATCAGGAAAAAAACACCACTACAGTCATCACAACAGAAGAAGTAGCAGTAATAGCATATGAGTGTCTACATGTTGGTGATGATATGACTGAGTGGATGGTTGATTCAGCCGCTTCTTTCCACATCACTCCAAATAGAAAAATGTTTACCACATACAAAACTAGCTATTTTGGAACTGTGAGGATGGGAAATTCAACACGTTCTCCCATTGTTGGAATTGTAGATGTTTATATACGGACAAATATTGGCTGCCAATTAACATTGAAAGATGTGAGGCATGTTCTAGAATTACGCTTCAATCTTATATCCGCGAATGCCTTGGATAATCAAGGTTTTAAGAATTATTTTGGCAATAGCAGATGGAAACTTTGCAAAGGATCATTGGTTGTGGCAAAAGAAAAGAGTTGTTGCACGCTATACAAAACCTGTGGAGAAGCATGTGAAAATGAGGTTAATATAGCAGCTGAATCTTCATCAAATTTATGGCATAAAAGACTTGGCCATATGAGTGAAAAGGGACTTCAGATTCTTGCTAAGAAGAAGATTATTCCTATGGAGAAAGGCATTTGATCAGATCCTTGTGACTATTACTTATTTGGAAAGCAGCACAGAGTTTCTTTTACAAGCTCCTCTGTCAGACAAAATAATGCATTAGAATATGTATATTCTGATGTTTGTGGTCCCATTGAAGCTGAATCTTTAGGAGGAGCCAAATTCTTTGTAACTTTTATAGATGACTCATCTAGAAAAGTCTAGGTGTATCTGTTGAAGACAAAGACCAGGTGCTTCCAATTTTTCAGAAATTTCATGCCATGGTAGAAAGAGAAACAGGGAAGCGATTGAAGTGTCTCCATTCAGACAATGGAGGTGAATACACTTCCTATGAATTTAGAGATTATTGCTCTAAATATGGAATGCAGCATAAGAAGACAGTCCCTAGAACTCCTCAATATAATGGTGTAACTGAAAGGATGAATCGTACTATTATGGAGAGAGTTAGATGTATGTTGAGAACAAACAATCTTCCAAAGTCATTATGGGGAGCGGTTGTTCAAACTGCATGCTATCTGATCAACAAATCGCCTTCTACTCCTTTAAACTTTGATATTCCAGAAAGAGTATGGACCAACAAAGATGTCTCTTACTCTCATTTGAAGGTATTTGGATGCAAGGCATTTGTACATATGCCAAAGGAGCAGAGACAAAAGCTTGACAATAAAGCCATACCATGTATTTTCATTGGATACGGTGATACAGAATTTGGGTATAAATTTTGGGATCCAGTAAAGAAGAGAATCGTGAGAAGTAGATATGTGGTCTCTCATGAGGACCAAACTTTTGAAGATTTAAATAAAGAAGAGCAACAAGCTGATAAAGATAGTATTGAGCTGATTCCTTCTTAAACTAAAAGAGAAGTGGAAGTTCAAGATATTGCTGATGGCATTGAGGTGCCTTATGATGATGATGATGATGCTGAGGTTGATGTACCAGCACAAGAGAATGGTAATCAGAGGGAGCAAATTCAACAACCTGAGATTGGTGTACAATATCTCAAAAGGTCAAACAGACCACACAAGCCATCTACAAGATACCCAAGATCAGAATATGTTAATCTTACTGAGAAAGAGGAGCCAGAATTTTTTCAAGAAGTCTTAGATCACAAAGACAAAAATAGATGGATGGAATCCATGAAGGAAGAGATGAACTCTTTGATGAAAAACAATACTTATGAATTGGTGAAGCCTCCTAAAGGCAGAAAAACTTTGAAAAACAAATGGGTGTTCAGATTAAAAGATGATGGGCATGGCAATCTAGTAAGATACAAAGCTCGACTAGTCGTTAAGGGCTTTGGATAGAAAAAAGGGATTGATTTTGATGAAATCTTCTCACTTGTGGTAAAGATGTCATCAATCAGAATAATCTTAGGACTAGCAGCAAGTCTAGATCTTGAGATTGAACAGATGGATGTGAAGACTGTATTTTTTCATGGTGATCTAGAAGAAGAAATTTACATGCAACAACCTAAAGGTTTTGAAGTCAAAGGGAAGGAACATCTAGTTTGCAAATTGAAGAAAATTTTGTACGGATTAAAATAGCTCCAAGGCAATGGTACAAGAAGTTTGATTCATTTATGATGAATCACAAGTATAAAAGAACAATAGCTGACTCATGTGTCTACGTCAAGCAGTTTCCTTATGGAAATTTTGTCATTTTACTATTGTACATTGATGACATGTTAATAGTTGGTCAAAATGCTCAAATGATCAACCAACTAAAGAAAGAATTATCAGAAGTCTTTGACATGAAAGACTTGGGTGCAGCTAAACAAATTTTGGGTATAGAGATTGTTCGAGATAGAAAATCCAAAAAATTGTGGCTATCACAAAAAAACTATGTTGAACGGATTCTTGAAAGATTCAACATGAAAAGAGCAAAGCTAGTATCTTCACCTCTTGGTGGACAATTGAAACTCACCAAGGAAACGTGTCCTTCTTCAGATGAAGAAAGAAAGAAGATGTCAGCCATTCCATATTCTTCAGCTGTTGGAAGCTTGATGTATGCAATGGTATGTACAAGACTGGATATTGCTCAAGCTGTTGCGGTTGTGAGCCATTTCTTAGCAAATCCTGGTAAGGATCACTGGGAAGTTGTCAAGTTGATCTTTAGATATTTGAGAGGGACATCCAAACTGTGTCTAAGCTTTGGGAATGAAAAACCAATCTTAGAAGGATATGCAGATGCAGACATGACAAGTGATCTTGATGGTCAAAAGTCTACATCTGGATATCTGTTTACTTTTATAGGGGGAGCTATATCATGGCAGTCTAAATTGCAAAAATATGTTGATTTAAGCAAGAACTCTACATATCACTACAGAACGAAACACATTGATATCAGATATCACTGGATTCAAGAAGCACTTGAAAATAAATTATTTCTAGTGCAGAAGATTCACACAGAAAAAAATGTAGCAGACATGTTGACAAAGGTGATCCCTTTGTAAAAGCTTGAGTTGTGCTCCAAACTAGCTTGAATGAATTCATGAAGATGAATATACGAGGATAATTCTTCCCATCCATGATGGAGATGTTGTCGTGTAGGGGAGATTTGTTGAGTGGAGCCCTCCAACATAGAGGGCCCACCATTTGAAAATAAAGAAAAAAAAAAAAAGAGGAGTCAAAGAATTTTGCACCGATTGTGTATTAGTTGGAGGTAGTTGGCTACCAACTCCCATGCGGTGGATGTATTATTAACGCGTATCTACTGTCTATAAATAGGAAAGAGAGTTAAGAAGAAATATATAGAATTCTAGAGAGAAAATAGAGAGAATTCATCTGAAAGAAAAATTGAGAGTATTCCTACAATTGATTTGTAGAGAGAAAATACTGTCAATTCCATAAAATTGTGAGAGTGTGATTTTGTGAGTGTATACCTCAAGTTTAAGTTGATAAAACTTGAGAGATTAATTTCTTTGTATTCTCATTATTTTATAGTGAAGATTTTTCAGAATTTGTCCCGTGGTTTTTCCATCAATATTTAAAAAGGGTTTTTCACGTAAATATCTGTGTCTATTTTATTTCGCTGCGCTCATATTTTTCTTAACAGGTAGGACCCGTAATTTTCTCTTTCTCTATGCAGGCCTCCATAATCTATCACTTTAAGCCACATCCAGCTATACCCGGTATTTGATCAAATGAAAAAAGTTATACCCAGTACGAATTTGAAGGAATAAAGATGGGGGGCAAAAGGACCTTTTTTTCAAAAAAAAAAAAAATGAATATAGGGTATAAAAATAAAACAGTAAGAATTAAGGGGGGTATATTTAATTAGGACTTTTAAATACTTTGGTAGATTTTAAAAGTCATAGGGTATTCAATCCTAACTTTTAAAGATTTTTAAAAATTAAGGTGTATTCAATAATGACTTTTATAAACTTGAAAAAAGTTTATAAAAGTTAACGGGTATTTAATTAGAACTTTTAAATACTTAATAAAAGTAAACTCATATTCAAAAAGTCATAGATTTTTTTAGACAATAAAATTTTGTGGACTTTGAATGACTTTTTGTAAGTTGATATAAATAAGAAATCTAAAAAATTCTCTTTCACCCTACCTCAAGAATTGAACAAACTTTTTTTTAATACAAAAGTCATTCCTTACTAACTGAAAAGATAAGAAAAAGAAAAAAGCGACAATCTGATATTTCTTTTTTTTAATCTCACTATTGCACAATTCTATTGTTCAAGTCTTTTTCCTTTTATTGGATTATTTACTTGTATTAATTTTTTTTTCAATTGTGATATTCATAATAGAATTTTTTTTCATTATTGAATCACTATTTTCTATTGTTTAATTAGAAAAATCATTCTTTTGTATATATTATATATTTTGGTGTTTGAAAAATTGGAATGAAATATCAAAGCTCACAAAAAAAAAAAATTTGTTTATAAGTCCAGTTCATTTTTCAAAAAAAAAAAAGAGTACATTGGATTTTGTGTACCCGAATTTTGGTGCCATCCATTTGTATTCAAGATTCCGAAAATTTTTTGGATAATAATGAACATTAATTTTTTTTTTTTTTTGCTCTAAATATTGTTTTAAGTTCTGTAATATGGAGTTAGTTAGAATTTTTATGAAGTAGAAATTAAATTTTCACAGTTTTTATGTTCAATTTGGCATTTAGAATTTTCAGTTGTTTATTTTGGGTGTAAAAGAAAAATCTATTAGCTAAAATAATTTTTTGATATGTTTTTTTATTTGAAATTAATAAAATAAATATCTTAATTATTTTTAAAAGAATTAATTAAAAAGACCTCCACTTTTAATAATTATTTTAAAAAATTTATTTTTATTATGTGACAAAAATTAATTTATTAGGTCAAAATATGTATATTAAAATCAATAAAAATTGTCCAATGTCAATAAAAGCCTTTTAAAATAAAGTTTACAAAAATCATTAACAAATTCATAAACTCTATAAAAAATTTTTAAAATAAAAGTCTATAAAAGTCATTAAACTTTATAAAAGTTATTAAAAGTTTATAAACTCTATAAAAGTTATTCACCTTTAAAAAATTCATAAATGATTTTAAAAGTTCTAATTGAATACATCTCTCTAAAATCTAAAATTTAAGAAAAAAAAAGTGAGAGTATAATTGTAATTAAAAATAAAAAAAAAATAGATATAGAGTGTAATTTCCTCTTTTTTAGCTACCTAACAATGGAAAGTTGGGCATGTCTTAAGTCTAGAACCAGAGAGGCATCATTACAACAATTAGAATTTTGCAATCGGACTCAAAATAGCAAGCTAACCATCCTTTTGTGATAGCAAAACTCATACTCCATGCCAGCGCATCTGCCTCAGCAGCAAGGGAGTAGGGATGGCAATTGGGTGAAAAATCTCTATTTTTCACGGGAAATTGCTCCGAATGGGACAGAAATTTCTAGATTTTTACTTTCATAGGGACTGGAATAGGGGATATTTTTTCCCCGTTAGCAGAGATGGGGGGATGGAAAGTGTATTCCCCACCCCACGAGGATCCCTGTGCCCAACCAGTGGAGACTTGATATTATGTTTACATAATTATTCTTAATATTAAAATATATATTACTTGATTGGCTTTATATATATATATTAGAGTTTCTAATTTTATTACTCATTATTTATAATTCTTTCACATCATGATAATTTGGAAGAATTTTATATTAGATTGATTCATCTTTTCATACTTTGTATATCTGAATTTATTAATATTTTTTATATTAATTTATTTTTATTTTTCAGCTATTACTTATGAATTTTATTAATATAAAAAATATATAAGTATACTCTATATATATATATATATATATATATATATATATATATATATATATATACACACACTAAAAGTTTTAATTTAAATATATTGGAATCAGCTTAAGCATAATTAAAATCTAAATTTTAAATTTTTATACATTATATTTCATTATCTAAAAGTATATAAAATTAAAAGGAGATAAAATAAAATAAAATTTTCAAGTAGAAAACGGGAACACCTGTGAAGATGGGAATCCATACAAAGATGAAGATTGAGACTAAATAGTCTTCTCATATGAGATGAAGACGGGAATGAGGATTCTCCATTGAGATAGGGATGGAAATGGGGCATAATTCCCTGCAAATGAGAGCCAGTATGCCCCTTTTTTTTTTTTAACATTAATTGAGATATTATTTACATTGGAGTTTGTTGGACCTAAATCCAATATTCGAATATCTGTTCTTGGGTGAATTCCATCCGAATCCATAACCCAGTGACCAAATAGATAAGCCTAACAAGTATACAAATATCTATAAATATTATAGTAAGCTGAAACCCTAGCCACCGCTGAAAAATCACTCCCTCTAGAAATCTGTTTGGGGCAAGGACTTATTTGTCGTGGATTGTGAGTTCTTTCCATCTCTGTGATAAGGAACAACGTGAAACAACTCGTTTGTGAATTAAAAAAATCCTCGTTACAAATGGGTACCCTATGTCTAGTCCGAATTAATTTTCAAATTGGGAAAACTTCCGGAATCATGCTAGTATTTAAACAGCCTTGAAACAACATTAAACTCTTACATTTAAGAAATATTGAAACCAATTATTGCAACATTATAAAGCAAAATTATAATAAAATTAATATTACCCTGCATATAGTAATTCTACATGGTTTGTTAATGATTCTTCTAAGCGAAATCTCACTTCAGCCCATACACCAATACTCAGATTCATTTAAAAACCCACATAAGGTTCGTGTGATCAACCTTCCAAGGTTTATAGTTTTGAAACAGGTAATCCTGTGACCAAAATTCAAGATAAGAAGGTTAGGAGATGTCTTAGTTAAGGATAGAAACATACAAGGCAACACTTGAAATGTAAATATCACCTAAGGATTTTGCATTGACAATACTTGGACTTGCAGCCGGAGGAGGAGCGTTCTCATTCAAGAATGGTTCTACTCGATTTGGATCACCCCACACAGGATATCCTTTGATCTTTCCCTTTAATACATTAAGATAATGTTTGATAATACCATTCAATATTTAAAAGATAACACTATTCAATATTTATTATTATTATTTTAAAAAGTTAATAATAACCCTAAGTTAAATTAAAATGACAAGTCAAATTTTTAACTTAAAATTTTTATTAAATACAATTAGTGGAATTTTAAACAATTTTGTAAGTTAAAAATTTTAACACACATATTATTCAGCAATTAAAATTGAACTCTTAAATTTTCAATATTTGTTTTCAATTTTACCGAATATTACCAAAGATAAAGGCTAATAATTAAATTTCAGATGAATTGAACTTGAATGGGTTTGATGTGAAGCTAGTCATTAGCTTGCAGCTTCAATTTTCAAACCTTAACATACCAGGACATTCAAAGCTGCTAGAGTTGCCATTCCTTCACGAGTCCACTATAAACACCACAAGGTGGAACATTTTTAGACAGCTTATTAGCCTTGGAAATGCTAAAAATGTTTAACTATATATATAAGAACTTTGTTAATTCTCAAACAGAATATACCTTGGAAGCAGAAGCGATGTGAGGTACTATAATGGCATTCTTCATTTCAGCAAGCCCAGGTTTCATATATGGTTCATCCTAATACAAAGAAATCAGTGATCAATCATACATTAACTTAATGTGGTCAGTGCTATAATGGCATTCTTCATTTCGGCAAGCCCAGGTTTCATATATGGCTCATCCTAACACAAAGAAATCAATGATCAATCATACATTAACTTGATGTGGTCAGTGGTGGTTTTGTGGCCGTGGCTGTGAATTTGGGAAAGAGAAGTTCAGTTACCTCAAAGACATCAAGACCAACTCGAAACATAGGATTTTTTTTCAAATGTTCCACAAGAGCTACTTCGTCAATCACCGGACCCCTACTACAGTTTACAAGGATTGCTTCCTACAAATACAGATTAAAATCTATTTTTTACTAAAAGCTGCCTTCTCAACTAACTCTGTAATGATAGAAAGGAAGTTGCATTTAAAGTTTTACCTTCTTCATTGTTGCCAGCCTTTCTTTGTTGATCAAATGATAAGTTGTCTTATCCAAGACTGGGTGAAGACTTATCTATAAGTAACATCAATTGCAATCAAGCAGTTTCCAACTAGAGAGATCAATAAATTTTTGACTTGAAAAAGACACATTAAATTCTGAGAAAAAGAATCACACCACATCCGCCTCACAAAGCACCTCATCCATGCTCCCTGCTCTTTTCCAAGTAACTGGCTTCTCCCCATTGGCTTGCAAGAATGCACCATAAGCTGCAATTATAAAGCACACTATCATGAGCAAATAAGAGTTAGAAAACAATCAATTTCAAAATTGGTTGTGGCATGCCTGTAACAAACTTCTCTAGGCGTGTGGCTTGGTAAAGATCATAGTAAATTAGGTTCATTTTGAACCCTTCAACCTGGTAAGATGTTAAAAAAAAAAAGATTAATTTCATCAACACTGAAAAATAAGCCTAAAAAACACTTCTCATCGAAGTTATTTAGTGAACTAACATTACTTAAAATAAAAATTACAATCCCTCATCTCCAACAAAATGACAATGATATTTGAATTTCAACTTCCTAGCATATCAGTGATTTCTATAACACCAATACATTGGTTTCTAATTTTATCTTATTTCAAACTGATCCACCTTGTAAATTGATATAAACTATGGCATGCATCAAAGAAATAAGATTAAAGAAAAAGGGAAGGGAGGGAACTTTCTGAAGCTTGCTGACAAAGTTCATGCAAGTTAATGGGTGCATTAATCAACTTAAACTATTAGCATTTAACCTTAGTAATTCAGGCATTCAGTTAATCCTAGCCAAGTTTTAACATAATTGATGTGAAATTCAATCATGAAAAGCTTACCATCATTCTGGCATAAGCAGATCCAATACGACCAGCTCCAATGACACCAACAGTCTGTCCTTTGAGCAAGTTTCCGACAAACCTAGCATGACAACACTGCCAAATCAGGGCAATTGCACTCATGGGAAGCATTTCAAGTTTCAACATATATTGAAAAGCTCTAATGTTGGTCATACAAATGAGGAAGCCATCCGTCATATAATCCTGCCCTCATAAACTCATCAGCTTCAACTATTCTTCGAGCTGCTGCTAAAGAAAGTGAAGCTGCCAACTCTGCAGTTGTCTCTGTAAGAACTCCCTAATCAAAGTAGCAATGCAAAATCTCAATAAATTTCATTTCTCCCAAGAACAGTAAACTTGCACTTATTTATAGATCAATGTGCGTAAACTTGCACTTATTTATAGATCAATGTGCGCGCTTAATAACACAAGTAGCTAGATGCTTCAACATCATCTACTATTGAATTCAACAAACAACTATTATGAATCCACAGCTGTGGAACTAACAATTGTAGCTAAAATATATTAATACATACTTTGTAAATATTTACTATTTGGTTAAATTTCTTAGGGAATCATTTTCATTTTGCCTTATAAATATCCCGGCAATAAGCAGTCTGCTACCCACAATAAAATGTTGTAGCTAATTGAATTTTTAGGAGCATATTTTACATGTCCATCCATGGAAGTAGATAATTAGGGCCTTTTCAGTTAATTGAGTTTACTCCTACCACATAGTTGTTGTTCCAGTGTGATTGGTTTGAAATCATCTGTGTTATCCCTTCACCTAATGCTTATATGAGTTGTGTCAAAACTAAATAAATAAAATAAACAGTCCAAAAGAAGTTTGAACTTACAGGAGTATTTCCAACAGCAACACCATACTTATTAGCAGCATTAACATCAACATTATTATAGCCAACAGCCATGTTACTAAAAGCCTTCCCTCCAGCTCTGCTTAAAGCTGCAAACAAAGTCTCTCCCCAATCTTCTGTCAACTGAACCACAAAATATCAAAATCCCAGCTGAAACCCAAATTTCAAAAAGCATAAACACAATCACACCCACTAATTTTTCAATTACCTGCCCAATTACTCCATCACACTTATCTCCAATTAGAGCAATAATATCCTCAACAGACAGTATTGTTTTCTTCTCTGTGCATATCTAACATAGAATATATAAAAAAAAAATCCAAGAATTAAAGAAATCATCAAATTCATATGATCAATTCAAGAAAACAATCAAAGGAAAGGAAACGGTTTATAAAAGAAGAAGGTTATTACCTCAAGCCTGCAGTCTTGCTCAATCAAGAGATTGATCCAGCGAGTTCCAGGCATGGATTTGGTGCTAACAACTCTGAATTTCCCATTTGGGTTCCAAACTTCAATTGAAACTGGTTTTGCCATAGCAGCTTTGTCGCAGAGTTCAAACAACAATGCAAGTATACGCTAAGCAAGAAAAAGTGTGGCCGTTTTTAAATTTCTGGTAGTCCAAGCAACAGACAGTGATATATATATGCTGTGGTAGTGCCCACACCATATTCAGTAATTTTTAGCCAATCAGTTACGTTGTTGACTTTTGACCACTATATATTGGCCTCTATTCAAGGACTTAAGTTAATATGGTGGGCTGGTTTACCACTGGATAAGATTTGTTCGGATAGGGTAAGGAGCTCTGTAGTGATGTTTGAGGTTAGGAGTATTAGCTCGATTACGAGATAAATGGTGACGTGGCAGTGAGTGACGCGTGTAATGAGTTCTATCTGTTGTATCAAATGACATATAAGACCCTGTTTGATTGGCTATCATCAGCCCACAAGTCATTTACTTTTTTTCCTTAGGGAAAAGTGCAAAACAATGACAGTAACGTTTCTGGTCTTCTTATCTTTGCTTTTTATTTTCTGTCTTCGGACATTTTTGGGGAAATTTCGGTGCAGATCACTCAGTTTTCTATAAAAATTTCAGTTTTAACACTTCATTAGCTATCTATAAAAATTCAATGGGAGTGTAATGTTAAATGAATTCAATGTTACAAGAATAACAATTGTTTTTTATTCAGGTTTCTATTAAAAGGGGGGCCAAAGAACAAATATTGTTACAAAATCTATCTTGCGATATCTGTTGTGAACATAAAAGCCTCCAGAGGGTACCCTTGATCTTGAATAAAATGAAATCATAAGCTCAGCAAAGGCTTGGGTAATATTCGGATGACATCTTAAAAATTGAGAGGTCTTTAATAGCCTGCTCAGAATCTCGCTGTGCATCCAGTTCTTTCATGTCGGTGTTGGAACCCCATACCCGAACTACAAGTCTTCTACAATTGGGAGATGATCGTTGCAAATATGTTCTGTACCAGTTGATAATGTCATTCTTGTGAATGCTTTTCACTTCTTCTGCCTCTTTCTGTGACAAGTCGAACATATACCTGAAAGCCAATAGACGGTCAAGATCAGAAATAGCTAGTGTGTTAATGTATATACCAAGCCAAGAAAGAGGTTAGGTGATGAAGATAATTTATAAACTCCATGTGATAATTCAATGCCTTAGATTTAGAAAAAGCTATGATATCTAAGGTGTTATTTCATTGCACGTAGCAGCTTATGAATAGTACCTTTTATCAGTGATCTGATTCCAGAACCGATTGGTCTCATACTGGAGGGAAGGATCTTTTTCCAGTAGTTTAGCCATTAACCCACTTCTGTAGTTCTCAAAGGATGTATCATCAAGCCCTTCCTGCGATGCCAACATTCCCACAGATTCATTACGAGCAGAAGAAAAAAAAAGGAATTTTGGAAGCAAGAAAACCATTGAAGTTCAGAAAGAGAGCTCAAAAAAATTGAAGCCAAATCAGCCCCAAATTATTGTGCTACCAAGCAAAGTTAACAATTAACAGCCATTTGGCACAGTGAACATGCCGCTTTAGGTTGGACCTTGGCCTGGGAAATGCTGGCTTTCCCCAAATCATGGACTTCCAGCAATTTTTTTTTTTATTTTTAAAATAATGTCGAACAGTTTTGATAAGCAGGTGAAAACCTAATGCCAAACTTGCCCTAAGACATAGAATAACGTATCAAGTAAGGCCATGTTCAAAAAAGAGAAGTCAAAGAAAGGATATTTTCCGCCCTCTTTTTATTTGGAAAAAAGTGGAAGTGGGGGCAGTGGAAAATGCAGATAGAAACAAGAAATGGATCACACAATCAAATCTCTCCAAATTCGGGCGAGGAAAAATTTTGTTAATCAAATTTCTATGCTGTATTTTTTTAACCAAAAAAAAAAGTTAAAAGATGATATCATAATTTCAATATTCAAAAAACAAAAGAAAGAGAAACAATTTTCTCTTTCTTAATTTATCTCCTCAATATTTTTCCATGCAGTCTCTTTAATTTCAATAAAGGCATTATTGAATACCTGATTTTCAATCTTGAAATTAAAAAAGAAGGAAAAAAAAAAATTGGCATAGCCTGCCATTAATTGTGCATCAAGATTTTAAAACATATATATATGTGTGTATGTACTTACTTAGTTGATACATAAAAAAAAATAAAAAAAATAAAAAAAAAATAAAAAAAAAACCCTGAATTTCTATTATGATTTTGCAAATATCATTGAAGTAGAAAATGAACCGGTGATTTTTATTTAACAAATTAAATTTAAGCAATCACCCTGAAATTTATTATTATTAAGTACAAGGATACCTCAAAAAGATGCATTTACTATTAACATCTCAACAAGTAAAAGGTTATCCTTGACGAGGACAACAGTTAGGACATACCACTGGACATAAAGTGAAAAAACCAAAATCCATGAAACTAGCAAATGTAATAGAAGTAATGAACCTGAATTCTTACCAACAACTCTTCCAGGCCATTAATGAATTTGTCAACTCTCCCCTGCAAGTAAACTGGGTTGTACTTGGAAGATTGAACACAGAAACAAAAGCCATAAACACGATATGTCACTCGTGGGCTACATTCAACAACATAACCAAGCTGCTCCTTTGTCCTATAATCCAAAATAAATGAAAAGGTTTTAGAAAGAATGAAATGATAAATGATCAAGTAATACACCCTTGCTAAAACTTAGTTCGGCTCATAGAAGATATGCATGGATGTTGCAAAATCATTTGTACTGTCTTTTATTCCCATCCAAGAAGAAAACACATGGATAAATGCACCTCCATTTACTTATGCGCAAAAAGAAACAGCAAATAAAGTTCAGTCAAGTAACCTGACATATAGGTACAGTTTCTGGGCAGAAATTTCATAGGAATGTCTTTCAATGACACAGCTCTCAAATGCTCTCAAAATAGGTAAGCATATCACTAACCTCAGGACAATAAATATGAAATACTTCTAGCAACAGAAAAAAGTTACCTTAGCTGATTAAAAAATGGTTCTTCCACAATTTCATCAAAAAGATCTATCAATGCCTTCAATTTTATTGATTTTGAACCTGTTTCTGGCTCAATTTGGAAATAAAGCTGCAGTGTGAAACAGAAACCAAGGAGAAAGAAAGAATAATATAATAATTATTTAAGGGAAAAAAATGTGTAAAGAATATACGGAAAACCACAGAAAGTTGGCCAATTAGGTCAATTAACAGCTACCTCAACTACAGAGTTTGTTTCAGACTGATTCTTCACATTGACATCTCTTGCCAGGTTGCAACTAGGTGGAAGACATAATACTTGATCTTCGTGCCTCATATTCACAGGGAGTGGTTGTAAAGAAAAGTTGCTTTTGAATATATTAGATATGCCTATTGCTTCTTTTTCCAACAAATTGCCATGGCACAGGCCCTCAATATAAAGCTGTACAATATGAAGAGAGAACTAAGTGGCACTTGTACAGTATACAGTCATAATATGCCAAAATGAATAAATGATACTCCATTTTAAAAAATAAATAAATGATACTCTTAAATTAGAAAATATAAAATCCTGGAATGCATTTTAGTTTTGCACCTGGGAACGAAGCTCAGAGATAAATGCCTTCAAATCAGTAAGAGAAAGGTCTCTTAGAACATGAAGCTTCTCCTCCACATCATAGAAGTTCTTACAGAGAACTTGAAGTCTCAAGTATGATGAATGACTGAGAGGCTTCATATTAGCATTCTTTAAACGTCTCTCCATATCCTCTTTTATAACCTGTTATGTTATATTCAGTGTCAATTTAAAATGGACAAGTCCAGAAATAAGCAACGGAATTTAAGTTACTTCCATCTAAATGCAATCTGAAATTAGAATCTGACAATCATTTCAGTATTATATGTACCTTAAATCGATCATTGATTGGCACAAAAGATCTGGCTATCCCCAAAATCTTAGACAAAAGAACCGGAACCTTAACGTTGAAACCATAAATCTTTAGCTCTAGCTTATCACCGACAAAAGAGACAGAAGTTTCCAACTTGGCAACGCTAGCCTGAAAAGAAAATTAAAAGGTTACTTGCATAAAATTTTGAATATGTTATGAAACCACAGAGATCAAGCAGAATGTAAAGATCAGGAACTAAATTTCAAAGGATTAATCATGAAAATAAACATGCATCAACCATCAACAAAACACGCTAATACAGGAATTCCATCACACAAGATGCTTTTTGTTATACAAAAGTAAATTCCAAAAGTTTATTGCGCAGAAATATCACACACAGAATGATGGACATGAAGGGATATATCAGAATACTTTTTTCGCAGAAAATAAATGTGTTTGTCTATAAAAAAACTGAGTATTCCACAAAGAACGTCACTACTCTTTATGCACAATTATCATGACAAGGTATAATCAGACCATATCAGAGCACTAGCTGGCTGACAATGCAGGTAATCAATTATAGTGCTCAAATCTCTACACAGAAGCAAGCTCGAATATCACTAGTTCCAAATCTGAACGAAGTCCATTAAGGGTACGTTTGGTAAGCCATAATGAAATAGAATGTAATGCAATCAAATACATTTCTAGCATATGTAAACATTACACTAGAAATGGATTTGATTACATTACATTTTTATTATAGCCAACCAAACATACTACAGATTTTCCTCAAAACAAATTCAGAAAATAGCATAGTCACTTATTATAACAAAAGCTAATAATTGCTTGAAATTAAAGAAAAGCAATTAACCTGATAAATGATCTCATTCAGTTCGTCCTTGAGAAGGTGAACAAAGAGCTCAGTCAAAAGACAACTCTTCACATCATTGTATGCCCCTTTCAAATTTATGCGGAAATATGTATTTGCACGAGGAACTTTAAAAGTGTTATCTAGCTTGTACCAGAACTTAATCAACGCTTCATCAATTATGCATCTTGGAGAAGATGAGTTTGTGTGATTTGAGTTCTCAGCACGAATGGAGAAGTCGCATGGAATAAACTCATTCTTTGAAGGCAGGTGCAAGGAAACATCAATTTCCGGTGGATCCTTCCACAATTCCATCAAAGAAGAGGGAAAATATTCCTCAATATAGTGTGACCCAAACCAAGGCTCATATTGGAGATCTGAATGAGGGGGAGAGATAGAGAGAGAGGAGAGGAGAGGAAGCCAATAGCTCAATCATTTTTCTGAGAAACTTATTATGTCTCATAGCATAAAAGATTTATATGGCCAAATCTAATATAAAGTGCTATTGGGCAATTTAACATATAGAATGTGAGAGAAGAAAGCATGACCATATTCTTAGCAGTAAATGTGCCTTATGAAAAAGTTCTACAAAAGACCAAATTACTCAAACATCTATGACTTCTAACTCTTTAGCACTTTTAGCCAAACCTTAATTTTAACCCCAAAAAAAAAAAAATTCATGGATTTGGTTAGTAATGAAATTATGGCCAAACATGATATATGGAGAACATTCTCTCTGCTTCTAGCAACCAATTGAAACCCAAGTTAACCCAGAATCCGAAAAACTGCCTTTCAAAACAATCTATAGAAACACAATTGGTTGATAGCCAACACACTTCAGTTATTGGAGTTTCAACTAATAACTTTCTCTCACTAAGGACAATATCATACCATCCCTTTCAGGAAAAGTAATAGATTCAGATGAACATGCGGCGTGAGATCAAACAATGCATGGGCAAAAGTAAAGAATACAGATGCTACTTTATTGAGCAATGCTGAAGCAGCTTTGATGATAACTGTATCGCTAATCAAATCACTTCTTGTTCTATTAAAATTAGAAGGTAATGTGAAAAAAGGGTCAGAAGTCATCCATTTCTAAATAATTAGGTCTTGAGCAATGACATGATCTAAAAACTGGATTAGCAATTACCTTGTGACTTAGTGAAGGACTTTGATACCACATCAATCCTCATGTTTTCTGGTTTGAAGAAACCCAGGAGATGTTTTATCATTTCCTCATCCCAAATCTTGTATGCGTAATCTCCGTATATAACATGTTCTGCTGGATAAACAAGCAAATTCTCTGCAACAAGAATTCTCACAGTTAACCAAAGGAAATTATTGTGTTAGAGAGAGAGAGAGAGAGAAGAAAATTAAGGCTTATTCTCAAAGTAGCTATCATTAGCTCCACGGCACTTTTCTTTTTACCATTCTATTCTATTGGATGTTGATGATTGCAGAAGTCACCAAAAAGAAGAGGAGACATGGAAATGTCAAATTCATGGAAGTCACATTCTTTCCCTAAAGTCTATACTACCACTTTCCCATGTACAAAAGGAAGCATATTTAATATTCCCACCCTTAGTGATGGGAATGTTACATTCCTATAGAAATTTGAATGTTTGGACAACTTTGCTTCCCTATTATCATTTAATTTGACAACAACACTGTAGATGACATTGTTATTAATAGAAAATTATTATTACTAACAAATATGATCTTTTAACCTATTCAAATAAATTTAAAATTTCATTGTAGATAGTATGTCATAGATTTATGAACTTTTTTCTATTATTATTGTAATACTATTTGGTAGTACCAATAATTTAATACATTTGCCATCACAAATCACTTTTACAGCTCTGAAAAAATTAAACTACTGAAACATGATTACATGACTATTAACTCATATATTCCTAGTTTCATATGCTAACCCACCCTCTTTAGTTAGAAATAAGCTTCCAGAGATATCTCAACTCACCACCCATCATCTAAGATGCCTTCTACTTTTCCATCAATACTTTTTTATCTATCACCATTCACTTCTATTTTTTCTTTAAGCTTAATTGGGGAGTTTTATCACGTGAGAAAGGAAAGGATAATCTTTAATTCAAGGGGTATGGAAAAAAAAATGCAAGGATTAATAAATATTTCATATTAGATGTTTAAAGGATAGGAACGAATACTAATTGTTAAGGTTAAAATAGTTTTTATTAAAAATTTATTATTAGTAATAAAAATTTATTATTGGTAATAAACAAGAAATACATCTTACTCCCTCAATTTTGAAAGGGAAGCAAAGTGAGACTCAATGGAATTACTAATCCCTCAGTTTCTTTTCTTTTCCAAAGTCATCAAACTTCCAAATAAGGAATAATTTTTATCCTACCACTCTTTCCTTTCCTTTCCTTTTTTATTGCTACCCCCAAACAAAAACTTAATCTCTAAATTTTATATTTCTTTTCCACCTGTTTCATAAGATCGTCCATTCCCTACATTGATGATTTTAATTAGGTATTTTTCATGGGTTCACAAATATTTACTGCTTCCATATTCCCTCTCTAGCTCTTTCTCTTACACTATGACTCAGAATCAACTTCACTTTGATTGGCAAGGATGATTTGATCAAACAATTCATTGAAAGGTTTTTAGTGCATGCATCAATTACTTCATTGTTTACGTATTCTACTTTGGTGTTGCGAATTTGGTTTTTTTTTTTTCATGAATTAAAATAATTTAGGGAGAGCAAGTTTGTGTTCAGTTTTTTTTCCCCTTAATTATTTGATGTTTCTTTATCTTTGCTTTTTTACCTTTCAATGTCTAATATAATGTACTCAATGAATTTATTCTAAATTTATACAACTACTCTACATATTTTATTTGTTCAATTTAGTTTCGAAGGATTTTGAGTCAAACAAAACGATGGTATAGCTTAAAAAACCAAAACCAACCAAACCAAAATGCATAAAATAACTCAGTTAATTTTGGTTCTTGCAGAGTTTTGGTTCAATTTGTTTCAGTTACAAATTATAAATAAATTTGGCTACTTCAGTTTTGAAAAATATTGAACCAACCTGACTGAATTCTCATCCCTAAATGTGATGATACCAACTTATATTCCCAAGTCATTTACCACTTTCTAAGAAAAGTAATTCTAGCTAGAAATGTTAAAAACACAACTCAAGGGCAAATTTTAGGAGCTACATGATTCTACTTCATATGGATCCAAGAAGGGCTCACCCGGTGCACAAAGTGCTCCCCGGCTAGTGCAGGGTTAGGGGAGAATGGGCCCAATAGCATGCAATCTTTCCCTTGCATTTTTGCAAAGAGGCTTTTCACACTCCTTGAACCTGTGACTTACAGGTCACTAAAGGAACAACTTTGCTAGTTGCATGGATGCTCAGCCACATGGAATCAGCATGTATAAAATCCTTGAGTTTATACAAGAGGTGAAGCACATTTTCAAATTTTTCAAAATACCCAAAAAAGTATTAAATAAGTGAACTAAATTTTTACAAGCAAAGAGATATTAAATTAAAATCTTAAACATCAAAAAAAAAAATGCAAAAGTGGGAGACAGCCATTAAAACTTAATGAGAAAATTGTGAAGAACACACCATAAAAAACCAGCTGAAAGGAAAAAAATTAAAAAGCCAAACCTGCAAGTTCTGCAGCATAATCATCCTGAGGTTGCTCTTCTGCAAATCTGAATTCCATGTTCCCAATATCCTGAAGTTCCTTAAATATCCATTCTTGTGGAGAAACTTGACGTAAAAGCTTAAGGTATTGGTAAATGAAGCCGATGATGTCAAAAATCTGCAAGGAAAAGCACAGCATGATCATGAGTAGACCATGGGTTGCTGGTGGTATCAAAGTGACAACACAATCAAACATAAGCAGCCTTTTTTTTTTTTCATTGTCTTTAAGGGGGAAAAAACAAGAGGAGAACATGAAAATTAAAGTAGATAGGAAGAAAAAATAATATCAAGTGAAAATAGAAAGAGGTGAGAAGTGGAAGACAAACATAGTTTGCAGCACGTGTGTAAGTCTAGTGTGGTAGCAGGAGACAGAGAGAGAGTATAAAGTCCTTTAAATATCTAAGTCTATTCAGTAAGCCTTCTACAAGTTTCCATAGAAAAAATACAAGTAATCAACACATCACTCCCATAAGACATTACTAAGTGAAACATCTTGTGATGGACATGTGATAAACTGCATCAATGGCATCCACTCAAATTCCTCCAAGAATGCAAAATCTTAAGCAGAGTTGGTCTTCAAGAATACAAGGAATAGCACCAGATTGTAACAAACTCAAAATTTGGGAATGATCCAAAAATACATAGAATATGAATTAAAATAATTACCTTTTCCAAGCCAGAGTCAGTCAGATGAATGGACATGCCAAAGATATAAGCTACAGATGATCGATGCATGCCTTCATCTCCAACCCCAGCAGACAAAGAAGTTGCCCATCCATTAGCCTTGAGAAAGGAATGTAAGCTTCCTCTGCCCTCTGCAAGGTGCAAATCTTGTGCTTACAAATGAAATCCAAGCTAAAAACATATGGCTAGCTGTATGAAATCATATGAACTTCAGAGGGCCTGAAGATGTCCAAGAAAACCTATATAAATTACATGCTACTACTGACAAGAAACCTCAAGCATATGAATGAATGCTACATAGAAAAAATAATAGATATTTCAGAAAAAGTGAGAATAACAGGCTGTTGCATCATGAAACTATAAACACTCCAGGTGACACTAATAGACTAATGCACTTTAATTTCTTTCAGCTTAGCAAACAGGGATTTAAATATCAGTTTCAGACACGATTTCAGAATTGGGAATCGAGAACTGGAATCAGATTGAATCGCCAGAAATTGGGTCTAAATCATCCACTGCTATTGTGCATTTTTTCACACCACTAGCAAATGACTCAAATCAACACAAATCATAAAATTCATTAAGTTTACAGGATTTAATGTCAATAATTACCTGAATAAACATTTATTACATTATACAACAAGAGTTAAGTGAAGAAAATGGTGATCACCTCTTGTTGGTTCTGCCCATAAGTATAACCATCTTCATTTATGATATTATTATCAGCTTTTTACACTATCTTCATTAGTTCAATTAAAAGTAAAACATCTAAGAAAAAAAATTATACCTTTTGTGGTTTATATTTTTCAGTTACTAAGCCGTCGATCGGACATAATAATATATAAAAAACAATATAATTTTAAAAATTATGATATGAAAAAAAAATTAATTAAGATTATAACCCATACAACACACAAGGTTAGTGACTAGTATTAAGTTCAAACACCCCCATTAAAGCATGTTTGCAGTTACCCGCATAACTTATTTACCGAAATTTTCTTCATAAGAAGGTGAATAACCAATGTACAATGCAATAACTTATCTTACCATGCCCCAAGAGGTGGGCCAAATAATCTTCAGATTTCTTCAGATAATCTTGACGAAGACATGGCAGTATCCATGTTAAGTCGAGGATGTGAACATCTTTGACTGCCTCTAACCTATAAAGTTTACCAGCTGTCCATACAGAACCTTGTACCTGAAACTTTGGCTTTGCCTGAGGACCTTTTCTAACATTAGCAAATAATTCTGTAACCCAACTCTCAAGTATGTCCAGAGACTCTGCATTATTCAATAGCATTGTCATCAACATAGCAAAATCTCAGAAAGTTCCTCTCAATTTACAGAAAAGCATCTTTTGCACTTCGATATAATTTCATAAATGGGCAGCAGATTTGGTAAAAAAGCACGATGTTGAAATCTTTTTTAGTCAAATATTAGCTTTTATAATAACAGTCTACATCTACATATAACCAATTTGGTACCGCTGCAACACTGCACTACCAATTTTCCTGGTGCTACCACCCTATGGTTACCCAAAATAATACCACTTGTGATATCCATCTCCATCTCCATCTTCATCTAAGAACCCTAATTGGATTACCTCCACTTCCATGCAACCAATGGTCAATAAAGAAAATCCAATGATCTATAAAGAAAATCCTTGCTTCTAAATGCAACAATAAGTGCACTTCAACAAATTGACTTTCCTTGAGACAGTCTTATTTTCTGCCATCTGAGCACCTCCCAAGCAATATATAATATCGCATATATCTTGACAATCACAGAAGAAAGACTTTACCTCCTCCAATTACAACTAGCTTCATCAATCCACCATGATAATAATCTCTGTATAGCTTCAAAATATGTTCCCGCAAATTTATTCCTTTCTCTATGGCATCAATAAGGCTCTTCTTGTTCCCTTCCAAAAAAACAAAGAAAATTACCCTGATTAGCATAAACAGACACACAAGTCCTGAAAAAATGTAACAGAAGCAAACTTACCCCAAAAGAATCTGTTAAATGGGTAACCAGGTCCAGATGTATGACATTGGAGCTGTTGGAGGCGGCAAGCATCATTTTGCAAAACCTGGTTAAATTCTACATCCATTTTGTTTTGCACATGATGGGCCAACATCAAAATAAGAATGAAAATTCAGTATAATTGAAAACTGGGCTCTTTGAGAAGGACAACTAAATGATGGACTTAGAAAAGCAGCACACACCTGAATCTACTGCAAGCACCTCTCTTTCCATGGCTTCAATTTTCACAAGAGGTGAAACAAAAAACTGAGAAAATCTGACAAAGCAATAACAGAAACATAAAAATCGAACATATTTTCTGATCTAGAAAGGCATTTTTGACATAAAAATGTAATTATAACAAAAAGAACACTGTACAAAGAAACTACTGTGTGCATGATCAGACATCAAGATAAGATGCAATATTTATCATTCAATACGTAATATAAACATATTTGTTTGAAATTATAAAGAACAGTAAACAAAGAAGTACCAATCAATGAAATGGTTACAATGAATGATGATCAAGGTGTTGGGGAAGAAAAACAAACAGCAAAAGCCTCACAGCCTCACTTCAAACCCATCAATTTTCCATGGTGTTATGATTCTTCCATCACATGCATTTAACTTGTATAATTAAAAATATTCAGATGAAGTATAAAAATAATCCTAGTTTGGATAAAAAAGAATAATCAGATAATGAATGAAAAACCTGCATGACTTATTTCAGAACATAGATAACAACCACAACTCACAAAACACAATGTGGCGCAACAACAATGTTGAACAGCATCAGGAAAGAGCATAATGACTTCATTTGCACATGCATACGAAAACAGTCATACAAACAGAGGAATCAAGGAGATCAACATGGCATGCACATGCTCAGGCACATACATAAAGCGGAATCATAACTGTTGATTATCAAATTCCAATCCAGTAAGCATTATAAATTTACCTTTTTAATGCACCATTAAGAAACTCGCGTTTGACTTCAAAATGGTAGCATGTATGCTCAGCTTCTGTGTATGCATTTGATGAGCCTCCATGTTTGGACAAGTAACTATCATACTAGCAAAGAAAAGAGTCAAACTAGCAGACCATGGCACACTTAAATAACCATAAATAGATTATTTATTTAATATCTCAATTTAATGGAACATATTTGTAAAAGCAACTAGTGTAGGAACCAATCAACATATGAAAAACAACACACAATGGAAAAACTACCCACAACATATCAGGATAAATTTTTCTTTCAGTTGTCCCACAAGTGGGTATCTTTTGCCATTAAATATCAATGCCTTTGAATAGTCAAGGAAGTACAACTAAGTAAATGAGAAGAATTTTCTCCACAGCTTATATAGCCACATGTCTGATATCCTTCTTATTGATACAAAAAAAAGAAAATATTAAACTCCTTCCTTTTCATAATTTTTCTCAATCTTTGTTCCAAAGAGTGTTTAATGAGAAGGGTATGGTACAACAAACTTTACCTCATTCTCATCTGGGAACTCAGTACTCCCCATGAAAAGCATGTGTTCTGCAAAATGTATACATCATAAGCACATATTGGAGTACCAAAATTTATAATATACAGCATCAATTATAAGATGAAGTAAAATGAATTTTGTTGCAGTGAGAAAGAAAATGAATTTGAAAGAATGATGGACAAAATAGGAGACCTCATCAAGGAAAGGAAAACACTCAAAACAATGCACGAACTTTGGTCCCTTTAAAAGCATATTTTTCACTGTGCAAGCCGCAACACAAGTACTTTGCTCATTAGAACCAACATGGGCTAAACCACAACTAATTTTGTTGATTCTTTTAAACACATCCTGACACAATATAACAAGATCAATTGCTTGAACCCCAGCACTCCACCAATAATCCCACTGATCAACCCTTTACTATTAACATTCCATATTTCCATTAGAGTCTCAACACCTACTGGCATTCAGCCATACAACTCCTGGAGGCTTAGTGTAAGAATTATTTTGCTAGTATTGCAAATTTTGACCATGTTTGGTTTGTTTTAGAAACTGAATAGGAACAGAAATAGATGCCTCATATTCAAAGGTTCACGTCTTTAGTTATTCTGACATGATTAAATATAATTTAATGGTAATCTTAAAAGTTACACTTAAGAATAGATACCATTTTTGACCTAAATTCAAGTTATTCAAAGATAAGAATATTAAAAGAAAATTGGATTGCTTCCGTAAAAAATAAAATAAAATAAAAATCCAATTCAAAGAATTGCATTCTATTTTCATTTTGAAAGTAAAAAGGTTGAGCTTTAACATTTTGAAAAAAGTTTTCATGAAGCTTTGAAAAAGTAATCTGATAAAAGCCTTTTAAGTAGAATCCAAGAGTTAATATACATCTGTAACGAAGCATTTATCTTTCACATTATAAAGCAATCACAAGATTTAGCAATCAAACCTAAAAAATGGGCGAGACCCTGTGCTTCAACCGGGTCAGAGAAGCTGCCCATCGCTACACACATTGCTGCCGCTGCCTGCAAAGAAAAATGCATAAATATTCTATCACCATATCACACTGAAGATCAGACCCAACCTCACCAATCAATTGCAAGTCTAATATACTTGAAAGCAGCACTATGCAGATGGAAGAACATTACTGAAAGGGGCTACACATCTACTACTCGATTGCAGAGAAGTAAGGAAAAGCATAAATAAACAGTGAAATTGAAGTTTCAGCAATTGAGCTAACTTCCAACGAAGAGCTTCAATGCGAAGCAATAATCCACTGTAAATTTGATTTTTGAATAGCAAATTTGAATGTGGACACACATTTCAAATCGAAACAAAAAAACACCAACCTTCTTAGTCTGGGAACTTCCCTTTCCCTTCCCCGCCGCTTTCGCTTCATTATAATCTTCAGTTTCCTCTTCCTCTTCTTCTTCTTCTTCTTCTTCTTCGTCGTCATCTTCTTCATCGTCCTCTTCTTCTCTTTCATCATCACCATCATCATCCTCGTACTCATCATCATCATCTTTTTCTTCTTGTTCTTCTTGGTGGGAGTTTCCTAGGGTGTTAGAATCGTTGTCAGGGTAAATCTCGGGATCGTGAACAAGCAAAGCGCAGAGACCATTTTCAAGCTCAATAACTCTGTAAAGTCGTCTATCATTAGGCGATTTTATCACTAAGTCGTCGGATTTAAACGTGCAGCGAGCCACCATTGTTTGTTTCTTTGTACAGCAGCAAGGGTTTCCAAGAGAGACTCTGTCTGTGCGGGGCTTGTTACGTACGCTGCTACTTATGATTAGGCCCCAAACGGCAGACTTGCGGCCGAAACCTTTTGTTCCCATACGCAAAGCATCCTCATATTGCTTTGATTTTTTTATTTTTTATTTTTTTTATTTTTTTATTTTTTTTAGCTTCATTCCACGTACCGGGCCTGTTTTGATTCGTGATCGCTGTTTTGGTTTCAGCTGATTTTCAGTTAGTAATTTTTATGAGCTGTTTTATTGTGGGATATCTACGTGAACATCTAAAAATGACGCCCTACTTACTTTCCTATCCTCACTTTTCAAAATTAACTTTTATACCTTTATCATTAAAAACTTTATTTTTATATGTTCTAGCTCATGTCAATAGAAAAATCAAGTTTTAAAATCCTCACGCTCATAAATTATATTTCAATTGAAACCTATTGAAAAATCAACTAGAAAAAACATTGGATATTATTGCAAACAGTAAATCGAAACAAACAAATTCTTCAAATATCAGAAATTTACATATTCTACAACATTATTGAGCTAAAACTAGTTGTTCAAATATTATTCAGGTATTTTGAAGATCTACATACTCTATTTTATCTTATTTTAACTATTATTATATTAAAAAAATCAAAATCTATTTCCAGATCTACAAAATTCATCGAACTAAACTGTCAAAACTAGATTCACCATTTATTTTTTTTAAGTTACTACGAATTTCATACATCTATTTGTCTTCTTTTACCTATAATCTATCTTACAATATTCAAATCGAATATATAATATAATTATTTTATGATTTCCAAATTTCTATTTCATGAAAATTACTTTATATTTATGTAAAGCGCAAAAAACCTTGAAAATCCAACATATTTTGAAGCAAAATCTGGGAATTAGTATATCTAGGGTACATATAAGTATATCACAGGTTTACATTTTAAATTAGTTTGATTAACTTTTGATTACATTGAATTTTTTTAAAAAATAAGTTTACAAATATTTGAATATTCACAATTACATCAAAAAACACACACACATATATATATATAAAGATGAATCAAGTATATATTATATTTATACATTTACATTTTTTAAAAAAATACAAAAACAATTTTTAGTGCTAGCAATAAACACTATATTTCAAGTGTATCACAAGTATATTTTAGGTGTATCATATAATCAAACTTAACTTTTTCTTGTAAATAACATACACAATTATCAGCAATATCAATAAAGCGTATATTTCAAATATATCACAAGTATATCATAAGTATATAATACTTTAACTTTTACAGCATTATGCCTATTCAAATTTTAATATATATATATTTTTTAATTTCAATTATGGACACAATACAAGTTTTTATTCATTATAATGGATATTGGGAAGAAAATATCAGATATATTGACTTTGAAGTGACAGCTATACTCATACCCAAAGATAGCAGCTTAGAGAAACTATTACAAACACTTTTAAAATAACTGCAAATGAAACTTGAAGAGACAATAATCGAAATCCGGTATCAAGTCAAGAATGGTTACCCGCCATTATAAATAGATGGTAATGCAAATCTCTTATTCTATCTAGAGTTGAAGAGGACAAAATCTAACTTCACCAAGTACCCTTTGTGCATAACTTCTACAAAAATACAACCATAAAATCAACCCACTTCAATAAATCAACAACTTGTAAGAAATAAGTGTTCAGCATCAATTTCAAAACATATATCAACAAAGCTTATGCAGAAGAAGTAATTTCATATTACATTGACTATGCAAATCTGATAAGCAAGGCCACTATCAAAGAAAACTGCTCAATAATTCTACAAGAAGCACACAACAAACTTGAAGATCCATTAATAATAAACAACCCAAGATATACTAAAGTTGTTGTTGGGTAGGTTTACAAAGATAAAGAGACATTGAAATCTGCAATGAGTTTTCATGTAATCAACAACCACTTCCAGTACAAAATAATTAAATCTTGTCAAAAGCAATACTACTTGAATTGCTTAGATGACAATTGTAGATGGTTTTTCAGAGCATCGAGAAAAGGCAATACAAGTATGTTCAAAATCAAAAAAATACAACAATAATCACACCTATCCTTTGGAAAATTAGATTGAGTGATCAAAGGCATGCAACAACAACTTTGGTTGGAGACTAAATCAAGTCTAAGTACCTCAACATCAGAATAATATATGCCCTAGCAGATATTGTAAAAGACATGAAACAAGACTATGGTATTTCTTTAAACTATGCAAAAGCATGGAGATCAAAGGAAAAAGCTTTGGAGTTGATTAGAGGCAAACCAGATGAGTCCTATGCAAAGATAGCAAGTTACTTGTTTATGTTGAGGCAAACAAACCCCAGATCTTATACTAAATTAAGGACAGATGAGGACAGCTACTTCCTTTATATGTTTATGGTTATACAAGCATCAATACAAGGATGGAAGTATTGTAGACCAGTTATAGTTGTAGATGGTACTTTCTTGAAAGCAACATATGGAGGCACACTACTCTCAGCAAGCACACAACATGCAGGAGGTAAGATATTCCCACTTGCATTTTCAATAGTAGATTATGAAAATGATGCATCTTGGGAGTGGTTTTTCAGCAATTTAAGACAAACATTTGGCACAAGAGAAAACATATGCATAATATCTTACAGGCATGAGAGCATAGAAATAGCTTGCAATAAGATATATCCTGAAGCAATCCACGGAGTGTGCATGTATCACTTGTTAAACAACTTGAAAACAAAATTCAAGAAAAACTCAAAAAATTAAAAAATAATTCTTTGGTGTTGCTAGATCATATACAAAACAACAATTTGATAACCATATGATAAAGCTAGACAAGCTTGACAAAAGGATCAAACCGTATCTTATCAACATAAGATACCATAAATGGTCTAGACTTTACTCAGAAAAAAAATAAATACTCAACCATGACATCAAATTATAGCTGAGTCACTGAATGAATCTAATAGAGTAACTCAAGAGCTACCAATTACACCATTATTAGAGAACCTATGGTCTCTAGTACAAGAGTGGACATGCAGAAACAAAAGCATTGCCAAATCAATATTCACAAAAGTTGTCGACAAGAGGAGAACAAATGCTAAATGAAAACTTCATTCAATCTATTTAATTAAAGGTAAGTACATAAAATTATCAGTTCTGATTTTATTTTGAGTATATTTCGAGTATATTTTAAGCAAATATATATATATATATATATATATATATATATATATATATATATATATATATATATATATATATATATATATATATATATATATATATATATATATATATATATATATATATATATATATATATATATATATATATATATATATATATATATATATATATATATATATATATATATATATATATATGTATGTATGTATGTATGTTTCATATATCAGAAAATTAACCAATTGCACTTACCCATCTTCAACTCTATTTTTTAGGTGAAACCCACAAATGATGAACTATTCCAAGTATTTGAAAATGAAAAATCATATGTTGTCAACTTAAAAGAAAAAACGTGCACATGCAATCGGTTTCAAATGGATGAATTGCCATGTCCTCATGCAATGGCTATACTGAAGGATATGAACCAAAATCTTTATATTTATTGTTCAGAATTCTATACCAAAAATATGTTGCTTACCACATATGAATCCACTATATACCTAATAGGAAATGAAAGCACATGGAATGGTCCAAATGAGGTCAAAGACATAAAAGTGCTACCACCACATAGGAAAGTGAAATCAGGAAGACCTAATAAAAGGAGATTGAAGTCTGCATAGGAAAATAAAATTAAAATCAAATTTGGGAGATGCAGACAACTAGAACACAATAGGAAGACATGTAGAAATCAACCAATAACAAGAGTAAATCAACAGTTCATATATTATTTCAAATTTTAAAAAAAAACTGCATTAAATACAATTAATAATACTTATTCAAATTCCCCTATTTTTTATATTTTATTTCATTTTATCCAAAGATATAATTATGAAATCCATTATGCTCAAAATATACTTGTAATAAACTCATAATATACTTAACAGATACTCACATAATAAAAATTCAATTACAAATTAAAATAGACAAATGAATGTCAATAAGTGCATAAAAATGTATCTAATCTTAATTATAACATGTTCACAAACAAATTTAAAAGTATTCAATAACATCAAAATTTACTGAAAAATATACTCACAATATACTTAGAATATACTGAAGATGTAATCATAATATTCTAAGTATATATTGTAGAGATATAAACTCTTATTAAACAACTGAATCATTAAAATTATAAAAATAATGTCCAAAAAAAGAATTGACTGAAAAAAGTACATTTATCATATAAACCAATAACATTCAAATTTATCAAATTTTGAAGTGAAGTTAATAATATTCAGTACACATAAGTATATTGTAAATTTACAATACACATATTCTATCATATAAAATTATATAAAATACTACAAATTTGATGAACATATATTATAAGTTTCATTATACGTATAATATACTCAAATAAACTCAAAATACACTAAAAATAAATTTAACAAATACTCAAACTATACTTAATACCACTACTAAAAAATCACATCTTTAACACTTATAACCAACTTAGTATCAAATTAAACTATATCACTATTATATCTAATAATAAAAGCACAATAGCTACTTGTTCATCATCAAAATTACATCAACAAAATAAAAACATAATAAAATCAGAAATCAACTTTCTTTTCTCTATTTCTTCTTTGTCCTATCATTCCCATTGAGCCTACCGCATCCTTCAGAATCACTATCAAAATCTTCTTCTTGTTTTGAATTTGAATAACAGAATTGCAAGTCTCCATCGATGTTCCTCAACATTGAAACCATCCACTAATATTTCCTTCCCACAAATAAAATATTTGGTAAAGGAACAAACAAAAATACTGCAATCACTACAAAAAAATAATAATAAGTTAAAAACTATAAAATTTAAAAGCATACATAACAATGTAACAAAATTTATAACATAAAATTACCTAACATTTTGTTGTGGCAAATTCTCAACAATTTGAATATCAAATGGATCACTTAAACTCTTTTTTGCATATACTCTAGTAGAAAAATCAATATCCTTTCAACCAACAAAAAGGTCAAGCATACACAAGAAATGTGGCAAAAGAACACTGTATGCTTGGACTTCCTCTCTTGTAATGAAATCACTTATTGTAGACCTTAATGAGTTATACACAAATAAACACCTCTCCTTGAAACTCAAACGACAAAGAATCCAATGTTCTTGTAATGAAACATGTATTGGAAATAATACATTATCAACATCAACCTAAGCAGAGTTGCAAAGCATAAAATACCCAAGAATATACTCAACAAGAATACTATCAAAACTAACAATTGACAAATCTTTCTTCCTATCCAAATAAACTTTATATCAAAGTTTAATTCGATGATCAAACAAAAAAAAATGTCAACTGTAGTAAACCTAATAGTAGTGCTATTAGAGTATTTTCCCTTTTTCCTCAAATAATAAAATATAACATCCATATGCTGCAAAAATATTGTAAAAAAATTAATATGACATTAAACATTAAAATATATATGGATAATATAAAAAAATATCTATAACTGCTAAAAATAATTAAAAAACTACAAATTGAAAACTCTAACATATAAACAACTTACAGTTCCAGTTAGGTAATGACCACAACTATACAAAGTATAGAACCACACTTCCAATCAATTTTAGCAACACTAAGCTTTAAAGGTGGTGAAATAATATCATCTTATTCTGAATACATTTTCTTCCTTAAAAATAGCAAAAAAAAAAATCATAAAATTAAAAATAAATAAATAAATAATTTAAACAAATAACAAAAAATAAATATTACTTGTTTCTCTTCTTCAATCCTTTCTCAATCCAACTATCAAATATGCACTGTTTGTTAAACTAAGGGATAGATCCAAAACTATCATTCAATTGTGACAGTCTACACCTCACAACATCTTCACTTTACATTGCACAACTGCACCACTACTTCTAAAAGAACCAAATTTATTCAAAAAGGGGATTTGCAAAACAACCCAGGTCTAATCACCCTGTTTTTAGCATCGTCATCAACACTAGAAAAATGAACAATATCTGTGCAATCACTCAATGATTCCTATTGATGAACGAGAAAAATTAAAAAATAAACTATGATATACTCTATACAAAATCAAAATGATAAAATATAATTAAAATCAACTCAAAATAAAATCAAAATTAACTAACATTATACTTGAAATAAAAATAAAATATACCCAAAATCAAAGCACATAAACACAAACTTGTACACCTTTCATTTTACCGACACTCTTTAATGCAGAATCAATAGTTGCATCCAACAAAACTGGATAAATATCATCAAGGAAAGATAAACTAACAACATCTCCAACATCATGTTTTTCAAGTTTCTCATACTGCAAAACATCATCGCAAACAAATAAAAATCTATCTTAACATATAACTATGACAAAAATAAAAAATTAAAAAAAAACATAATAATGAACCTTATCATCTACATGTCGGTGCTCAGTTCTTGTACTTTCTCCACCATCATTACTGTGATCATCATCTCCTTCATCACCATCTTTATTACCACCATCACCAAATCCCTCATCATCACCATTATGTCGATCCTTTTTACTTAAATTTTTTTTCTTTCTCATAATTCTAATAAACATATATAGAACAAATGAAAAAATTAATAACCAAAATAAAACAACTATATAAAACAAACATACTACATATATTGTACAAAAAGTAAAATATATAAATAAAATAATACAAAAAATAAAAAAAATACCTTATCATCATCTTCTTCTTCATTCTCATCATTTTTCTGGTCTTTAGTTTTGTTAGTCTATGAAAACAAACAAAAACATGTCATTATGTATAATTTTAATACACTCTAATATTATTTTTGGTATACTTTGAGTATATTATGAGTATATCATCATTAAACTCTGATCATATTACTTCTATATAAAATAAATTAAGAAATAATACATATAAACTTACTTTTGATTTGTATTTAGAAGAAACCCTATCATAATCAACACCAATTTTACTCTTACTTCAAAAAGTTCATTAAAAATAGAAGCAAATTATTCTATTAAGTAGTTCTTCAAAAAAGAAAAATCTTCAACTATCTTGTTTTAACTAGAAATAATAAAAAATTTCATCAAAATCATCATCTTCTTTTTCTTTATTTTCTTCAACGTACTTCCCTTTTCCATTATGAAAAAATCTATCTAAATTCATCTTCAATCTCTCTTTAGTAGAAGGACTAATATTCCTCAACTTTAATATTCCTCAACTTTAACTACAAAAATAAAACAACAAATAAAAAAACAAATAATAAAAATTAAAATATAAAAATTAAAAAATTAAATAAAAAAATTACCTTTGAACTTGAAACACTAAACAAAGTCCTCTTAAGAGTTTTAAAATCAGAACACTTACTAGAACTCCAATTCAAAATTCGAGGAATAGTAGAATTGCTTGAAACACATAATTTTCCCAAAATATAAGGACAATACTCACAAAACTATGTCTGAAAAGCAAGGGAAAACCAATCAACCTGTAATACAAACTATGTCATTTCCCCTCACCCTTTGAATACTTGTACTTCTTCTGCTTACCAACAACTTGCCTCTTAAGAGAACCAATTGTAAAATCAAATATATCTTTACCCCATGCATAATCATTATATTCACCGCTACTAACAATATCGAAATACTCCATTTCAACTGCTCTAATATTTGGAGAACTCAACAAAAACAAATGAATAAAATATAGAACAACAATTTTAACAGCATCTTCATTATTATCAATCCACCTTTTTGACAAAAAATATTCTTCCAATGATTCCTTATTTACCTTCTGAACACCTATAAAATACTTCTCTAATGATTCATTCCTACCATATGAATAATTCAACTTATTATTCCCACCCTGATAATTTAAACCACTAACAAGAGCAAACTTATCCAAACCAAATCTCAACCTAACTCCATTAACAACAATCCACAACTCATTATTTTTTAATTGAATAACTTCCCTTAATATCAAGGCATAAATAAGTTATGCTTGTATCTTAAAAGGAGGTGTATCAAGAAAATACCCAAAACAAGTTTCTCTAAATAACTTCAGTTGAAATTCGGAAAGGGTTTCTTTAATCACATTTATCTTCTCATATAAAAGATGAACTACTATCTTTCCAAAAAAATACTCATCTGAATGCACTTTATACTACCACAACTAAATAAACAATTAACGAAAACATAAAACAAAATTAATAAGAATAAATAAATTATCAATAAAATTACTCAAATACTATAAATTAAAAGAAATCAACTTACAATATAATAATAATCAACCCATAAAACAGAAAAGATATAACTAAAACATAAAAATCAACTAATAATCAAGTAAAAATCAACTCATCTATAAACATATATACAATAAAATACAATAACAAAACAAAAATCATTTACAAAATAAACTTAAAATACAAGCATAATAAACCACAAAATAAACCAAAAACAAATAAAACATATAAATAAAATTATTCTCTATTCACAAACAAAATAAAAACATTAACAACTAAAATTATAACAAAATTAAACCACCAATTATTATATATTCAAATCATAGTTCCCTAATAATAAATAAATAAGTACAAGTACAATTAAAGTTCAAAATATAATTAATAATAATACAGAAAAAAATTCACTACAAAATAAACTTAAAATACAAGCATATTAAATGATAAATAAAACAAATTTTAATACAACCTGAAACTAAAAAAATATCATCAATAAACTAAATTATAACAAAAATAAACTACCAATAAAAGTATATTCCCCATTCAAAATGCAAAACCAACAACACATAATCAACTACTATTAAAATTCATAATTAATTGAACTCATAATTAAGTCAAGAACAATACAAAAAACAACCCACATATAAAAACATCGCCTCCAATGAATAAAATACAAACAAAATCAAGTCGAAATAAAAATAAATAAAAACATAAACAAACAATATAAAAGGAAAAATACTAACATCAGACTTCTTTTCAGAAGGTTCAATAATTAAAACCTTTGCCCGCTTCCCAATACCAGCATCCTTTTCATCTCCTTTAGAAATATTAGAAACATACCCTCTCCTCTTTTTTAGACTTTCCTTTTCATCTCCTTCAGAAACACCAGAAATAGACACTCTCATTTTTTTTGGATTAGCCTATTCATCTCCTTCAGAAACACCAAAAATAGACGTTCTCCTTTTCTTTAGAGTAGCCTTTTTATCTTCTTTAGAAATACTAGAAATATGTACTCTCCTCTTTTTTGGAGACTTAACACCCTCAAAACCCTTCTTTGAAGAATAATCACCAACAATAATTTTCTTTCCCTCAGCATCATCAATATTCTTCCTCAAACTTTCAATACCCTTTTTCATGTACCTAGAATCCTTCTTCTTACCCATTTTCTTCCTCTCACTACTACACAAATCCTTTTTTGGAGAAGAACGAATAACACACAAATCTCTAATAATCTGAGAATTAGAACGCAATTTAGGAGAAGCAGAATGTCAAGTGAAAACCATAATATAATGCAACAATTAAAACCATAAAAACTAGAAGTTACAAATTCAAAATTACAACCATTTTCAGTAACCCATGATCTCTCGATTTTGAAGCGCAATGAAGAAACATGACTTTGAAATACAGATCAAATCATTAAAGGCGAGAGCGTAAAAATACACAAGCCCTAATATTGAAAGCGTAAAAATGGAAAAATAAAAAAGCAATAAAATAAAAACTCAAAATGCAACATATAAAAAAATAATAAATTAAAAAAAGGTAGACCGCATAATTTCCTCTTTTATTGTGGTGCAGAGGTAGAGGCGACTTCAAGCATAGGCTATTAAGTCCTATCAGAGTTTTAAATAATGATTTTACATTTCATATTGATATCAGAATCGGTGTAATGAAATTGAATTGAATCGAATTGAATCAAACTGAATCGGACTAAATTGACCGCCGCTACCATAAAATTTCAAAAATGATTAGCAAATTGATATAATTCAATAAGAAATGGAATGTAACATCTAAAATATAATACATTAAATTAATTAATATTTAAATAAGCATAATTATGCCTAGAACAATTAAATTACATAAATAGTAATAATAAATTAAATTCAAATTACATTATTATTAATAATAAATCAATCTTATTTTATTAATTTATAATGAAAAAAAAACACCTTATTCAAGATGAATAAGGAGATAAAAAAAAAAACCCTCCCTATTCCATGTAAATAAAGCAAAATTAAAAAAATAAATACACTATAATATTAATTATCACCATAAAAAAGAGTAGTAGGGGGAATCTGGATTGTCTTGCCTATTATTAAACTCATTTATATTTTATAGAAAACCATTATTTAAAGTTTTGAAAATAAATATATAAAGACGAAACATACTCAAGTTGTAAAATTCAATCAATAATTTACAACTATAAATAAAAAATTTATACAAAAAAATAAATTTTGTAAAAATTATTAATAATGTTTTAAATTTATTGAAATATAAATAATGTAAAAAATAATATACCAATAATTTATATTAATAAAATAGAACAAATATAAAATAATAGTCTTTTAAGCAATATATTTATATTTTACATTAATAAAATAAAAAATAATAATATAATAATAATATTTTTTATTGATACATCATGCTCGTATCACTAAATAATGATTGTATCAGTGTATATCGGGTGATTCATTACTGATTTATAACTAATTTTCATTAGCATAAGTGTAATACGTAAATAACATATCAAACCTCAAAAAAACCCAGATGAAATGATCGATACATTCGTTATTTAAAACCATGAGCCCTATGCCTAGAGCTCCCAATTTTTAGGGGGTCAAAATTTTTTAGAATTTCTAAAAGAATACCTAAAAAGGAGAATCTGTTAAATTTCTACAAGAATGTGTAAAAAGAAGAATCTGCTAACTTTTATACCTTTACTTTCCAAAACTAACTTCTATACGTTTAGCGCTAAAAATATTACTTTTATACGCTTCAACTCATCCAAATATGAAAAATAGCTGCAAAACCCATAGCTTCCCAAAATTTTGATCAAAATCGCAAGCTTTTGAATAATCAAATTGAAAAAGCTTTGAGCAAAGCTTTGGACAGTAAATTGAAACCGAAAAAGCTAAATAAAATCGATTTAGATATGTAGTTCTTTAAAGATTCAATTAGCTTAATAGACCAAAAAAAAAAAAACCCAAATTCTTCAATAGTTTACGAGGTAATTCAAATTTCATAGATATGTTTCTTTAAAATTTTGTAATCTTTTAATTGTTATTACATTAAAAATATTCAAACCAGAAGAGATTATATGGTTTTTTTTTTTACAAACTTGAAAGCTTTAAAAGATGAAAATTGAGTTTCAGATCTATAACTTACAGAAAACTAATGAAACAAAGATATTTTTCAGGAATCCAAGAAACAGTATATCTAAAGTATATCATAGGTATATATTTTACTAAATTTGATTAACTTGTGTTTATTTGATATATATTTTCAAATATTTTTGGGTATTGAGTATTACAAAAATATAAGTATATAACAAGAATATATCAACTGCATATTACATAAAAAAAATTATATTCTAAAAAAAATAACAAATGACTTTCACAATAAACAATATACCTTAAGTATATAATGATTATATTTTAGGTATATTTTAAGTATATAACTAATATGTTTATTTATATCTTAAATATATATAAAAAATAAATACTTACGTATTCTTTGGAGCCTTAACACACAACTTTTTCTTTGAAGAAGCATCATTAACACTCTTTTTTTTTTTAAATGTGAATCATCATCAAGCATAGACAACAATATTAGTTAGAATATATATGAATATTTTTAAGGACTTTAAGAGTTAAATTAAATGTTTATCTTATTCTTTATTTTCTATTTTTATAAAGGAAAAAGAAAATGTGACATATGTAGGTTAAAGAAAAAAAAATGTCACATGTGTATGTGAAAAAAAAATTTGACATGTGTAAGTGAAAGGAAAAAAAAAAGTGACTTTGTGCAGGTGAAAGAAAAGAAAATGTGATATGTGTAGTTGAAAGAAAAAAAAGAAAATGTGACATGTGTCAGTGAAAGAAAAAAAGAAAATGTGACATGTGTAGGTAAAAGAGAAAAATAAAATGTGACATGTGTAAGTAAAAGAAAAAAGAAAATGAGAAAATGTGACATGTGTAAGTAACTAAAAAAATTAACAAATGATTTTCAGTTTTCATAGTAAATAGTATATTTTAGGTATATTTTAAATATATAACAAGTATATGTTAGGTGTGTTTTGGATATATCATAAGTATATACTAGAAATGAATTATTTCATCTTCTTTGGAGACTTAACACCCTCAACTTTATTATTCTTTATTCAGTGCAAGAAACTCTAGCTTGGAACAAAGATTTTCTACACCAAATTTATAATTATTTAATATATTAGTACATTAAATATTACTTTAAATTAAAAAAATTTCTTATTTTATTTCTTATTTTATCATGCAAATATGTGATTATTAAATTATTAATTAATGGTATAAATACAAAAAACTTTGAATCACTAAACTAATTAACAATAGCATTTTAGGAAAGAGATATATAGAAAAAGAAAAGATAGAAAGAAAGAACCAAGTGAATAGGCAAAAGAAGCAACCATGACATCAATCACAAATCTCTTGCTTTCTTCAAATTTCTTTGGTTCTAAAATCCAACTTTCTCCTCCAAGTCCAAAAACCACCAAATCATCATTTCCTTTTCCTTTCTTCTCTACAAGAAAGTCTCAAATAGCTAAAGCTATTCTCAATAGAAGATAGCCCATTTCATAAACCTTAAAATCATTTATTTCACAAAGCCATGTTGATTGCTTTGCTATTCTCTTCGTTAACCCCACAAGCCTATAGTACAAAACAAAGATTAAAAAAAAAGCGGAAGTTACAAATGCAAAATTAAAATTGCTTGCATGTAACCCAAGAATCCTGAATTTGAAACAAAAATAAGAAACAAAAGCGAAATTGACAAAAAAATAAAGAAGAGGAATAAAGAACCAAAGAAATAGTGCAAATGCGTCAAAGTGTAAAAAAATAAAAATAGAAATAAAAAAGCATATAAAAAAAATAAAAAGCGAAAAAATAAAATTTAAAAAATGAGCGTTAAAATATAAATAGAACTCAAAAAAGGGTAGAGAGTGTAATTTCCTCAAATTATATATAGTTTTTTTTTTATAGAGTTAATTAAATAGAAGTTTTGGAGTCTTATTTAATTAAAATGAAGAAATGAAATTATCTATTGAAAAATATTTCAGAATTAATTATTTCACATATGTAGTTGATCATGTCATTTCTTCACTTCAAAGCATATTTAAACAATTTAAAATATATGAAAATAATTTTGATTTTTCTTTATAATATAGAAAGATTAAATTGCTTGATAATAATTTGAAGAAAAATTGTTTAAATTTTGAAAATTTTCTAAAACATGACATGCTTTCTGATATTGATAATTTAGATTTATTTTAGAATTAAAATTTCTAAAAGAGATTATAACTACAGAAATAAAAATACCACTTGAAATACTAAATTTTATACAAAAAGTAAATTCTTTTTTGAATGCATGGATAGTTTATAGAATATTGTAAACTATTCATGTTATTATAATTTTAGCAGAAATAAGTTTTTCAAAATTAAAATTGATAAAATATTATTTACATTCAATAATGTCACAAGAAAGATTAAATAATTTAGCCATAAAGATTAAGTATTTAGTCATATTATCTATTGAAAAGGAATTGCTTTCTAAATTTGAATATAAAACATTAATGTGAACCTGAGCACCGGCTTGATTAACTAGAGTGAACCGGAATGCTCATTCAGATTTAAACTCACGATGGAACCCTTGGGTTTAGATTAGTTGATTTTAAAAATGATTTTGAGAGTTGCTACCTTAATTTTATTTAGTTGGAGAAAACATTAAGGAAAAACCCCAATTGACTCCAATTCATTAATTTTTAATTAATTTACCCAAGAATAAAATTACTAGCTTCAAACTAGGTTAGTTTGGGGACTAGATTTTTAGTTTTAAATAATCTAAATTTGGCTCTTAAATTTAATTTGACTTTGAAAATTAATTTTATGGATAACAAATATTATATGACAATTATAATGCATGAGCATGATATGAGTGTAATAAGAAAATTAAAATGAAACATCCACAAATTGCATTAATTAAAAGGGGAAAGAGGATTGATTGAGATTTGGATTGGAGGTTTGGATTTAGATTCCAAACGTGCCTATGTACCCCATTAAATGGGCATCAAAACCCACATAGTTTATTTGGCTATTAAGAAAAGGGGTTTAAGAGTTGATCATATTGATTTTGGTTTGTGTGTGTTGAGAATGAAGAAAAAAGCTGATACCTTTACTTTTGGCGGGTGGAGAATTTTACTGGACCAAAATTCTGTTTTATCGGAATTGGGTGATTAGATTGATGGGAGATTAATTAATTAATTAAAATGATTAATTAACTAATTAATATGATGAAAATAATGGATGGATTAATTAATTAAAAAGATTAATTAATTAATTTGGAGGAAGGGTGGATTAGGAAAAATGATTAATTAATTAATTAAAAAGATTAATTAATTAATTAATTGAGTGATTAATTTTAATTAAAAAAAGAGAGTTTTAGTTAATTAAAAAGATTAATTAACTTGGTTAGGGTGAGATAATTAATTAATTAAAAAGATTAATTAATTAATTAAAGAGTGGTTGGATGGAGAAGAAGAGAGGAATTGGAGGATATCTATTAATTCTAACTCAAGGTGCATTTGAAATGAGGAAATAGAAGGACTATTTATAGGAAAATGAGGTAAGGGTGATTTGAGAAGTGAAAATGTGAAAAAACGAAAACGATAAGGCTAAAAATATTTAAAAAATAAGAAAAAGGGCATTTTGGTCAATTTGACTGGTAAGCTTGATCCTTGTCGCTTAGGCGCAGCCGCCTCACTTGAATGTGGCAGCACGGATCCATTTTTTGAGGCTTCCAGGTTAATTTTTAGGAGTTTTAGAGCTCAAAAAAATTACCAGTTAGTGTTGTTAGGCTCGAAATTAATTTTAAAACATTTGAGCGGTCAGTCTGAGAGAAAATCCAGTCGATTTTGGAAAAATACTGTTTGGTATAGAAGGTTCGGTCAGGATAAGAAAGGCATCAAATTGTGCCAAGAATACTTCGATTAGTTTTGAAGAGTTCAGAATTAATTTTGGAGGTGTTGAAATAAGGGTTCACAATTAACTAGTGATTTTTCGTCTCAAAAATGAAGAAAAGTAAATTTTAAATAATTTAAAAAAGTATATTTATATTATTGAAGGGCCTCCAATTGATTCTTACCTAGGATCACACATATTTTTGAGCTACCCTGACAAGATGTTGCATGATACATACATGCGATAATTTTTTTTTTTTTATGAGGAACCGATCATGCGCGAAACTTTATTTTTTTTCTTTCTAAATAACAACAAAGGCACACAACTTTCAAATCTAAAAATGAGATATCTTGCCCGAGCACTAGGCTGATTCATTAGAGAAGGGATTGGAATGCTCATTTGAATTTGGATTCTCTATTGGAACCCTTAAACTCGGATGGATTGATTTTGAAAATATTTTGAGAGTCGCTACCCTAATTTATTTTAAATGAAAAATTTAAGGAAAAAGTAATTTAGGACTCCAATAAATTAATTTTGAATTAATTTACCCAATGGTAAAATCACTAGTCCTTAAAACCAAAGAGGATTCGAAGATTGGATTTTTCATTTTTAAATAATTTAGATTTGGCTCCTATGTTTAAATTGGCTTAAAAATTAATTTCATGAGTAACAATTTATAAAATGACAATTAAATACATGGGCATCACATAATTATGAGTGCATGAGGAAATTAAGAAAAGCAAGTAAGTAAACATCTACAAGTTAAGAAGAGTGTCCTCTCTAGTCCTTATAGATACTAGGTGATGAGGGGCAAAAATGTCCTCTATAAGGGGTCTCCATTTTCCCCTATATATAAGAGAAGCAAAGGTAAAATCAAGGTACCACAACCCCTCTGTAGACTTTATCTAGCTTAAATTCTTTCAAATGGCTTATTGACTTGTGTGTTGGAAGCTTCATCGGAGGTTGGCCTTCGGGAGCCCTTGACCCTCTTTTTTCTTTGTATACATGTCTTACCCCTTGTGGGACCCTCCATCTACAGTCCAAGATGATATTAGTCTCATTATAATGGTGCTGTCTATAGGAAATGGTGCAAAAAAAGTCGTGTCCCTAACTTAATATATTCATTAGATTCAACCATTCTAGTCATTCAAAATTTCTTCGATCATCAAGCAACAATTCTAAATCATTTTTCATTAGAAAATCACTAGCAAAAGATAAAAACAAATAGAAAATGAAAATACTAGTTTGAAGAGAGAGAAAATAAGAGAGAAGAGAGAGAAAATGGGCTGCCATAGTTGTTCACCCATCTTTGTTGACCTTTGGATGACCCCTCTGCCACTAGAGGCAAGCCCATATGCCGATCGGTCATCCTTCAAAAGACCGCCACGAACCGACACCGAAAATAGCTGCACCTCCCATTCAAAGCCAACGGTCATTGCAAGCTTCTAGCAACCTTTTTTGGCCATTATAGAGCTCTAAAAAATAGATTTTATTAAATTTTGCACCTCTAGTTTCCATTTGAACCTTAGGGGTGCTTAGGCTCGATAAATAGACCTTTGGAAGCTAAAATTACCAAAATTAAAAAATTTGAAAATGAAAACTTAGGAATCAAAACCAATCCTTTTGACCTTTGAATTATCCTCAAATCATCCAAGATTATATAATAACACAACGTGACTAGAATCGCCAAAAACGGATAAGAAACAGGTGAAAACGGGCCAAAACAGCGAAAATTAGAGACCAATGGGCTGCGGAACCTCACAATTTAACATAGCCTGTGTACGATTGCAAAATGGTTGCATGTAGTCACTAATTGAAATTGCACATAGGCCCTATAGAATCGTAAGGGCCTCGTGCAGTCGTGACATATGAATTTGCATTCCCATATCATTTTCGCGCGAAACTGACCCCATGCCCTTTCATTATATATTTTGACCTTCCCCTTTAAGTTTTTCCACATTGAAACTTGCTGGGATCAACCCAAAATCTCAAATCAGGCTTCAAAAGTCTTTTCGTTTGCTTATTCTACAAAAAAGGATGAGCTTCTAGTTCTAAAAGTTTGCTTTTTAGTGTCGCTTTGCCCCGTGCTCTTTATTTTGCAAGGCAATCAAAATTTTCTTTTGTTCAGGGTTCGAGTTCCACCTTAAGCTGGGAGAAGGTGGAATTATGACTCATTAAGCCAAAAGCTTCGCTCCGTCTGAGGCAAGCTACTATCTGCCATCCAAGGCTAGTCCTTGCTCGTCGTCTTAGGTAAGTCTCATTTCCTTTTCTCTTTTCCTTTTCTTTATATATTTATTTCATTTTATTGTTTTCCTTGGGATTTATTTATTATCTTCCTTATTGGAATTTATTTATTATTTCCCTCCTTGGGATTCTCTCTTCTTTCTCCAAGATTCCTTGTCTTTTCTTAATTGATTCACTTAGAGTATTTAATTAAAATCTGAACTAATTAACTTAACTTGGTATTCAATCAATTAATCAATCAATCAAAACATTATAAAGTGCTTCGAATAAATAAACCCCTTTGCATGAAAGGAGAACTGCGTTTGTTCTGATTCTCATTCAAAGAGATATGCAGGTTTGCTTGATTTATCAAACAACAAATCCAATTAAAATAAAACAACTTCTCCCCCTATCACCTTCTTTATTAATTTAATTTCTTTTTATTTATTACATTGATTTTTTTAGGATTATTTTGGGGAATGTGTGACTTTTCTAAAACCCATAAGGGCTAGAGGAAGTATCCCCTAATTGGATTTTTATTATAATGTAGATTTAACTTTCTTCTTCCTTTTTCCTTTTATGTTTTATTTATATGAATGAATGGAATGAATTTCATGCATTAATTAAACTGAACATGCATAATTCATGAAATTAATTTTAAGTCACAACTAAGTTCATTGCCAAACTAATTTTGTTAAAAAAAACTAAAAACTTAGTTCTTGAATCTTTTTTGGCTTCAAGGCTAGTGATATTTTTCTTTAGGATATTAATTGGAGTCAATTTGGATTTTCCCTTAATTTTTCCCAAATAAAATAAAATTAAGATGGAAACTCTTTAAAATCAATTAATTTGAATCTAAGGGTTCCATCGTGAGACTTAGCTCAAATGAGCATTTTGATCTCTTTCAGCAGATCAGCCTAGTGTACGGGCAAGACCTCACACCATGCCTTCAATCTATGGTCGGAGAAGGAGATTGAAAAACAGTTCATTGAAATTTTCAAGGCCTATTTCGACCAAACAGGGATGATTCATGGCAAGTGAAGCATATATCTGGCATCCTAATGTCAAGCCAAGTCTAACGATGTCTTCCACTTCTCTAGAGCTCTCTCCGACATCAAAGCTTTATTGGTTGACCACCAGTCACCAGCAAGTGAGCCCACAGTGCTAGCAAAACTTATTTGCTAAAGGCAAAAGGAGAAGGCAAAGGCTAAAGAAGAAGGCTAGAGACTAAAGGCGGAAGATGAAGGTTAAAGGTAGAAGGCAAAGGCCAGAGGATAAAGGCTAAAGGAGAAGGCTAGATGTTGAAGGCCAAAGACGAAGGCTAAAGGTAGAAGGCAAAAGTAATACCCGAGGTTTCTTAACAGTAGTGATGACATTATGATGTCTATATATTGTGCTATTTAGGGCCTCAAGAACTATAAGGGTATCAAAAAAAGTAAATTCTAAATGAATGACGTGACAATGAATAAGGAATGTAATCAATTTTGATAAGTATCTTATGAGAAGTGAAAGCTAAATTGAGTTGGATTTAATGTTACTATGTTAGTGAGTAAATTGAGATATGAATTTAAAGTGCCAGTGAAAGAGGTGTAAATGTTTTCTATGATTTTGGGAGATGATGATAGTGATATGAAAATTTGATTTTTGATCAAAGTTACAAGGGAACAATGAAGTCAAACTTAGTTTGGCCCAATGGGCTTACATGATATACGTACTTGAATAATGTTAAGGAAATAATGAAAGGAAATCGGTTAGGATGGTTGTGCTACTAATTTGTTTGCCTAAATTTAAGCATTATGTCACATGTGTGAGATAATTATTATCCTTGTATATTATAGTATGAATGGTGTTTAGGATGTGGGATGTTCAAAGGCAAGTTGTATCATTGATAGAAGGAAAGAACTTTGGCCACGGGTGGCCACACGATTGGGATTCCAGCCGTATGATAAGGGCAAATTAGAAACTCATCCAGTAGCTTCACACAGGTCGGGACATGGCTAAGGTTCCACCCGTGGGAAGTTGACCAGTAAGCTAAAGAGCTATAGAATGTGTGGAGTTATGGGCAAAGGTGATTGGCTAAAATAAAAGACAAAAGATGTTGTAGAGAATGAGTGATAGGCATATGATTAGCTTGCCACCAAAGTTGACTAAATCAAATCTAAACCAAGTGAAACTCTCATCCTTCCATATGTGATTCTAGATCCTTTTTTGGGACACCTCACCACTTAATGATAATAATCACCATGGTAGAGGCAATCATAGCCATCCATCTTGATCAATCATAGCCATTCATCAAAGATTAAATGCTAGCTATTGGATCTAATTTGATCAATCTTCACCATTCAAGACAATAGATATATATGCAAAAATTATGTTGGGAAGTTATAATTAACTTCTCTTTCTATACCAAAGTTCCCTATCTCTCTCTACAACTCTCTCTACCTATATGCAACAAGAACTTTGGCAAATGAAGCTAATCAAGGTGAGGAGTTACATCTATTCTTTTTTTTTTTTGTTCTAAGGATGAGTATAGTGATTGAATTGTTTGGAAATTATCTTGGCACCCTACATATAGGGGGTTCGGCCAACCTAGAATTAACATGCATGAAATATGGGTTTTGAGTAATTTGTAGATGAAGAAGAATGATTTATAAGTACTAGAATGAGTTGTAAGAACATGATTTTAAATTGGAAAGCCTTAGAGGCATGAATATGATTAAGAAGAAACGTTATGTTCTAATATTAGATATTGATAATTGAAGGATTACATGAGTTTTATGTTATGAGGAAATTATGAGTAATTTCGAGATTGAATGAAGAATTAATAGTTTCCCCAAATTCTAGGGTTTATGAAAAATTGAGGATTTTGGGAATTGAATTTGGACTTAGTAAATTAAAGAGAAAATCAAACTTAAGAATGGTGTCATATGAATTGTACAATGTGAATGTTGAAATTCAATTGATAGAAATGACTTTCCCTAAGATTAATGAACTAGATTCAATTATAGAATTGATGATGGAAATAAAATTATCTCCCTTGAATATTGGAAAAATTGCTTAATTGGCATTACTGATTATTATGAAAGTTAAAGTGAAGAATTGAGAGGAAAAGAATTGTCCCACATAAAATGTATAGCTTTGAGAGGAAAATGTTAAGTGTAGTAACAAGTATATGTGTAGTATATCTTAACTTAAAAGTGATAAGTTATGAATAAGATAGAAGTGTTAGTAAGTTAAGCTAAATTAAGTAATGTGATAATGAGGAAGTGATTAATATGTGATTGAAATGCAATGTGTAGAGTCTAATGACAAGAACGAGGATAGTGTCCAAGAGAGCGAGAAGCACTACTTGTATTAGAGTCAAACATGAATAGGAGCAAAGGAGTTTAAGGTGAATACTTAATAATATAATATGTTCATGTTATTTGCCTGAAAACCTTATTGTTAAGAGTATTCCAACTCCTCGATAAGCTTGAATTGCTCATTGAATATTAACCCATTGACATGATGCTTCTTGATAATCATTAGTTATTAAATTCACACTATGATCATTAAATACCTTGACATGAACCTTATATGAACTTTCGTATTCAATACCTATTGATAAGTAGAAATCCCCTTTCTGATGTGGGAAAATACATCAGACCTTGTGCACTTGGTTATGCCTGTAGGTAGGGTGAGAGTACCGAACCTCTGTTAGGGGGGAACGCCTAACCATAAGACCCAATCAGTCTTACGTAATGTTATATGTATGAGTGAGCAAGACTTTGACTGCCACACTTGAATTTGATATATGTAGGAAGCATCTTGCTTTCAAGACTATGATATTTTTGTTAAAGATGTTATTTCCATTTCAAATTAGAATTTGAACCACATTGATAATATTGTTTGAAAATGTTTCATTGCTATAAAGAACGGTCCTAAAATATAATCCTTGAACTCACCATATGTGTTGTATTATTTTGTACTCACTGAGCATTGTCTCATCTTTAGTGGTTTAAACTTTTTAGGTACAGTCAATCGATTAGCAAGGTAAACTCCAAGCCCTATTTTCCACTTGGAAGTTGCTCTGCTAAGTTTGAGTGATGTCATTTCTGAATATGAAGACGATTGTTAGAGCTCCATAGGTATTGAAGGGTTTAACACTAATATGTCATAGGATGTATATTTGATTAATGATATAAAATACAATTTTTTGAAGTTTTACAAGTTATGTGTTAATGATCTTATAAGTTAACGAGGATGTGACAAGCAAATAATGGGTATAAGGTTACAATCTTGGGATATGTCTAATGTTATGTATGGTAAAAGGAGTATAAGTGAAATGGGTTCTATGGGTTTAGGTGACTTTATGTCTCCCTATGTCTTAAGACCATCATGGCTTAAAAGGTGGGTCGTGATAGCAAAGGCCATAGGATAAAGGCCAAAGGCGAAGGCTAGAGGATGAAGGTGAAGGCTCGAGGATGACAATTGAAGGTGAAGGTCAAAGGTGAAGACCAAATAGAAAGCCAGAGGAGAAGGTCAGATGAGAAGGTTGAAGGCCAGGATGAAGCCTATCAAGCGAAGGCCTCTGATGGTTGAAGGTCATGATGAAGTGCATGGTAAAACACGCTAGTCCATATATGTTTTTTATATTTTTCATGCTTTAATTTAAATTTTGCAATATTATTTGCTGAAGCATGATGCGAATATATTAATAATCTTGAATGATAAATTATCTACCATGACTATGCAGCATAAAATACCATGCCATATTTGAGCATGATATATAATTAATTTGTGCATATCAAATGCAATTTTACTACCAATTATTGCTTAAAAAGTGGATTACAACTAAATCCATTATTTTTACAGGGGAGTAAGAGTCCCCGTACAGTGCAAAGTTCATTATAATTATTAAAGTTTAATTAGACTTTGTATGATTCATGATGTGTATAAATACTTTTCAAAAAATATTGTCGTATAGACAAAACGAGCATCCTACATGAATTGGTGGCATATAAATTGAACATATTATATTTTATGCTCATATAACCCCTGTTCATTGCAAGAAAGATTACAAAATTTGTCATTTGGTGGGGACAATAGCATTTGACTTAGCAAAACAGCATGAAGATATTCAAATTAGTTGGCAAGCAACATGAAAAAAGAATGCTTACTAATAGAAAGCCTAAAGAACAAAGAGCTTGGAGAGAATTCCAACAAATAGAACTTGTTAGGTTAAGCCCAAAAGGTGATGATGCCTAAGCCAAAACCCAGCAGATGGATTCGAGAAGACTATTAGGGTTAGCTCAAAGGAGGAAAGTAGAGGCTAAAGGCCAAATGTGATGAGTACTCTAGGGGAAATCCCAATAAATGAATGCCCTAGTGAATCCAGGTGGTATATCTCTTAAAGGCAAGATAGGCTTCCTAAAGAAGGAAGTATGAGGCTCTAGTGAATCTAGATGAGAAGACCTGGTGAGATTCTAGGCAAAACAAGCTTCACAAATAGTGAGATAGGCTTCCTAAAAAGGGAAGTAAAAGCTTTGGTGAATCTAGGCGAAATACCTTGCAATTATGAGATGGACTTCCTATAAAAGGAAGTAAGAGCTCTGGTGAATCCAAGCAAAAAGACTTAGTGAGATCTAGGCAAGAGATCATGTTTAGGTACAAAGCAATAAAAGAAGAAAATAAAGAGTCCAAAAGAACTACACTTTGTTGAAGAAGCTACAAAGGGAAAAGTTCCCTCTTCATGGGGGGAAAGAGAGATTACTTACAAAAGCAACTCCCAAGCTTCTTGTAGAAGCTACTCAACTACAAAATATTATGACAGCGAAATAAATAAAATGAGGACAAAGTGCAAAAATTGTACAATGCATACAAACAAATGAAGCTATCTAAAGACAAGCCATTTCATTTTAGCAAATAATATTTTATTTGTATAAAATGTATAATCATGTAAATGTACTTGTAAAATGAATGAAGTCCTACACATAAAAAAAAAAAAAGAAAGAAAAAGAAATAAGAAAAAATTTATTATCATTATCATTTGAGTCCTATTGAGACTAGCTTAAAAGATGAAAGTCGAGGTGAAGAGCCACAGGAGATGAGTAGTCCAAGTGAAAGTCTAATACGCGAAAGGCATTGTTAAAGAAAGGTACCAAAGACATAGCAAATGTTAGGCATATTATTATATAAGTCCTCATCTAGCGAGGTAGATACGAAAAGACCTCTAAGTGAGGTAGATTTCTAAAGACCTAGTGAACACTAGGCATATTATTATATAAATCGTCATGGTGAGGCAGATGCAAGAAGACCTCTAGGTGAGGTGGATTTTTAAAGACCTAGCGAACATTAGGTGACAGTCTGTATTTAGACTTCCACCAGGTTAAATTAATTCTAAGTCTATTGTACCCTGGTTACACGCAAGTGTACCTATCGTTTAGGTAGTATAGCATAAAAGAGGTTGATCTCATAGGGAAACTATATAAGCACTAGCTTAAATATTAACTATTGTCTAGTGAATCAAATTTCAAAGAAGCTAGAATTAAAATAAATTAACAATTAAACTAAATTAACTAAATGCAGAAAATAAACCAAATCAATAGAAAATAATCAATGAATAGATTATCTAGATAGAAACTCCCCCTAGCTCCTCATGTATTTCATGGAATGCGAAATCAATAAAACTAAACAACGAATCAAGTTGGCAATCCTAAAAGTAGAATTAAACCTCTCTCAAGTGAATTAATCCCTTTTTCCTAAGCAAATTAAATACAATCTCTTCTTATTCAATAAGTTAGGCAAAGCATTAAGATCAAGGATTTAAAAACCAAAGAATTTTGTAAACCTATCTCTAGAGTTCAAAGCAATCCCCAATATTCATGAGTGATCAAATCAAATCAAGGGTATCTCTACTTCTTAATAAGAAGTCAGATATCAAACCAACAAGCTAGCAATTGTCAATTAAATTTTATCAATATAAATCATGAATATAACTCAATCTAGGGATGATTTGATTAAAAAAATCTAATCATTCAATCCATACAATCCAAACTAGGGTTCATCACATCTAGATAAAAAGAGTTTAGTTCATGGTAAACTAGAAGAATAATGAACAAGAAAAAAGAGAATAATAAATCAAACAATCCATATAAAAAATCTTAAAAATCTTCTCTTTGATCTTGAATCACCCACTTTGAATTCACTCCAATCTCATTCTTTTCTCTTGATTTTAGCCGTGAGCTCTTCCTTTCTTCTCAAAAAGTTCTCTTGAAGTAAAAATCTCTGAAAATATTAGACTCTTCTCTTTTTCTCTTTGAAAACATCTTTTAAAGGATGCATTACACACCCAGAAGCATGCTATGTCTCTAAGTCCTTGCCCCAAAATTCATCGAATTCGCTCCTTAGCTTTGCAATTTTCAGACAAATTGATTCGTGGCTTCCAAATCAACTAGAATACTCAAAATGCTTTAATAAACCACTTAACAAACAAATTTAAATCAATTTAATGATAAAACAAAGTAAGAACAAGGGATAAAATATAGTCAAATACGCACTTATCACTAGGTTTCAAACATTAGGCTGTGAACCCTTAATGTTGCATCCTCATCATCCGACCATAGCCTAACACCTGCTAAGTTTAGTGTGCTATGCAGAGACTGCACGATAGTTCTATTAGCCGATTAGCGGGCAGGGGGTCAAGGGGGCAATGCCATTTGTGAGGGAGCAGAGGGCAGCGCCCCTAGAGCAAAAAATAGACTTTCAATCATATTAGGATGAGGATATTTAATTTTTGGATATTGGCACTTTTTTGATCTAGACCGAACTTCCTATACTAGAAAACATCTTTCTTGAAATTGACCGAATTCCCTCAGATTGACTGCAAAATTGTTTTAAAATTAATTTTAAGCTTGTCAACGTTGACTAATGAATTTTTTGAAATCCAAATCCCCTGGAAATTGACTTGAAACTTTCAAAAATTGACCCAAAAATCTTGAAATGCATGCCAGAGCTTGTACCACATGGTAGTTGCGAAAGTGCCTTATAGCACTACAAATTCAACTTATGGCTTGCTATAGGCTTTTGGTGTGGCGTCGCACAGGCATTGGTGAGTCTTCGCACCCCTTTGGCATGGGGTCCTACTTTCTATGCAAAAAATGTCTAAAATACCCTTATAACTCAATTTCCAGCCCTTTTCTAGCCCTACCCCTTGTTACCGCACAGGCATTGGTGCAACTGCACACCCCTCTGGCACGAAGGTCCTCCTTTCTATGCAAGAAATGTCTATAATACCCCTATAACTCAATTTCTAGCATTTTTTCAGCCTTACCCCTTTTTGTCTTTTCACATTTCTCTTCCTAAACTACCCCTCACCCATTTGCCTATAAACAGACCTTCATTTTCCACCAACTTCTTCACTCTCTAATTAATTAATTAATCTTTTGAGCTAATTAATTACCTCACTCTAATCAAGTTAATTAATCTTTGTAATTAACTAAAATTCTTTTTTAATTCATCACTCAATTAATTAATTAATTAATCACTCTTTTTTCAAAAATCATTCTTTTTTTCAAAATCAAATTGATCCTTTTTTTTAATCCACCCTTTATCCAAATTAATTAATTAATCATTTTAATTAATTAATCCATCAATCCATCCATTTCATCACATTAATTAGTTAATTAATCATTTTAATTAATTAATTATTCTCCCAATTAATCCAATCATTTGGTCTCGATAAAATAGAATTTCAGTTCAGTAAAACCCTCCGTCCATCAAAAGCAAAGGTATCAGCATTTTTCCTCACTCTCAACACACCTAAACCATAATCAATATGATAAACTCTTAAACCCCTCCACTTAATTGTGGAATGAACTATGTGGGTTTTGATCCCCCATTCAATAGGGTACGTAGGCACATTTGGAATCTAAATCCAAATCTCAATCAGTCTCTTTTCCCCTTTTTAATTAATGTAATTTGTGAATATTTACTTGAATTGTTTTACTAATCCCCCATTGATAAGCACTTAATTGACTACACTTTACCCGTTGTTTTTAATAATATTTTATTCTTAAATTGAGTTTGATTTGTTTGTTTAGTGCTTTTTTAGAGTTCTTTTAGTTAGTCCAGTGTAAATGATGCCATGAACCAAATATGACTCAAAATGGTGAAAGATCCAAGCCAAAATGTTAACTTTTGGAAAAAGATGGGTAGACACGGGTGGAGGCACCACTGAGATTTCACCTGTGGGATAGACACCACTGAAATCCCACTTGGGATTCCACCCGTGTGATAAGAGCAAATTAGAAAAAAAAATCCAGTAGCCTCCCACGGGTAGAGCCACCATTGAGGTTTTACTCGTGGGCCCTTGGCATCGTAGCCACCACTGGAACCCCAGTGGTGGCTCTAGTGGTGTGAGGTTAAAATTCAACAATATAAATCAGATTAGACAGCATTTTAAGAGGGAGCTGCCACAGAGCAAAAAAAGAGATTTAAGAGGGTTGGCTAAGCCCTAAAGTAATGGGAAAAGCTTGAAGGCTAGAGATATTGAGGATTTAATCAAATTAAAGACCAAGATCTAAGTGGATGTGGAAGATTGAAGAGAAGAGTTCAAAGAAAATTTTAAAGATCTATTTGAGATTTCTTCCTCTTTTATTTTCTGCATCTTTATTCTTCAATTTTAATATGAATTAATTATATTTGTAATGAACTATAGTTTTGATTGTATAGATTGAAGGATTTAAACTTTAATCAATTCATCTTTGGTTGTTTTATTTTCATGATAAATCTTATTATTCTAATTAGTAATTGCTAGCTTGTTGATTAGATATTATTTCTATATTGGACAAGTAGAGATACCCTGATATAGATAGATCACTCATAGGAATAGAGAGTTGATTGGGATGCTAGAGATAGACCTACAAGACTTCTTTGGATGTTAATCTCTTGAACTTAATGTTGCTTCTATTTGATAATAGGTTGAGAAGAGATTCCCCTATAATACTTAGGAAGTTAGGGATTTAATCACTTGAGAAAGGTTTTTATCTAATTTAGTGAGAGTCCAATTCAATCCATTGTTTGATGTACATGAGAAACTAGGGGGATTTATAGCTAGATTAGCTTTGCCTAGATTATTCCCATCAATATCATTTACTTGCTTTCTTTTATTAGCTTAGTTAATTTAGCTTATTTTAATCAATCTACTTCTGGATCAACTAGACAATAATCAAATTTTGCGCTAATACTTATACATTATCCTCGTGGAGACGATACTCATATACTCACTACTTTATTACTTGATAACGTCCTGTGCACTTGCAGTTTGTTAGTATGCATTTTGGCACATCAAGTTTTTGGTGCCGTTTTTGGGGATAATTTTATAATATTAGCAATATTAATAGAGATTATTGATCTAGTTTTTATTTTTATATTTTTCGTATTTGTTTTTGTTTTTGCTTTCCTTGTTTTATTTGTTTTTTTCTATTTTACGGTTTTGTTTTCTTTTAAGTTTGCGTGTCCAAAAAAAAAAAGAAAAAGAAAAATTTCTCCATGGCTGATCAGAACTATCAAGACTGGAATTTTTACCCGAATACAAAATGGGGATACCAGTGAAATCAGTATTACGATCATGGATATTTTTATCAAACTAATTTCTTAGTGGAATATGCAAGGGAAGCACCAACAAAAAGTCATCCCTTGAACTTGCATTAGAAAGATTCACGGCATCTATGGAGAATTTGACCAAGGAAGTGGAGAGTAGTAGAAACCATACATCAGAAGCTGAACTCCCAACTCAGTTTGAAGTGGATGCTACATTGGAGAATGATGAGCATGCACAAGAGGAGCAGAGATTGAAAGAGATGTTTGTGACTTTAGTAGAAGCTGCAAAGAAAAGATTTTAGAGCATCAAGAAAGCTCTAGAACACCAACAAACTTCTCTTCATAATCTAGAGAATTTCACTGGGCAAATTTTGAAACTATTAAGTGAGAGACCTGAAGGCAATTTGCCCAGTGAAACCAAAGCCATTCTGAAAGAGCAACAAAAGACCATTACCATCAATTGGTTTTGGGATGATGAAAATAAAGAAGACGAGAATAGTGAGGCAAATTTGGGAATGCTACACAAAGAAGTTGACCAGAATGATTACTTAAGTGAGCAAAACCAATTCCAGTAATGGGGCATGAATGGAGTGGAATCTAGTGTTAAAGAACTCTCTTTTGATGATAGTGAGTTATGGGGAAGCACAGAGGGGGAAGCACAGAGGGGGAAGCTATGCATGCTGAAAATCACACCTCTCCTATTTTTTCAGCCCTCTCACTTTTTGAAGAGAATGATAATAATCCACTCATAACCCTATGAACCCTTAAATTTGCACCTTTAGGATCCGACCACAGCTTGACACTTGCTAAGATTCGTACGCTATTCATATGGCGGTCCCACTAGCTGGTTAGCGGGCAGGGGTCAAGGGGACAGCACCTCATAGGAAAAAAATTTCTTGAAACTTGCACCTTCAGATGATTAGCACTTGATTACGAACTCATAGAATCAAACTAGGCTCAAATTGGATCAAAAATAGATGAGAACGTGCTGCAAGATGAAATGTAGCAACCCGCAGCCCCGCTACAGTAACTCGCAGCCGGCTGCGGTTATCATAGAGGTCCCTGTAGTAGCCAATTGGCTACTGCAGCCAGCTCTGCGGTAACCACAAAGCACTCTGTGGTTATTACAGCCGACGCACCAGTTACCACACCGCGTACTTTTCAGAATCCTACCCAAAAACTGTTAATTTTTAGCCCCAAACTCCTCCTATAAATACCTTGCACCTCATAATAGCTAGAGACACATAATTACATGCTTCTATGCTCTCCATAAAGCTTTCTAAACCTTATTTCTAAGCTTTTCAATCATCAAAACCCTCTTCCTAAACCTCTAAATCTCTAACATCTAATTCCAAAAACCTCATCCATCACATAAAACCTTGTTCATAAGCTTCCTAATCATCTCAAAACCCCATTCACAAGCCTCTTAATCACTACAAGTTCTATTCTTAAACTTCCTAATCAAGAAAAGGTCCAATTCAAGTTCTTTCTTTCAAAGGGGATTCGTGGTTCTCAATCAAAGGTGTTATTCAAGAGTTCACGCTATTCAAGAGTCCTTCTTCCACAAGGAGTGCTCGTGATATCCCAAGGCCAAGTGGAACTTAGATCCGATGCTAAGCTTGCTCCCTACTTTCCTCACCGACATAAGCCAAAGGTAAAAGTTCTTTCATTTTCCTTTTCAATTTCAATTTCAAGATCTAAATATGAAAAGATCTAATTTTTGTTAATTAAAATATGACTTAATTAACAAATCTCTAAACCCCTTTAAAATCAATCAAAATATGATAACAAAGGCAATAACTTAAAAGCCCCTCCTTCGCAAGAAGGAAGAACTGCGTGGAGTTTGATTCCCATTCAAAAGGATACGCAGGCTTGCCGTCTCTAAGGCATTCAACTCCGCTAAAATTAACAACTTCTTCTCTATATCACCTTCTTCACATAGTTTAGGATTGAAATTACTTTTCTTAAATAAAAATTGAAATTTTAATTCTTTTTATTATAATTGTTTTAATACTCTTATTTTAGTTGTTTAGATTATATTTAGGAAATGTGTGCTTTTCCTAGAACCCATAAGGGCTAGAGGAAAGATCCCCTGATTTTGACATTTTGACTTGTAATAGTTTTAAGTAGTTTTCCTTTACTTTTTGAATTTTGTAATTATACTTATCTTATATTGCCATGCGTTGCACGAGAAATATTTGTTTCATATATCATATTATCTGTTCATGCATACATAAAAACTTTTTTTCAAAAGCTATTTTTCCTCTAAGCCAAACTAATTTTTTGTATTGTTTTAACCAAAACCTAGTCCCCAAACCCTCTTTGGTCATTCGAGGACTAGTGCTTTTCCTTAGGATAAATGTTATAATTTTGGAGTCAATCAAATTGGGTTTTTTCTTCTAATTTTCCTAACTAAAATAAACAAAATTAAAGTGGTGACTCTCTTTTGCAAATTACAACTTACAAAATTTAATTTTCTGAACTCATAGCGGGTTCCAATCATGATGTTTCTGCCAAAATGGGCATTTTCGATCCCCTTTAGTGGATCAGACCGGGTGCTCGGGTGAAGCCTCACAGCTGGCTACTCTACTGGGGACTTCAAAAATCTTTTTCAAATAAAGGATAAAATGGACTACTTTTGGTAAAGCAAAAGTTTGGCTTTTATTACAAAATGGTTTTTTCATGCATCATTACATTGGGCTCATCATCCAAAACATTAGTTTCTTAGGAAAACAAAGGATAGAAAATAACATCGAGTGGGCAACATTCCTTAGGTTTGCTTGCCGATAGTGAAATCATCTAGCCCACGACGTATCCTCTAATCTTTTTAGAGGTGTAATGAGTATGCACATACCATTGGACCCACGGGAGGCTCCTTGACTCACATGTGGTTAGGTATATCGCATCTCTAGTGTGATGGGTTCCTTTTAAGCCACCTTTACCCTTTCATATAATGACTCCTAGAATCTTCCTTTAAGATTGTATGCACCATAATACTAAACTTGGTATTTCATGAAATTTTTTTCAATCATTCATACATGCATGCATGGCTTGACCCTTGTGAAGAGTCTAAAACCAATCCAAACACCTTCACACCTAAAATCCAAAACCCATGGTCTACCTAAACCTATGGTCAAAACCCAAAATTTATGGTCCACCTAAACTCATGGTTCACCTAAACCTATAGTCCGGTCCAACCCAAACCCATGTTAAACTCATAGCAAAAATAAACCCATATATGGTATCCCCATCCAAATCCATAATCCTTGTCTAAGCTAAACACTGACCTAGCTCTATTCTAGCTTCATCCTTTATAATTCTTATCTAAGCTGAACACTGATCTAGCTTTCATCTTTCACAACTCTTACCTAAGCTAAACACTAACCTAGCTTTCATCTTTCACAACTCTTACTCAAGCTAAACACTAACCTAGCTTTCATCTTTCACCACCCTTACCCAAGCTAAACACTGATCTAGCTTTATCCTCAACAATCCTTACCAAAGCTAAACACTAACCTAGCTTCACTCTTATCCTTAATCATTACCCAAACTAAATGTTGACTTGGTTTCATCTTTTACATTACTATCCAAACCCATGCTTCTGTCTAAGCCTATGGTCCACTCCACCATTATCCAACTATCACCAAACCCATGGTCCACCCAACCTCCAAATCCACTGTACATCCATAACCCAATCGCAAAACTCATGGTCCCTCCATCATTAAGCCCATGCTAAACCATCCATAAATTGCAAATCCAATTACTTAAGGCTAAACTCTAACCTAGCCTTCCTAACTAAACTTTGGTTCCTTAAAAACTAAAATCCGACCTAGCCACTTAAAGCTAAAATCTAACCTAGCTACTCAAAGTTAAAATCTGACCTAGCTACTCAAAGCTAAAATCTGACCTAGCTACTCAAAAGCTAAAATCTGATCTAGCCACTCAAAGCTAAAATCCGACCTAGCCACCTAAAGATAAAATCTAACCAAGCTCCCCTAGCTAAATACCTACCTAGCCAACATCACACACCTCTACCCTCATTTTTTACTCATACCTTGCCCACCTAGCAATAAGACATTGTTGTCTATAAGCCCAACATCCTTGGCCCATTACTTTAAAACCAATCCATTACCTCCAGATTGACAAATGCCTATAAACCTACCCTAAGCCCAATATCTTTGGCTTAACACACTACCCTTGGCCCAACACACTACCTCAAGCACAATACCATTGGACTAATGCAATACCCCAAACCCAATACCTTTGGCCCAACACACTGCCTTAAGCCCAATACCTTTGGCCCCAGTAATACCTTAAACCCAATACCTTTGACCCAATACACTATCTTAAGTCCAATACCTTTGGTTCAACCTGATACCTTAAGCCTGAGACCTTGACCTGTGCAACATTAGGAAATCATCAAAAGCCCAAATGTAGTTAGCCTACAACATCAATGGGAGACTTTTTCCTCAAAGTGTGCATGCCCATCTCATTGCTTCTTTTCCAAGTACTTACCGTATTCTTTGACTTGGTTTTAAAGGTACCAATGGCAAGCCTGACTGACATGGAAGCTCTAACCAACCTACTCAAAGGGCAAGAAGAGAACCTTCAAGCTATTCTCATCTCTGCCTTAGACGCTCAATGAGCCAATTTCAATCAGTCTTTAGCTAGCCAACAATCCAGTTTCAATAATGCCCTAATCCATCTTACTTCTATTTTCACTAATGCTTTGAGTTTCCAACGCCAACTTATCATCGATGAAGTGAGAGGAATGTTGAACCAAGCTAAGCCCATCAATGCTACACCTACCATTGACATGACCCATAATTTTACATCCTCAATCTCAAACACCAATGCCATTCTAGCCTCAGCCATGCCATCAGTCTTAGATACTAACCTTGCCTCTTCTTTGAATCCTTTTCAAAGCAAGGAAAACCCCACCTCTTATACTATCAAAAGACCTTTAAACCTCAACATTGATGTACTAGATCAAACCCTCACAATGGAAAAAGGGTGCAAGAAGAGCAATACCTCCACTCCTTTTGCCTCTACTGAATGGAAGGATATGGACACCTACACTCCCTTTGTTGATGTCGAGCGAGAGAGTATAGAGGTAGTTGGCATGACTAGTAGGCAACCCTTGAAATCTCAATGAAGGGCTTTCACAAATTTGGGAGTTCCATTAGCAGCAGTTTATAAGAGGGCTTTGGAGGCAAGAATGGTAAAACCCTTGGAACTAAGAGTCCCTCCTAATCCCTTACCAAAGAGCTACAACCCTAATGAGTATTGTGAATATCATCAAGAAGCAGGGCACCAAACTAGTGCATGTAAAGCTTTGAAACGTAAAATCCAGGATCTGATTGATAGTGGAGATATCGTCCCCCTAAAGCAAGACCTGAGACCTTAATTCAACCCTAAATAGCATAATATGGAGGAGTTCAAGCCTAGCTAATCTGACCTATCTGAGGTTGAATTCCAAATCTAAGTCTGAGTCTGAGCCTAAGCCTAAAAGTCTGAGTCTAAATCTGAGTCTAAGTCTGTCATTTTATTTTATCAACCATATCAGTTCCTTTTTTTTGTTATGTTATAATAAAGTTTCCTTTATAGTAATGCATCTATATTTTGTTTTCATTATTTATGCATTAACTTTCTTATCTTCTTTGATTGAGTCTGACATGGATGAGCATAAAAAAAGAAAAAGAAAAAGAAAAAGAAAAAGAAAAGAAAAGAAAAGAAAAGAAAAGAAAGGAAAATGAAGAAAAAAGGGGTAAAGATTAAATCCACCGTAATTAGCATAGATCAAAATGTGGGGTGTCCTCATTCTCTTGAATCAATAAACACTTCACAAGCTCTAACTAAGGAAGGATCTCTCATCAAATAGTTGAAGCACAAGGAGCAAGTAAATGTAGTTACCTATTGCATAATTGGATAATCAAATGATGCACCTTAACAAGGGGCGACAAGTTCAAAGAAGACCTCTGTAAAATCCAGAATTCAAAAATCAGAGCCTTTTGACATGAAGAAAAATAGCAAATCATGGTGGAATGCTTTCTCCCAAATTTCATTAATCCAAACTCGGTAAGTTGAAAATCTGAAAGGGCAGCTTAGACAAAAGTTAGAGCTAAAAAAAAAAAAAAAAAAGAGAGAGAGAAAGCTCATTCAAGTCACCTTCCCTCATGTCCAAAGTTAAGTTATCAATCTATCTAGCCTCATGACTTGAAAGTCATCCATCCTCATCAAAGGCTCTTTCTTTAAAGTTATGCTGTCTTCTATGCCCTTATCTTATAATAGGGCCATGTCTTCCCAGAACGTCATCATTTGTTGTCAGTCCATCCCATTACTTAGTTCAAAGAGTTAATACATATCTCTAATCCATCACATCCCTATCTCTCATTTGGGACCATGATCCCCAAGTTGTTTTCCTCCACTAGCCCTTTAGCCATTCCTAAGGGCTCTTTGTTTTAGCTAGTGTAGTCAGTGTGTCATCAAGTCAAACCAATTAAGTGTCACTCCAAGAGTCTCTTCAATCTTAAACAACCAAAAAAGCTTGACTCGCTCTTTTCCATGATTTATGCTACAAAAAGCAAAACTATATAACCTTCATGATTCTTTTCAGAAGTTTTAGCCTACCTTTAAACCATTCCTGAACTTTTCTATCCCAAGCTTCGTTTACAAATCATATCATCATTTCAAGCTCAAGTCACGTACCACCCTTTTTTTTTGGCAAAATCTCATCAGGGGCAGAACTAAAAATCCCAAGTCTCTCAAGACTCATCATCTTTGAATTCAATTTCCTTAGCAAAACTAGAACTTGAGGCATATCTCACAAATCCTATCATCCTCAAGTTGATTAAGAAGGATTCAAACCAGTTAAGGCCCATCTCATGCCTTTTTGGCAAATATCTCATGATCTTTGAAAGATTAAATTATCAAAACAACATAATCCCTGAGAATTAAAGCCTCTTAAAGCCTGAAAACTATTCTAATGCAACCATGTCAAAGGGCAAACCCTTATCTATGAGCCTGTGGTATCCTTGTGGCCAAAACCTATAGCACCATACCTCAGCCAAAGCCAGCCATCAAAAGCACCCTTGTAGAAAACTATCCTCAATACATAGAAGCCTTCACCTTGAAGCCTAAATTTAGAAGCCTTCACCATGAAGCTTAAAACTAAAAGCCTTCATCATGAAGCCTAAAACCAAAAGCCATCACCATGGAGCCTAAATCTAGAAGCCTTCACCCTGAAGCCCAAATTTAGAAGCCTTCACCATGAAGCCCAAAACCAAAAGCCTTCGCCATGAAGCCCAAACCAAGAAGCCTTCGCCATGAAGCCCAAACCAAGAAGCCTTCGCCATAAAATCCAAACTAAGAAGCCTTTACCATAAAGCTCACTCCCAAAAATCCTTCACCATGAAGCCCACTCCCAAAAGCCTTCACTTATCAAACCCATGATCTCCTCTAAGGCAAAATCTAACTGAGCCTTCCAAAATTGATTGCCTAGCTTGATCTTTTCCTCTAAAGATAAGATTAGCCTCCTAGGTCTAGCATCCTAACCTGATCTCTTTGACAAAATCTCAAAAAAAAAAAAAAAAGGCCAAAACCTTCCAAATGAACTCACCAGAAGGCCATAACTTGACCGGGCATCTAATATGATCTCTCACAAAGTCAAACCAGACTGAGCTTCCAAATGAACCTAGCCGAACCTAACTTAGCCTTCTAAACAAATCTCCCCTAAAGCCATAACCAACCAAGCTAATTATCGGACCTAACCTTCCCCAAAACTAGACCTGACCTAAACCTTATCGTCTCAAAGGACTTGACCCCCTTATTCAAGCTTTCCAATTTAGCCTTAAGCCAAACATCATTACGAATTGAACACACCCAAACCCTATTTGGCCTTTTCCAACCATACTTGGTTTAACCTCCCAAAGTGACTTTAATAATAGCCATTGACCAACTAGCCTCATACCTAACATGCCCATTTCACCTTTAAGCTAGCCAATTAGCCAAAAAAACAAACTCACTTCCTTTATCATCCTAAAGTAGGGGCACCTCCCTTCTAAATATTCACCTTTCCAAAGTGGGGGCATCTTTCTCCCAAAGCTCAGCACTCTTCTACCAAACTGACCCTTCACAGGTTAAAGGTATCCAATTATTGCACAGTTAGATGCATTTCACAATAGAACAAGTTGTAAGTTAGACTTCCGAATCAAAATGGATCATCTCTTTCCTATTAGACGGGGTCGTCATCATTCCTATCAGACAAGAATATCATTTTTAAGCTCCTACCAGAAAGGACAATCTTAGGATTCATACTTTAAATATGAATTAGCTACCCCTTTTAATCATACCATCCTAAGATAGTCTTAGGATTTATACCTTAAATCTGGATTAGGTATCCCCTTTGATCAGACTCATCCTAGGATAGCCTTAGGATCCATACCTTAAATCTTAATGAGGTATCCCTTTTAATCAGACTCATCCTAGGATAGCCTTAGGATCCATACCTTAAATCTGAATTAGGTATCCTTTTTAATCAGACTATCCTAGGATAGCCTTAAGATTCATACCTTAAATCTGAATTAGGTATCCCTTTTAATCAGACCATCTTAGGATAGCCTTAGGATTCATATCTTAAATCTAAATTAGGTATCTCTTTTGATCAGACCCATCCTAAGATAGCCTTAGGATTCATACCTTAAATTTGAATTAGGTATCCTTTTTTAATCATACCATTCTAGGATAGCCTTAGGATTCATACCTTAAATCTGAATTAGGTAGAATTTATACCTTCAATCTAAATTAGGTATCTCTTTTAATTAGACCCATCCTAAGATAGCCTTGCGATTCATACCTTAAATCTGAATTAGGTAGGATTTATACCTTAAATCTGAATTAGGTATCCCTTTTGATAAGACCCATCCTAAAATAGCCTTAGGATTTATACCTTAAATCTGAATTAGGTATCCCCTTTTATCAGACCCATCCTAAGATAGCCTTAGGATTTATACCTTAAATCCGAATTAGGTATCCCCTTTTATCATACCCATCCTAAGATAGCCTTAGGATTCATATCTTAAATCTAAATTAGGTATCCCTTTTAACTAGACCCATCCTAGGATAGCCTTAGGATTTATACCTAAAATTCAAATTAGGTATCCCTTTTTGATTAGACCCATCCTAGGATAGCCTTAGGATTCATACCTTAAATATGAATTAGGTATCCCTTTTGATCAGACCCATCCTAGGATAGCCTTAGGATTTATACCTTAAATCTGAATTAGGTATCCCTTTTGATCAGACCTATCCTAGGATAGCCTTAGGATTTATACCTTAAAATCTAAATTAGGTATCCCTTTTGATCAGACCATTCCAGGATAGCCTTAGGATCATTTCACCCATAAATGTTTAGATTATCTAGGCATCCCTGTGGTTTCATTTTTTTTTACCACTTTGTTAAAAATCAACCATTTTTATCCAAATATGTCTAGACGCTGACTTAGGCATCCATTTGGTTCATCTTACCATCCCTCATTCTAGGGGTTCATTATCATCAGAATCGCCTTTTGCTCAAAGCCAATCTTGATGAGGAGGCAGCTGTGAACCCTGAAATTTGCACCCTTAGGATCCGACCGCAGCTTGACACTTGCTAAGATTCATATGCTATGCATACGGCGGTCCTGCTAGCCAGTTAACAGGTAGGGGTCAAGGGGACAGCATCCCGTAGGAAAAAAATTTCTTACAACTTGCACCTTCAGATGATTAGCACTTGATTATGAACCCATAGAATTAAACTGCGCTCAAATCGGATAAAAAACGGATGAGAACGGGCTGAAAGATGAAATGTGGTAGCTTTTGTGGTTATAGAGAGGTCCCTGTGGTAGCCAATTGGCTACCACAACTGGCCCTGCGGTAATCGCAGCCGACACACCAGTTACTGCACCGAGTCCTTTTAAGAATCCTACCCGAAAACTGTTAATTTTTACCTATAAATACCTTGCACCTCATAACAACTAGAGAGACACAATTACATACTTCTATGCTCTCTATAAAGCTTTCCAAACCCTATTTCTAAGCTTTTTAATCATCAAAACTCTCTTCCTAAACCTCTAAAATCTCATTCCAAAAACCTCTTCCATCACATAAAACCTTGTTCATAAGCTTCCTAATCATCTTAAAACCCCATTCACAAGCCTCTTAATCACTACAAGTTCTATTCTTAAACTTCCTAATCAAGAAAAGGTCCAATTCGAGTCCTTTCTTTCAAAGGTGATTCATGGTTCTCAATCAAAGGTGTTATCTAAGAGTCCACGCTATTCAAGAGTCCTTCCACAAGGAGTGCTCGTGATATCCCAAGCCAAAGTGAAACATAGATCCGGTGCTAAGCTTACTCCCTACATTCCTCGCTGACGTAAACCAAAGGTAAAAGTTCTTTCCTTTTCCTTTTCAATTTCAATTTCAAGATCTAAATTTGAAAAGATCTAATTGTTGTTAATTAAAATCTGACCTAATTAAGAAATCTCTAAACCCCTTTAAAATCAATCAAAACATGATAACAAAGGCAATGACTTAAAAACCCCTCCTTCCTAAGAAGGAAGAATTGCGTTGGGTTTGATTCCCATTCAAAGGGATACGCAGGCTTGCTGTCTCTAAGGTATTTAACTTCGCTAAAATTAAAAAATTCTTCTCTCTATCACCTTCTTCACATAGTTTAGGATTGAAATTACTTTTCTTAAATAAAAATTGAAATTTTAATTCTTTTTATTATAATTGTTTTAATACTCTTATTTTGGTTGTTTAGATTATATTTAGGGAATGTGTGCTTTTCCTAGAACCCATAAGGGCTAGAGGAAAGATCCCTTGATTTTGACATTTTGACTTGTAATAGTTTTAAGTAGTTTTCCTTTACTTTTTGCATTTTGTAATTATCATTATCTCATATTGCCATGCATTGCATAAGAAATATTTGTTTCATACATCATATTATATCTGTTCATGCATACATAAAAACTTCTTTTCAAAAGCTATTTTTCCTTTAAGCCAAATTGATTTTTTGTATTTTTTTAACCAAAACCTAGTCCCCAAACCCTCTTTAGTCATTCGAGGACTAGTGCTTTTATTTGGGATAAATGTTCTAATTTTGGAGTCAATCAAATTGGGTTTTTTTCTTTAATTTTCCCAACTAAAATAAACAAAATTAAAGTGGTGATTCTCTTTTGCAAATTACAACTTACAAAATTTAATTTTCTAAACTTATAGCAGGTTTTAATTGTGATGTTTCTCCTAAAATGGGCATTTTTGATCCCCTTTAGCGGATTGGACCGGGTGCTCGGGCGAGGCCTTACAAACCCCGATACCCACCCTTCCTTTACCCTAATTTCCATCAAATGAACACCTAGCCACACATGATCCCACACCTTTGCCACCTTTCTTTAAGTGTGTATTTGTTAGAGAATCAAGTATGCGGCTAGTACTTGTAGTCTCTAAATTTTCTTTGGAGAGGGAAATCTGTTTTGTGGAAGTGTTAAAGTAAAAGGTTAGTGAATTTTGGTGGAGCATCTTGGAATTGCAAGAGGCGGCTGCCATTGGCAACGTACATGCTTTCTTTGGTGCCAAAGCTAAAATCCTTGCCTTTAGTCTATGGGTAAGACTATTTGATGATGGTTCTAAACCTGGCAAGCTTCAGTTTGCATGAAATGGAGAACCAAAAATAATTTTTATTGTTGCTGCAAAAAGGCTATGCACAGGCCACAACCTTTGCATATTCTTCTTTATCTTGGTTTATGGAGGTAGATAGCACAAGGAAACCTCCGAGTCATTGGTGGAAGATGAATAATGATAACGTCCAACTAATATGACGTTAAAGAAGCGCTAAATGGGAGGTAACCCATTGATGGTCTATTTTAGTTTTTATTTTTATTTTATTTTTGTTTTCTTTTGTTTTTATTTTACTTTGAATGGATCTTTCTTTGGTTGTAGTTTGATTTTTCTCTATGCAGAAACATTGATCATGGCACATTCTCACTGGAAGGAGCACCAACATGATTCATATGGTACATCATTCAGGGCAGTTACTTCTCTCTTTTACTTTTTCATTTTCCTTGTTTATAATACATTGGGGATAATGTGTTACTTAAGTGTGGGGGAGAGGTATATTATGGTGCCCTATCTTTTATGAATCTTGCGTTTAAGTGAATTGAGTTGTGGCAATAGTTTGATTTGAAATTAACTCTCTCTAGTGATAAATTGGTTTAATTTTGCTATGACAATGACTTGTTGCAGTGTGGATTGAATGTGGTGGTCATGATTAGGAAATTAATTTTTTTGCAAATCTTTTTGCTTGAAATTTGAAACTTTAGTTACACTTTTTGAGCCTATTTTATTCAATTGTTACTTTTGTTCTAGTTTAGTAGAAATGCTTAATACCTTAGGTGGCTTGACTGTTTGTCTTGAAAAAAAAAAAGAAATAAGTATATATATTAAAAAAAAAGATTATGCAAAGGAGCTTTGAAAATGCTTACATATTCCGCTATTATTGACTGTTTAAACACAAGAGATTGAGAATATGAATAATGCTAGTAGCCATTTGAATGTGTGATTCTAGTTGAGTAACCGGAGGCCTGCACCACAAGTGTTTGCATTCGCGTAAAAAGGCTAGAATGACAATTCAAATAAGTCGGGCTCCTTAGTTAATTAAAAAGAAAACATGAATTGAAATGCATAATCAATGAAAAGTCAAGTGAGTAGTCAAGCACCTATAGGAGAAATCCTTATAAATCTACTTTGCTTGAACTTTTGTTTCTATGGAATTATTTGCTCAAACCTGTAACTTTAGAATTTAGGTTTCAGATTTTTGAGATTTGTTTTAGAGATTTCTTGATTTGGTTACCATGTTTGAGCCTTGATGATTTCAAGTTGTTGTAAATCTTTTTGAATTTCTTTGACTAGAGAGAGTAGGTTTTATCTTTTACTGTTGTTATGATTTAATTTGCTTGAGGACAAGCAAATACTCAAGTGTGGGGGAATTTGATAAGCACTTAATTGACCACACTTTACTCCTTGTTTTTAATAATATTTTATCCTTAAATTAAGTTTGATTTGTTTATTTAGTGCTTTTCTAGAGTTCTTTTAGTTAATCCAGTGCCAAATGATGCCATGAACCAAATATGACTCAAAATGGTGAAAGATCCAAGCCAAAATGCTAACTTTTGGAAGAAGATGTGCAGGCATAGGTGGAGGCACCATTGAGATTTCACCCGTGGGACAGACACCACTGAAATCCCACTTGGGATTCCACCTGTGTGATAAGAGCAAATTTGAAAAAAAAATCTAGTAGCCTCCCACGGGTGGAGCCACCACTGAGGTTTCACCTGTGGGCCCTTAGCGTTATAGCCACCACTGGAACCCTAGTGGTGGCTCTAGTGGTGTGAGGTTAAAAGTCAGTAATATAAATCAGATCATACAACATTTTAAGGGGGAGCCACCATAGAGCAAAAATAGAGATTTAAGAGGGTTGGCTAAGCCCTAAAGTCATGGGAAAAGCTTGAAGGCTAGAGATAATGAGGATTTAATCAAATCAAAGACTGAGATCCAAGTGGATGTGGAAGATTGAAGAGAAGAGTTCAAAGAACATCTTCAAGATCTATTTGAGATTTCTTCCTCTTTTATTTTCTGCATCTTTGTTCTTCAATTTTAATATGAATTAATTATATTTGTAATGAACCCTAGTTTTGATTGTATAGATTGAAGGATTTAAACTTTAATCAATTCATATTTGGTTGTTTTATTTTCATGATAAATCTTATTATTCTAATTAGCAATTGCTAGCTTGTTGATTGGATATTGTTTCTATATTGGACGAATAGAGATACCTTGATATAGATAGATCACTCATTGGAATAGAGAGTTGATTGGAGTGCTAGAGATAGACCTACAAGACTTCTTTGGATGTTAATCTCTTGAACTTAATGCTGCTCCTATTTGATAATAGGTTGAGAAGAGATTCCCTTATAATATTTAAGAAGTTAGGGGTTTAATCACTTGGGAAAGGTTTTTATCTAATTTAGTGAAAGTGCAATTCAATCCATTATTTAATGTACATGAGAAACTAGGGGGATTTATATCTAGATTAGCTTTGCCTAGATTATTTCCATCGATATCATTTACTTGCTTTCTTTTATTAGCTTAGTTAATTTAGCTTATTTTAATCATTCTACCTCTTGATCAACTAGACAATAATCGAAGTTTGTGTTAATACTTATACACTAACCTTGTGGAGACGATACTCATATACTCACTACTTTATTACTTGATAACACCCTGTGCACTTGCAGTTTGTTAGTGTGTGTTTCGGCACATCAAGTTTTACACCATGCATTAATGTTATATCGTATTCATGCATTTCCTTTAATGTCATTTTATAAATGTCAATCATGAAATCAATTTTTCTAAAGTCAAATTAAACTTATGAGCTAAATTTAAATTATTTAAAACTAAAAACCTAGTCCTCGAACTCAACATGGTTCGAGATTAGTGATTTTATCCTTGGATAATTAATTAAAAATTAATGGATTGGAGTCAATTGGGTTTTTCCTTAATTTTTTCATTTAAAAATAAATTAGAGTGGCAACTCCTAAAATCATTTTCAAAATCAACCAATCCAAACCCGAATGTTCCATCGTGAGTCTAAGCCCGAATGAGCATCCTGGTTCCTTCTAGTAGATTGGGCTGGTGCTCGGGCAAGGCCTCATAATGAATTACTTTATTTGCTCTTTAATTTTCCCATGCATCCATATTATGCCATGTTTATGCATTTTATTTATAATTATCATCTATAAATGTCATCAATGAAATTAATCTTTAAAGTTAAATTACACTTCGAATCACGATTATTTAAAGCTAAAAACTTAATCTCGATCTCAACCTGATTCGAGACTAGTAATTTTATCTTTGGGTAAATTAATTGAAAATTAATGAATTGGAGTTAATTGGGTTTTTTTCTTAATTTTTTCATTTAAAATAAATTAGGCTGGCGACTCCTAACATTATTTTCAAGATCAACCAATCCTTACCCAAGGGTTCCATTATAAGTCTAAACTCGAACGAGCATTGCAATTCCCTTTAGTGGATCAGGTTAGTACTCGGGCGATGCCTCATAATTAGCGACTCCATTGGAGACTGGTTACCACCTTTTAAAAGGAAAGCAATAAGAAGGTTACTATTTGGTTAAGAAATTTAAAAAAAGAAAAATCTCCATTTGATTTATTAATTATAATTTGACTTTCATGCATCACTTTGCATAATAAAGGCTCATTGCCTAACCTTAACTTTAAAAAAACTTTTGGATGGGAAGTACTATTGGCTCAATAACTCTCTTTGAGTATGTTGGGAGATAGCAAAAGCATTGCACCCCGCAATGAATCCTTGATCTATTTAGTGGTGTAACGAGCAATCAATACTGTTAGACCCACTCTAGGCTCCTTGTCTCACATGTAATTAGGTATATCGATGCTCTAGTGGGACAGTGACACTAAACCAAACCACCTTTCACCCTTATACATATAGTCACTCTAACATTGACTCTAGGTACAATACTGGAGACATTCGTATATATACCCATGAAACTTTTTTTGGCATGCATCATGACATTGTCATGCATACATGAGAAACTCGACAAATCCAAGCACCAAAATTGGTGGTCCATCACCCTAAACACATAACCATATACTCACCAAATTTCCCAATTTGGTGACTAACTAAGCATAAAGGGAATCCTTTTCCCCAACACACCATTGCATGTACCTTTTTTCTCTTTCAAAGTGCAAGTTCTTACCTTTTCCTTTTTTTTTTTTGAAGGTACCAATGGCGAACACTTTTAACCCCTTTGACCAAGATGCCATTACCACTTTCTTTAGTATCCTCCTAAAGAAATAAGAGGAGACTTTCCAAGCCACACTCACCATCACTCTTAAGGCCAAAGCTGACACTTTCACCCATGCTCTTAACACCCGGTCTACCTCCTTCACTAATGCTCTCAATTCTCAATGCCAATCCATCATTAATGAGGTCAAGAAAATGACCAGTGCCACCATTGCTCCTTCCCTTGCTCAGCTTGCTAGAACTAGCCATGCTCTTACTTTTACTCCTCCCATTATTGATCTCATAGATAAAAGGAAAGCTCCTAAGACCCCAACCTCTCCTCCACTAGATGTGAATGCCATTGTTCCTACTCCCACTATGAATTCTTTTCAAAGTGGAGATTTTTCTAGCTTCCCCAAAGCCAAAAAATTGATGGAGAAGTTTAAAGCTATAGAACGATCCATAAAAAATATTAAAAGGCATGAAGACATGATAGATGTCAATTCTCTTACTCTCTTCCCTAACGCCTGAGTTCCATTTAAGTTTAAAATGCCCATAATGGATAGATTTAATGGCACCACTTGCCTAAAGACCCACCTCAAGATGTATATGGGTGCAATGAGACCATTTGGTTTGGATGATGAGCTTCTTGCTTAGTTATTTCAATAATCTTTAACTAGAGCTGCAGTCAAATGGCTTTTAGATCTCGATCAGAACCACAAAAAAAACATAGGATACATCTGCAATGCTTTTGTCAAGCAATACCACTATAACATTAAAGTGGATGTCACCTTTGAGACTTAAAGATCACTAAGTAAAGCCTGAGAGAGTCCTTCACCATGTTCCTTACAAGCTTGAGGGCAAAGGCAGCTCAAATAATAAATTATCTATCTGAGGAAGAGCAAATTAACATTGTCATGAAAAATCTCCTCCTTCAATACCAAACTCACTTGCAAACCTAGTATCTCCCCAACTTCAAAGCTCTTATTGCCACTACTAATAAGATAGAGGATTTGATCCAATCAGGACAAATTAAGGATGAATTCTCTAGCTCAAGGTATCATAAGAACAACAATCAGACCACTAACTCCACCATCCAAAGAGGAGGGGTGGTAAATGCTATTTCCTATCACTAACCAATGGGGTTAGAAGTAAGGAAAACTTTTCCCAAATTAGGCATGCCCCTTAGTATTGTTTACAAGAAAGCCTTAGAGGCTAATTTGGTTAAGTCCTTAGAATCACAACCTCCTCTAAACCTTTTGCCCAAAGGATACAATGCTAATAAGATCTGCAACTATCATTAAGGGCTAATGCATAAAACTGATGTGTGCAAGACTCTGAAGCATAAAATTTAAGACCTCATTGATAGTAGAGACATCATTGATTCTAAACCCAAAGTCTAGTACCACCACCAATTCTATTTCAAATCACTGAGCTCATCTGACCATCTCAAGATTCACCTAATAAAGAGTGTCAACACTGCTGTGCTCCTATCTAAGTCTTTCGAGTCTACTTCTAAGTCCTTTGAGTCTAGGTCTAAGTCATATGAGTTTGAGTTTGAGTCTATGTCTTTTGAGTCCAGTTCTATTGAGTCTTTATATGAATTTGAGTCTATTGATTTTGACTTTTCTGAGTTTGTCTTTTTTGCCTTTCAAGCTTATCCTTTAAATGTAATCCATGATGATGGGACTTTTATCAGGCAATAAAATTTTAAACTTTTTGCTTCACTTTAATTCTTCTAATTCATTTTTAAATAGGACATCTAAAAAAATATAAAAAATGAAAAATAAAAATAAAAAATGAAAATAAAAAAGCCAAAAGAATTAATGAATTATGGCACAAAGGAAAAATCAAAAAGTCACATACATTGGCACTAGTGGAAAAAGCTTATGGGCTGTTCTACACGAGATAATGACATGATAAGAATGATCCAAGCATCGCAGTTCATAAGATCCCAACCTACATAAATAAGAATCCATAGAGAATGAAGGCAGAATAGATCGAAGGGTGTCATGACCAGTTGAATGCCGTTGATGAAAAGAGAATAGGTGCTTTATACAAAATTATTAATAGAGACTACTTGACCACTTCAATGAGAAAGAAAAAGATAGGAAAACTAGTTGTGGGAGAAATCTAAGCTCTTGTTTATGATCCAAGAGGAAGTTCAAACCAAATTAGGCTGGACAGTATATGCTCAAGAAGATCCTATTTGACAAAAGTTGCCATTCTCATAGACGTGGATAGGAATGTATTCCCTCATTCTTGCAACCTAAATCAGCTGAAGCAAGACTTCATTTGAAGATGACATTTGCATTTCATTTATGTTTTCTAACATATCCAATCAGAACTATGTGGACCTGATTCTCCCTAAAAAAATGATGAGAAAAATTAATGAAAGGAAAACGATTGTAAGGGATTGTGAGACCTTGCCCAAATGCCCCTTCCTCGCTCAGAGGAACTTTGCCTTAAGGAAAGGTGAGCAACTTTTAAGGAGGAATGGAATGAGTTTCAATGCTTACAATTGAAGCAGTTATCGCCCAAAAAAATGATTCATGATTTTGAAAAATGATTTTGATAGTCGCCACCCTAATTTATTTTAAATGAAAAAATTAAGGAAAAACTCAATTTGCTTTAGTTCATTAATTTTGCCACCCTAATTTATTTTAAATGGAAAAATTAAGGAAAAACCCAATTGACTCCAATTCATTAATTTCTTAATTAATTTACCTAAGGATAAAGTCACTAGTCTCGAACCAGGTTGAGCTTGAGGACTAGGTTTTTTTTGTTAAATAATCTAAATTTAGCTCTTAAATTCAATTTGACTTTAAAAATTAATTTTATGAATGACAATCATAAGTATATTATGAATGCATAAGAAAATTAAAGAGCAATTAAGTAAAACATCCATAAATTAAGGTGAGTGTTCCCTCTAGTCCTTATGGATTCTAGGGAAACCACATAGTCACTCCTTAATTCCAAATTGCATAAATTAATTAAAAAGGGGAAGAGGGATTGATTAGATTTGGATTTAAAATGAGCAAATGGATAGCCAATCTATAAGTGCTCAAGGGGTGAGTGAAATGAAGAAATGTGGGGGGGGGGGGGGGGGGGGGGGGGGGGGAGGAGGGGATTATTATCATAAAATAGGGTGAGGATAATTTGGGAAGAGAAAAAGTGAAAAGACAAGGAAGGGTAGGGCTAAAAATGCTAAAAAAAATCATATTGGAAGGCAAAATCGGAATTTAGGGGGAAAAAGGAGTGACCGACAGCACTGCTATGCCTCTGGGCTGCATCGTTGGCTATTCAGGTGGCAGCTGACGTGTTGCTTTTTTTTTTTTTGTATTGGAAAATTAAGTATTTGGGTAGCAATTATTTAAAGGCTAAAATTTTCTAGTAGGTGTTAGGTTATGATTAGATGTTGAGGGTGTAAAATTAAGGATTCATAACTTCCCCCTCATTAGAATTGTCTTATTTGTAAGGCAATTCTGATGATGGTGAACTTAGGAGTTGGGATGATATAAGGCACTAAAGGAATGTCTAGATCAATATTTGGATATTTTTATGTGAGAGACATGATAAGAGGAGAGCCTCGGCCTATAGCGAGTCGGCTCGAGAGATTCTAAAAAGATTTTGGTAAAAAGAGAGCCTCGACATATGGCGAGTGAGCTGGAGAGATTCTGACAAGATTTTGATAAGAAGAGAGCCTCGACATATGGCGAGTCGGCTTAAGAGATTCTGAAAAGATTTTGATAAGAGGAGAGCCTTAGCTTATGGTAAGTCAGCTGGAGAGATTCTAATAAGATTTTGATAAGAGGAGAGCCTTGGCCTATACGCAAGTATGCTCAAAAGATTTTAAAAAGATTTTAATAAGAGGAGAGCCTCAGCTTATGGTGAGTCATCTCAAGAGATTCTGATAAGATTTTGATAAGAGGAGAACCTCAACCTATGGCGAGTCGGCTTAACAGATTTTGAAAAAATTTTAGTAAGAAGAGAGCCTCGATTTATGGTGAACTGGCTTTACAAATTCTGAAAAGATTTTGGTACGAGGAGAGCCTCAACCTATGGTGAGTCATCTTAAAAGATTCTAACAAGATTTTGGTAAAAGGAGAGCCTCGACCTATGGCAAGTCAGCTCGAGAGATTCTGATAAGATTTTAATAAAAGGAGAGTCTCAGCCTATAGCAAGTCAGCTCAAGAAATTCTAAAAAGATTTTGATAAGAGGAGAGCCTTGATCTATGACAAGTCAGCTTGAGAAATTCTGATAAGATTTTGATAAAAGAAGAGCCTCAGTCTATGGTGAGTTGGTTTGAAAGATTATAACAAGATTTTAGTTGTGCCGAGGAAACATAAGCTTCTAAATATGAAGGGCTAGGCCTTTTGGAAGGCTTGAGGGAACTTTACTAAGATTAAGGGGACTCTAGAAGTCACACTTCGTTAGTTAGATCTAGACAGGTATCATTTAACTTTAAGAGGGCACTGGCCAACTTTAGGGGATGTTAGTCAGCTTTGAGGAAGTGTTGATCAACATTAGAGAGGTTATTAGCTCGGCTTATGCATGATTATACATGATTGTGGATAGTTGAATATATAGGTATGTTTATGCGTAGACAATGCATATTAATGTATACATGTTTTAGGATTTATGAACCTTTTATGTAATTTTTTATGCTATGGATAATTTATGATGATGCCTGTAATAAATGATTAGATAGAAGCATGAGGGTGGATTCACGCATTTGCTTTGTGAATGCATTTTTTTCATATGACTTTTGCATCCCTGGAGCTGTGCATTTGTGGACTGAAAAACTAAATGAGGTTAAGGAACTTAAATAGAAGTTTAAGTGGATTGAGATTTTTTTGAGGGCTTGTTTCAAGTTTTAGCATCCGGTGGTTCATGTTTTTTGTTTGGGTGTTGCTAAGGAGGAGTTATGTCCCACCTTTGGCAAGCTTAATGCTATAGCTTGGCTATGCCTCAAAGGTAATTCTAGTGGTCTAGAGTTTAAAATTTCACATTTTCTATATTTCTCAGGAGTTTTTGAACTTGCCTTAGGGTGTTATAGGCTAGATGGTGTTTGGTGATGGTAAGATAAATTTGACCGCTGTGATTAAGAAGTTCTATGATACTAGTGACCAGGGAGATATGAGTGGGTAGATACTCAAGATAAGGGCCTTGGTTTTCTATTTGAGAGTTTGCTTGTTTCAGGGGTCTGTTGATTGGATGATGTTAGAGTAGCAGGATTGGTATTGCAGATGAAACAGAGGCATTTTGTTGTTGGAGTTATGTAGGCAGAGACATTGATAAGTTTTGATTACTTTATTTGAGGTTTAGAGAGATGGATTATCTCCCTAGTTATTCTCCAGCTGAGAAAAATTTATTTATTCTTGCCCTTTCTATCAAAGGTGCTCTATGGGCTTTTGATTTTGGGTTTTAAGTTATCTTGCAAGTGTGGCTGATGGATCATTTTTGGGCCTTGACCCCCTGTTTTCTATCAAATGAGAGATGTGCACCTTAGGAGGTAGAGGAGGACTGGCTAGAGTATGACTTTAGACATGACCTTTTTGCTTTTAGTGTTCAGGATACTTATTAGTCGATAAGATTACATGATACATGATAAGCTATAGATGACATTGAAAGGGCTATCCTTTTGTCACAATGATGGGTCGTATTTTATAAAATTTGATCATTGTTAAATGAGACATCTTTTATTTTTACTTGAATTTTTACCTAAGTCGCCCTTTCGAGTTTTCAACTTAGCGAGCTCTTTCTTCATCTTCATCTTCTTCTTTTTTTATTTTGTTTTATTTTCTTTTGTTTAGGCAAAAGAAATTGAGTGAATATTATATTAAGCATAGAGGAAATGAGAATGTGATACAATCAAAATATTTTATATTATAATTTGGATCGCACCCAAGTTGGGCTACCTAAGTATCTCTTGTAATCATTTTCCTTTCATTCACTTTTTTGTTAGTTATTTCTTTTAAGGAGAATCAGGTCCACGTAGTTCTAATTATATATCTATGAAAACAGAAATGAAATGCAGATGTCATCTTTAGATGAAGTATCATTTTGGCTGATTCAAGTTGTAAAGATGGGAAAATTCATTTCGATCCACATCTATGAGGATGACGCTTTTGTCAGATAGGATCTTCTTGAGCACGTACTGTTTGGCCTAATTCAGTTTGAACTTTCTTTTGGATCATGAATAGGAGATTAGATTTCTCCTAGAGCTAGATTTCCTTTTTGTGAATCTTTGTCTCTTGCCTTCTAGTTGAAGTGCTCAGCAAGTCTCCATTGATAAATAATCTTCCTTCTCTTTCACCTTCTTCATATAGACTAGGTTTTGTCCTTTTTTCTTTGTTTTATTGTGATGTTTTAGAATTTAGTTTGGGGAATATGTGACTTCCTTAAAACCCATAAAGGCTAGAGGAGGTATCCCTTATTTTTTGGTTTTTTCATGTAAAGTTTAATTTATGTTTGTTTTATTTATTGCTCTTTTATATTGAATGAATGAATGAATGGATGAATGGATCATACATACGTTAATTAGGTTTTTACCTTAATTTTTTTCCAAATAAAAATAAAATTAAGATGGCAACTTTAACATCTTTTTAAAACCAAACTAATCTAAACTCGAGGGTTTTATCATGAGTTCAAATCCAAATGAGCATTTGATCTCACTTAGCAGATTAGACTGGTACTCAAGTGAAGCCTCACAGTTGGCGACTCCACTAGGGAGCATGTTCTTTTTAATAAAAGAAATAAGATGACTAATAATTGGTTTGAAATCAAAGTTTGGCACTTTTAATACACAAATGACTTTCATGAATCATTTGCATAGGTTCTTAGCCTACAAACCTAGTTTTAGGAAGACAATAGATAATGAGTAGCATTGAGTGGGTAACCCTCATTGCGTCTATTTGCCAATAGCAAAATCATCCACATTACGATGAATCCTTTGATCTTTTAAAATGTGTAACTAGCATGCATGTATTGTTGGATTGATGTGAGCCTTATTGACTCACATATGATTAGGTATATCCCTCCTCTAGTGTGACGGGTACCCTGTACAAGCCACCCTTACCTTTTCATGTAATGAACCTAGATCTTGACCTTAGTTTGTATGTACTATAATCAAAACCTTCCACCTTTGTATCCTCGTGAAATGTTTTCCCTAATGCAGATCATGCATCTATACAAAACAAACATTCATTTCAAATCTAGGCTGCACCTTAAATCGAAAAAGGGCCACATACTCACTTCTATCCAAACACCTTCACTTACAAACCTTAAACGCTCTCATCTCTATCCCAATCAGCTTCACACCTATAAACCTTAAACCATCACTCAAAACCTTTTACCTAAATTCCATTACCCTGTTACTTTAGTCCTTAACCTAAATACCAATACTATAGCTTTTAACCTAAAACCTAACTACCTTAGCCTTTGGCCTTAAACACCTTTAACCATTAACACCACTACCTTAACCTTACTCAAAATGTCATCACTATAATCTTTAACTTAAAAATACCTCACCCTAGCTTTACCCTCCATAATCCTTATTAAAGCTAAACATTGATCTAGCTTCATCCTTATTTATAGTCCTTACCCAAGCTTAGTGCTAACTTGGCTTCATCTTTTACAGTACTATTCTAACCCATAGCCCATCTAAGCTTATGTTCTAATCTAATCAAACCCTTTATTTAGCTGTCACCAAACCTATAGTTCACCCAACATCCAAATCCATTGTATATTCATAACCTAATCGCAAAACCAATGGTCCCTCTATCCTTAAGGCTAAACTCTGACCTATCATGCCAAATTAAACTTTAGCCGCTTGAAAGCTAAATCCCGATCTAGTTTCCAAAGCTAAAATTTGACTTAGCTCCCCTAGCTAAACACCAAACTAACTAACATCATATACCTCTACCCTCATCTTTACCCAAACTCCACTACCTAACCACAAATTTGACTCACGTCCCTTGACACTTTAGGACCTTAGTGTTAGAAACATCACCTAAAATCCATTCCTTATCCGAAAACCAATCCATTACCTTAAAGCCCGATACCTTTGGCCCAATATACCTTTAACATCTAAAAACCTATGTAGCTAGCCTAAAGCCCAATACCTTTGGCCTTATATACCCCAAAATCCTTAGTCCATCATATCTTAAATCCTAAAATAGTTGGTCTACTAATCCATCATAGCCTACTTGCCCATATTTCCATCAACTTTTCTATTGCTACCCATTCAATTATTCGATTTCTTTGACTTTGTTTTAAGATACCAATGGCCAACCAAGTTGACATAGATGCCCTGACCACACTTATGGCTAACCTTATTAAGAAGCAAGAAGAGCATTTCCAAGCTATCCAGTTGCTTGCTCAATAAGTCCAATTTGAAGAAAACATAAAGGAACAAAAGTAGGCCATCATTGAGGAAGTTCAAGCCCTGATTAAAACCTCAACAAGAATAATCTTAACCACAATCTAAACAAAAGCTATCTTGAAAAACCTACCAATACTCAAGCCCCAAGCACCACTACCCATTTTAGCTCTTCCTCTCTTTTAGATCCTTTTCATGGTGGGGAGGTTTTCTCTCATTTGGACATCAAATTGCTTATAGGAAAACTTAAAGCTATGGAGAAAACCATCAAATCCCTAAAGCACTACAATGACTTAATTGATATGGATAGCTTGACTTTGTTCCCTGATGCTAAGCTTCCTCCTAAATTCCAAACACCTAAACTGGAAAGATTTGATGGAACTACTTGCCCTAAGACTTATCTGAAGATATATATAGCAGTAATGAAACCTTTGGGACTTAGTGATGAGCTCCTTACTCGAATGTTCCAATAATCACTAACTAGAATTGCCAGGAGATGGTTTTTTTCACTAGACAAAAGCTGAAAAAGAACATGGGATGATATCTATTATGCCTTTGTCAAGCAATATCATTACAACACTAAAGTGGATATCACTAGGCATGACTTGGAAACCAACAAGCAACTTCTAGATGAATCCTTCTCTATGCTCCTTAGAAGGTAAAGTTGCTCAAATGGTAAATAAGCCAATCGAGCAAGAATAAGTGGATATCATTGTCAAAAATCTACTCCAAACCTATCGAGCCTACTTGTTAACACAACATTTACCCATCTTCAGAGTTTTGGTTGCAACTATATCAAAGGTTAAAGATTGCATCCAAAACAAATCATTTCCAGCTGAATTCCCCACCACCAACCTGAATAGTGATGAGAAATCTAAACCTGACTTCACCCTACCTTATCTCAGCCATAGGAGGCATGTCATGGAGTAGTTCAAGTTTAGCTAATTTAACTAGTCTGAGATTGAATTCCAAGTCTAAGCCTAAGTCAAAGTCTAAATCTCAAAGTTTGGAGTCTAAATTCAAATCTAAGTATGTGATCTTATTTTCTTTTTTCATGTATTTTGTGTCTACCATGTTGGTCCTTTTTTGTCATCTTATAATAAAGTTTCCTTTATAATAATACTTCTACATTTCTTTTCATTATTTATGAATTAATTTTCTTATCTTCCTTATTTAGTTCGACATGGATGAGTTTAGGAAAAAAAGAGAAGAAAAAGAAGAAAAATAGAGAACAATAGAAGGAAAAAAAAAAAGAGAAAGAAATGAACAAACAATCAATTAAATCCACTATAATTATCAAATGTTAGAATTTGATATGCCATCAATAATTGCACCTAACCAAAGTAGGTCAAATGATCAAATAGTTAAAGTATGAAAAGCAAGTCAAATGTAATTACCTATTGCACTTTGGGTAATCAAATGATGCACCTTAACAAGGGGCAACAAGTTTAGAGAAGACCTTTGTGAAACCTAGAATTCAAAGGTCAGAGTGGCTCAACATGAAAAAAAAAGTAGTAGCCCGAATCATAGTGAAATGTTTTCTTCCAAATTTCAAATTCAAGCTCGCTAAGTTGAAAACTCGAAACGGCAGCTTAGGCAAAAGTTAGAGCTGAGAGATAGAGAGAGAAAACTCATCCTAGTCATCTTTCATCATATCTAAAGTTGTCAAATTATCTTCAATCAATCCGTCTTGTCTCATATATTCTAAAGTTATCCTTCTTCATTAGAGGATCATTTTCTAAAGTTATATTATCTTTTGTGCCTTTGTCCTATAGTGGGGGTATGTCTTCCTAGAATGTCAACATCTCTTGTTAATCCATCATGTCATTTAGCTCAAAAAGCTAATGCATAATCTCTAGTATGTTAAATCCCTATCTTTTATTTGGGGTATGATACCTAAAGTTGTCTTTTCTTACTAGTCCTTTATCCATTCCTTAGGGCACTTCATCTGTGTTGAGCTAAACCAATAACGGATCATTTCAAGTGTCTTTTTAATCTCAAACAACAATAAAGCAACTTGCTCTTTTTTATGAAGCATGCTACAAATAGCAAAACTATACAACCTCACCAATCCATTTTAGAAGTTTCAATATGCCATTCTCGAATTTTATGAAATCATACTGTTCCATCCCCATCCTTATTGGCAAATCATACCATCATTTCAAATTCAAGCCACGTACCACCCTTTCCTTAGCAAAATCTTATCATGGCCAGAACAAAAATCCTAAGTCTATCAAGACTCATCATCCTTAAATCAAGTTTCCTTGGCAAAGTCAAGATATATCCCCCAAGGCCTATCATCCTCAAGTTGGCTCAAACTAGTTAAGGCCTATTCTATGCCTCTTTGGCAAACATCTCATTATCCTTGAAAGATTAAGCCTCATTAGTAAAACATATAATCCCTAATATCAAAGTCTCTTAAGGCCTATAAACAATTCTTAGCTTAATCCTCTTAGATTGATGCAACCATGTCAAAGGGCAAACCCCTATCTATGAGCCTGCATTATCTTTATGACTAAGACCTATAGCATCATACCTAAGCTAAAGCCAATTATGTTATAGAAAAGCCCAAACCTAGAAGCCTTCACCATGAAGCCTAAACTTAGATGCCTTCATCAGAAAGCCTAAACCTAGAAGCCTTCATTATGAAGCCTAAACCTAGAAGCCTTTATAAGAAAGCCTAAACCTAGAAACCTTCATCATGAAGCCTAAGCCCAAAAGCTTTCACCATGAAGCTTAAACCCAGAAGCCTTCATTATAAAGCCCAAGCCTAAAGCCTTCATCATGAAGCCCAAGACCAAAAGCCTTCATCATGAAGCCCAGTACTAAAAGCCTTCATCATGAAGCACAAGACCAAAAGCCTTCACTATGAAGCCAAAACTGAGGAGCCTTCACTATGAACCTAAACTAAGGAGCTTTGACCATGAATCGTACTCCTAAAAGGCCTTCATTTATAAAATCCATGATCTCCTTTAAGGCCAGATTTGACTAGTTCTTCCAAATTGATTTCAACCTAACATTTTCTCTAAGCAAGACTTAGCCTTCTAGTTTGATCTCCTATAAAGTCTAGCACTCCAACATAATCTCTGTGATATAGTCTTAAAGCAAAATCTAACCAAGCCTTCTAAATGAACTCCCCAAAGGCCATAAACTGATTGAGCCTCTAATCTAACCTCTTATATAGCCAAACTAGACTGAGCTTCCAAATGAACCTAGCCAAGGCCAAACCGGACCTAGCCTTCTAAAATGATCCTCTCATTCTAAAAAATCTTTCCTAAAGCCAAACCAGACTGAGTTTCCAAATGGATTCTCCCCAAAGGCCATAACTAACAGAGCTAATTGCTAGACCTAACTAAAGACTTCATATGAACTTCTCTAAAGACAAGCTTGTGTAACAACCCACACCCACCTTAGGAAATTTTTGTGATAAATTGCTTGAATTAGAATCTATAAGGTTAAGTGTGTGCTTGTGTGAATGTTTGTGATCTAAGTGATTGATGAGTATGTGGCATATTAAATTAATTTTAATATGCCTAATATGCGTTGCTATTGTGAAATAAATGATTTACATGAAGTGCATTTGCATAAAAGAATTTATTTTAAAATAAAATGAATTTTCATGCATAAAACAATTTTTAGCATAAAATAATTTTATGGGTATTTTTTAAAAATATTTTTAAATAAATATTTTTGAGGAAAATATCCCATAAATAAAAAGAAAAATATTATTTTTATTTCTAAACACTTCAGCCAAAATTTTTAAAGAAAAATGCCCAATACCCAAAAGCCCACTACACAAAAATGCTCCTAACTTATTTCATTAAGGGTAATAGTGGAAATTCCACTCCAACCCTAATATATATTCAAATTTTTGGCCAGCAAGGGTTTTCCAGTAGCCACTCCCTCATTCTTTCTGTATTCTGGCAAAAAAACCTCTCAAAATAATTCTCTCTACCGAAATATCGAAAACACCTTACCGTTTCGTGATTTCGTGACCGTAATCGTAAGTTTTTAATCTCTTTCGATTTCTAAACTGTAAATTATAGGAAAATTATTTTGAACTATTTGATTACTGATTTCTATAGATTCAATTCTATTTGAGTGAATTTTGGGGAGAGCAAATTTATTTTCTATCCAAAACACGATTCTTTCCGCAAGATTTCTTGAAAGGTGAATTCTATAACTTAAAATCACAATTTTATTGCATAAACATCATAAGGGGGGGGGGGGGGGGGAGGGGGAGCGATTTGTGTTTATTTGCATTCTAAACTAATTTTTGATTTGTTTTGATAAAAAATATTGCATGAAATAATATTTCTGTGATGACCGAAAAGTTTCGAAAAACAAAGGAATTCAAGATTTTCGTGTTAGGATTGGAAATTGGAAAATTCTATTCTTTCATGAATACATGGCTGCTGATTTGTGTGAATTGATGTTCTAATATGATATTTGTTTTATTTAGATGAAAAATAATGACTTGAATCATGTGTCTGTTTATCACAGAAATAAACGAAATGTGCGGAAAGCGCGGAAACTCATGATTTTTCACCTAAGCCTTTGAACTTGGAATTTTTTTTGTATAAACCTTACCTATGGCTGTTGATTTGTGTGATAATGTGTTCTAAACTAATATTTTCAAACGATTGAATGAAAAATAATGGTTTAAGCAACCTGTTTGCATATTTCTGAAATGATCAGAAAATACCAAAAACAAGAAAACTCATGTTTTGTGCACTATAATGCAAAAGATTGAATTTTTATATATCAATGGCACCAATAGTGGCCGATTCTTATGGATTTGAGTTCTAAAATGATTTTTGTTATGTTTACATGAAAAATCTTGGTTTAAACCATATTTTTACAATTTTCTAAAATAGACGGAAAACACAGAAAGAAGAAGAATTTGGTTTTCACCTTAAAGATGCATTCGGCCTACATGAACCATTGTGTCCAAAAGTTTATAATTTAATGTGATGTGTTTTGGTGATTGTTGACATGTATGTATGTATAGTAAATAATGAAATTGCATGTTTATTGAAGGTATGATCCTAGATAAGCTTAAATGTGTTTTGGTATACTTAAGGTATCTTGATATCATATTGTGGTTAGAATGCAAATGTGACTGAGGAATTTGGAACTAGATGTCATGATGACTTGATGATGAATATATGGTTATGAGTTAATGAAGTGAAAGGGATTATAAGACTTAAGCATGATGATTGAAGGATTAATTGTCAAGTTGACATGTATGGAAGTGTAAAGTGAACTAAGATAATTGATAAGTGAATTGATATTGAGGTAATGATAATGTGATGACCTTAAAAAGGTATTGATATGATTGTAATGTGTTTTCATGTGAGCCTATAAGGCCTAAGTATGCAAGACTTTTAAGTCAACGTGATATGTGCAAGTGATGAGTACACCTATGAGTGAACTCTAATGTGTATGCTATATGTGTATGGGTAGTTATGGGATAGGAACATCATGCGTAAATAAATACTAAGTATTAAATCAAATATTATGTTAGAGTTTGAGGAGCCTTAGAAGTGCAAAGGGGATTACGAGTACTAGGAGCAAAGGAACCCTAAGGTGAGTAAACACCATGTTCATGCTCCAAGCGTGAGTAAACATTGTATTCATGTTATAAGTGTAAACAACATTTTGTTGTGTTACAAGAATGTGATATTGATATGTGAACCTTTGTGATCTTTGAAACCCAAGTTCTTTCTATTTTAAATTTTATGATTTCTTTATTAAGCTTGGGTTGCCAAAGGACATTTGGTCCAAAACTATTTTGCTTATCCAATGAGACATTTTTGTGATAAACACCCTAACTTGTGTTCTTTCTGGAACTACACTTTCATTGTGTTATTATTGAAAGCCAAACTACTATTGTTATTGAAATACATGTTATTGATGCCATACGTGATATTGTTAATTGTGTTTACCAATAGCTCTAGCTATGATACCTTTACCCTTTATGCAGAATCCTCGTGCCGATGCGGGTAATCATCGAAACTTGTGCACATGGTCTTAACCCGATGGATAGGGGTAGTGTATCCACCTCAGCTAGAAGGGGTGGTTCTAGCTGTGGAGCCTGATTAGCTTCATGCTTTATAAGTGATGAGAGTTGGAATTTGGCAAAGGCCACCTCTCCTCGATGTGTTTAGAGTGGATTGAGCAGTGTCTCCACTCTATAAGTGTTATAAGTGTGATTTCTACAAAATTTGCTAAATTGAACCTTGCTTAAAATGCAACCTGATTCATGAGTTATAAACCATGAACTATGTGTATAAGCTATGTGTTTCCTTTCAAAGGAATATGTGATAATGTATGAGCCCTTTTTGTTTACTCATTGAGATCATCTATCTCACCCCTTTTCCTTGTGTGCTTCCAGGTGAGCAAATGTGAGGAGGCAAGGTGATGGCTCAAGCATCCTGCTTCGCTTGGGGAATTCCTTGTCCGAGTTATCAATAATTCTATGTTATAAAGTCTTGTCTTTAGATGCTTCGGGAATGTTAATTGATACTTATAGAGATTTATATTATTTCCTTATGGAATTTATATGTAACGATTTACTTTAAGTCTTTCGCAAATTATGGTATTTATCTAAATGTTTCAAATGAGTTAATGAAAGAGGTTCGGTAAGATCCTAGGCATGATTGATATATGTTAATGGGTTCTACGGGCGTGGGTGACCTTATGTCTCCCTGTGTTCTAGGACCATCGTATCTCATAAGGTTGGGATGTGATAGCTTGACAAACTAACCTTCCCAAAACTAGACCTAACCTAACCTTTCGACCTAATCATCTCTAAGGACTTGACCTTCTTGATTGAGCTTTCTAAGTCAGCCTTACACCAAACCTTTTTCGAAACCAAACCCACCTACGCCTAGCCCGACCTCTTCTAGCTATACCTTGCTTAACCTCCCAAAGTGACCTCTTCCTAAGCCAAACTGATAGCCATTAACCAAGTAGCCTCATACTTGATATGACCCTAAGCTAGCCATTTGATCTGATCCCAAATCAAAAGCCATGCTAGACTAAGCCTTTCAAACTGACTAGCTCTATCTCTTCCATACTTAACCTAGCTTTCTTAAATGACTTCAACCAAGGCTGAATCGATAGCCTTTGACTGACCATTCAAGCTAGTCCTCATACCCAGTCCAAATTAAGTGTGACCCTACCATCCCCAAGCCAGTCTATTTGAATAAAATGACCTAACCATTTTTCTTTATCATTCAAAAGTGGAGGCACCTCCCTCCTTTTTATTCACCTTTCCTATATGGGGGCATCTTTCTCCTAAAAGTTCAACACTCTCTTACTAAAATAACCCTTCACATGTTTAAAGTATCCAATCATTACATAGTCATATACATTTCACACTAAGGACAGGTTGTTAATCAGACTTTTGAATTAAGATGAATCATTAATCCAAATCAAGAGAGGTCATCAATCCAATTTCCTAAAGCAAAACGGATCATCAATCGGACAAATCATCAAATAGAGTTCTTGAATCAACACTGGAACCATCAACATCAGACCCATCCTAGAATAACCTTAGGATCTATGCCTTACATCTAAATTAGGTATCTTTTTACAATCAGACCATCCTATGACAACTTTAGGATCATCAACCTAGCATAGGGTTAGGTTTCTCTTTCAAAATTTTTAGACCATCCTAGGATAGCTTTAGGATCATCAATTTAACATGGGATTAGGTTTCCCTTTCAAAATTTTCAGACCATCCTAGGATAGCCTTAGGATCATCAACCTAACATAGGATTAGGTTTCTCTTTCAAAATTTTTAGATCATCCTAGGACAGCCTTAGGATCATCAACCTAACATAAGGCTAAGTTTCTCTTTCAAAAATTTTCAGACTATCCTAGGATAGCCTTAGGATCATTTCACCTATAAATGTCTAGTAACGATTACTTAGACATCCATGTGATTCTTATTTTTGCCTCTTTATCAAAATTCATTGTTTTCACCCATAAATGTCTAGTAACAATTACCTAAACATCCCTATGGTTCCTATTTCCACCCCGTTATCAAAATCCTATTGAAATTTCACCCATAAATGTTTAGGAATAATTCCTTAAACATCCCTGTGATTCCTTTCTTCTACTTACCCTTTACCTTGAAAATCAACCATGCCTTTCACCCAAACATATCCAAATCCTAACTTAGACATCCCTTTGGTTCTTTTTTCCATGCCTTATCCTCGAGTTCACTGTTATTATAATTACCTTACAGACTAGCCAATTTTGATGAGGGGATAGCTGTGAACTCTTAATTTTGCACCTCTAGTTTGCATTTAAACCTTAGAAGCACCTAGGCACAGTAAACAGATCTCTAGAAGCCAAAATTGCTAAAATTGAAAAATTGAGAAACAGAGCCATGGGAATTAAAACCTATCCCTTTAACCTTTAAAGCACCCTTAGATCATCTAGGATTGAATAATGAGCACAACACAACTAAAATCATGAAAAACGAATGAGAAATGGGTGAAAATGGGCCAAAATTATGAAACCAAACAATTTTGGCTTGATATTGTAGGACATCCTGCAGCTGCCACAAATTCACCTGTGGCTATCGCAGGGTGCCATGCAGCAGTAGAGGTTTTTTTTTCTTGAGAGCATTAGTGAATGTGGCATATTAGGCATTGGGAGCATTAGTGAATGAGTTGGCTTTGGTCTTAAGGGCGGTGGTGAGTGTGACTTAGAAAGTCTCCTCTTTTTTCTTGAGGAGGTTGGTGAGAAAGGCATTCATCACATCATAGTTAAAAGGGCTAGAGGTATTGGCCATTGCTACCTTAGAAATAGAAAACAGAAAGAAAAATGGGTAAGAATACAGAATTGTGAAGAAAACAGGGTATGAATGTGAAAGTGTGTCAAGAAAAGAATTCCTTTCACATGGTTGGTCTCCGGGTTTAAAGATTGATAGGGTGAGTGTGTAAGGTTACTGTGTTTTGGGGTGAAGGAATACCAGTTTTGATGTGTTTAAGGATTTACCTTATCAAGTTTCTTATGTTATATTTGCATGATCATGACGTGATGTATGTTGAAAAAGATTTAATGAACATATACACAAGAGTATTAATTATTAAGGTACATGAAACCTAAGGTCAAAGGCTAGGGCAACTATATTCACAAGAGTGAAAGGTTAACTTAGTTTAGAGTCCTTGTCCTATTAGAGCATCGATATACCTAACTACATATAAGATAAGGAGCTTCACATGGGTCCAACGGTACTAATTGCTCGTTACACTACCGAAATGATCAGGGATTTGTTGCAGGGTGGAATGCTTTCAATATCTTCCAACATACTCAAAAAGAGTTGTTGAGCTAATGCTACTCACTATCCAAAAGTTTTCCTAAAGCTAAGGTTAGGCAATGACCTTTTATTATGCAAAGTGATGTATAGAAGTCAAATTATACTTAATGAGCCAAATCGAGATTATTTTGGAAAAATTTTTTCTTAACCAAATAGTAATCCTCTTATTTCTTTTTTATTTTAAAAAAAGGTGGCAACCAGTCCCTAGTGGAGTTGCTAACTGTGAATCCTTGCCTGAATGCTCTTCCCTCACCCGAATGCCCCTCTTTGGCTCAGAGAAACTTTACCTTAAGAAAAGGCCAGTGATTTTTAAGGAGGATATAGAATGAGTTTTAGTGCTCAAGATTAGAGTGGCTATCACTTGAAAAAATGATTTGTGATTTGAAAAAATGATTTTGGGAGTCACTGCCTTAATTTATTTTAAATGAAAAAATTAAGGAAAAACTCAATTGACTCTAATTCATTAATTTCTTATTTAATTTACCCAAGGATAAAGTCATTAGTCTAGAATCAAGTTGAGCTTGAGGATTAAGTTTTTGATTAAATAATCTAAATTTGACTCTTCAATTAAATTTGACTTTGAAAATTAATTTCATAGATAACAATCATAAGTATAATATTAATGAATGGAAAAATTAAAGAGTAATTAAGTAAAACATCCACAAATTAAGGAGACGTTCCCTCTAGTCCTTATGGATTCTAGGGGAACCATATAGTCGCCCTTTAATTTCAAATTACATAAATTAATTAAAAAGGGGAAGTAGAACTGATTGGATTTGGATTTGTGGTTTGGATTTAAATTCTAAACTTGCTTACGTACCCGATTGAATAAGGATAAAAACCCACGTAGTTCATTCCACAATTAAGTGGAGGAGTTTAGGGATTGATTGGATTGATTGATTTGATTTGAGTTTGTGAGTGAGAGAAAAAAGCTGGTACCTTTGCTTTTAATAGGCGGAGGGTTTTACCGAACCGAAGTTCCATTTTATCGGGATCAGGTGATTGAATTGATTGAGGGATTAATTAATTAATTAAAATGATTAATTAACTAATTAATGTGATGAAATGGATGGATGGATCAATTAATTAATTAAAATAATTAATTAATTAATTTAGATGATGGGTGGATTTTAAAAAAAGATTATTTGATTTTGAAAAAAAGTGATTAATTAATTAATTAAAAAGATTAATTGATTAATTAATTGAGTGATTAATTTAAATTTAAAAAGAGTTTTAGTTAACTAAAAAGATTAATTAACTTGATTAAGGTGAGATAATTAATTAATTAAAAAGATTAGTTAATTAATTAGAAAATGGTTGGAGGGAGAAGAAGAAAATGAGCAAATAGATAGTCAATCTACAAGTGCTCAAGGAGTGACTGAAATGAAGAAATGGAGGGGATATTTATAGGAAAATGGGGTAAGGATAATTTGGGAAGAAGAAAAGTGAAAAGATAAAGAAGGGTAGGGCTGAAAATGCTGAAAAAATCATACTAGAGGGCAAATAAGAAATTTTGGAGGCAAAAGGGGGGACTAGCCACCGAAGAGGCCGTGATGCCGCTAGTGTTAATTGCGATAGCTGACATGGATTTTTTGTTTAGATATTGATTGTTGGTTTGTATTGGAAAATTGGGGATCCGAGTAGCAATTATTTGAAGGTTAAAATTTTCCATTAGGTGTTACACTATAGGCAAATGATGAGGGTGCAAAATTAGAGGTTCATGGGATACATAGGCAGCCCATCTTAGGTGTGGTTCAAATCATAATACAAAATATTTTTTTGTATCACATTCTCATTTCCTCTATGCCTAATACATCATTCACTTAATTCCTTTTGCTTAAACAAAAATAACAAAAAAAAAAAGAAAGAAAAAAGAAGAAAAAGAAAAAGAAAGCAAGGAGAAGAGCTCGCTAAGTAGAAAACTTGAAAGGGTGACTTAGGTAGAAATTAGAGTAAAAATAAATTTCTTATTTAATGGTGATGAAATTTTACAAGATACAAGCCCATTATTGTGACAAAAAGATAGCCTTTTTAATGTCATCTATAGCTTATCATATATCGTATAGTCTTGTTGACCTACAAGAATTCTAAGCTAATAGCAAAAAGGTCATGTCTGAAGTCATAGTCTAGTCAATACGGTGTATTTCTCATTTTTTCATCAAAATCAAAGTCTATATAGCTCTCATTATTGTGGTAGTAGAAATATTAGCTCTCTATAGCAGTGTCAAAAATTCTCCTTTAAGTACCAATAGCTCTGAAACTGGTCTCAGAAAATCCTCTTTTGCATAATAGTAACCCAGAAATTGCTCCCTGCTGCAATAGTTAAAATCTTCCTTTACAATCTATAAATTGCAGTCCTCCTCTTTACCTTAACTATAATAATCCTTCTTTGAACCACTACTGTAATGTCACTTATTCTTTCTCATAGTCAAAGTCTCCTTTGTCATCATCATTATAATTTGAGTTACCAATTCAACTTACAATCACTTTTCAATATGCTCTATAGGCCCAATACCCCCTTTGTCTCTATTATCACTCCCATTGCCTCTCCTTCCTCAATTGCATTACCCTCTATTACCCTTAGTAGGATAGCCTAGCACTCTTTTTAGCTAGCTAAATCACCTTTATCAACTACCTGTGATATCACTCTATAGTCCTAAATAAAATCCCAGAACGAACAACATGATAACTTTTTTAGCTAACTTGCCTAATAGCTTCGGTAATGAAAGCTATGATCCATATAGACTCTAAGAAAGGAACAATTGGGGGCACATCCTGAGTCTTCCTCATTTGCATCAAAATTCTCATCCTCTGGTGGAAGGTCATTCAAACCAAACCCAACAAGCAAACCACCCTGCAACCATGACCTTTGGTCATGAAAGATCCAATCACTTACCATTAGCAGTGCCAAAATGTATCCTCCATGGCAAACTACAAGCAATTATCCTATCTAGAACAAGTCTTAATAAGGCATATGCAGACTAAAAAACAAGGGGCTATCACCCAAAAATGATCCATTAGCCACACTTGCAAGATAACTCAAAACCCAAAATCAAAAGTTATAGAACACTTTTGATAGAAGGGGTAAGAACAGACAGATAAATTTTTCTCACCTAGAGAATAACTAGAGAGACAATTAATCTCTCTAAGCCTTGAACAAAGCAATCAAGACTCATTAGTGTCTCCGTTAGCACAGCTCTAACTATAAAATGCCTCTGTTTCATCTCTAATACCAATTTTGCCACTTTGGCATCATCCTAATTAATAAACCTGTAAGATAGACATCTGACTCTCAAATAGAAAACCAAGGCCCTTATCTTCAGTGTCTAGCCCTTATATCTCCTTGGTTACCAGGATTATGGAACTTCTCAATCACAGTGGTCAAATTCACTTGACCGTCACCAACTATCATCTGGCCTGCGACATCTTGAGGCAAGTCCAAAAACTCTTGAAAAATGTAGAAAATGCTAAACTTTAAATTCTTGCACCACTAGAGTTGCCTCCAAGTCATAGCTAAGCTATAGCATTGAACTTCCTAAAGGTGGGACATAACTCCTCTTTAGCAAACCAAAACAGAAAACATGGGCCATTGGATCCTAAAACTTGAAGCAAGCCCTCAATAAAATCTCAATCCACTCGAACTCCTTGTAATGCCACCATGGTAACTATTCCATACCAACTAAAGTTGAGTTCTTTAACCTTGTCGAGTTTCTTAGTCCATAAATGTATGGCCCTATGGATGCAAAAGTCACATGAAAATAACTATATTCACAAAGAGAATGCGTGAATCCACCCTATTGAATCCATGCAATTATCCATTACAGGCATCACCACAAATAATCTATGGCATAAAAGTTAAATAAAAGGACTATGAATCCTAAAACATATATATATAAACATGCATCATCTATGCACAAACATATATGCATATGCAACTATTTGTAGCATACATAATCATACATAAGCTGAGCAAATAGCCTCTCCTAAAGCTGACTAGTGCCTTTTTGAAGCTAAATGATGCCTTTCTAGATCTAATTAATGCAAGCGTGACTTCCAGAGTCCATTTAATCATAGTAAAGTCTCTTCAAGCCTTTAAAAAGGCCTAAACCTTCACATTTAGAAGCCTAAGTTTCCTCAATGTAACCAAAATCTTTGTAAATTCTCTCGAGCAAACTTGTTATAGGCTAAGACTCCCCTTCTATTAAAACCTTTTTAGAACATCACGAGCTAATTCACCATAAGCCGAGACTTTCCTTTTACCAAAATCCTGTTACAATCTCTTGAGCTAACTTACTATAAGTTAAAGCTCACCTCTTACTAAAATTTTGTCAGAATCTCTCGAGTTTACTCGCTATAAGCTGAGGCTCTCCTCTTACCAAAATCCTGTCAGAATTTTTTCAGCGGACTCGCTATAAGCTAAGGCTTTTCTTTTACTAAAATCTTGTCAGAATCTTTTGAGCCGATTCTCTGTAGTCCAAGGCTCTCCTCTTACCAAAATCTTATCAGAATCCTTTCAGTTGACTCACCATAGATTGAGACTTTCCTTTCTATCTTATGCAAAATTCATTAATTCCACTCATAAGTGTTTAGAAAATATCACTTAGACATCCTTGTGGTTTCTTTCCCATCCTTTTTATTTTGAATCAATCATGTCTTCCACCCACAAACATCTAAATCCTCACTTAGACGTTAATTTAGTTCTCTTTTCCATCCTTATTCATCTTAAAGTCAATCATATCATTCACCTAAAATATCTAGCCACTAACTTAGATATCCCTTTAGTCCCTTCTCTTCACTACCATTTGTCAACCATATTTTCCACCTATAAATATTTAGGAATGATTGTTTAAACATCTTTATGGTTCTTTTTACCATCTTATTTTTTCGACCATGTCTCTCACCCAAACCCATCCAAGCACTAACCTAGACATCATTGTGGCTCCTTGTGACCTAGACATCACTTTGTTCCTTGTTCCATCGCTTCTTTTAGGTTCACTGTCATCTCAATTACCTTATAGAAAAGACCATTATGATAAGAGGGTAGATGTGAACCCTTAATTATGCACCCTTATCATCTAGCTACAGCCTAACATCTACTAAGTTTAGTATGCTATACAAAGCTAGCACGACGATCTCGCTAGCTGGTTAGCAATGATACAGCTGCCTCTAGATCAAGCTAATTAGCTCACCGAATCATTTAGGTATACAATTGCCTGTAAATCGAGGTAATTAGCTTGCCTTAACATTTAGGCACCTAGCTTCGCCCTAAATCAAGCTAATCATCTCCCATTATCATTCAGGCACCCAGATGTTTCCAGATCAAGCTTCTCCACTCTCTTTATTATTCAGATGCTCAGCTGCCATCGTATTGAGCTTTTTTGCTTGCTTTCACATTCAAAACATCTAGCAGCCTTCATGTCGGGCTCACAAGATGTCACCAAATTGGTAATTTTATCTATGTTGTAGATGAATCACAGGCAAAAAAGGATATTTTTACTCCCTTAACCTTTTCTTCAACACTCTCTATCAGACTAGGGGGTAGGGGGCTTCTGATAAGAGATAAAAATGTCCTCTATAGGGGTCCCCATTTTTCTCTATATATAGGAGAAGCAAAGGTAAAATCGAGGTACAACAACCTTTCTCTAGACTCTTTCTAGCTCAAATCCTCTCAAATGCCTTACTGATTAGGCATCAAAGGCTTCCTCGGAGATCAGCCTTTGGGAGTCTTGACTCTCCTTTTTTCTATATGAATTATATGGAGTTATTAAATGATAATCTTGATTGATGCCATAAGAAGAGAAATGATATTTAGAAATGATCAGTAGGAGAACGAAACAAATCAATTACATTATATATACATAAGTATATGGTATGAAGTAAGTGATGTATATTAAGGAATTTATGGTTTAGATACTACCATATAGACTAGAATAGTAAGAAAGGTAGGAATTTCTCTATCACTTATGTTAATATCAAGTATAGTCAAAGGAAGAGTATTAATCTAGTGTGATTTAAAAGAAGAAGGTATTATTCCCATTCGAATTTTTTAGTACAAGATATTTGATTGATTTTGGTGCTACACATTTGTTTGTGTCTCCATATTTTGCTAAGAGGCTTGGTAGAAATAAGGAATTAATTAATGAACCCTTAATAGTGTCAACTCCTTTAGGAATGATGATCGAATTAAAGTATATGTTTAAGGATTGTGAGGTAGACATTGATGGATGGAAACTTCCTATAGAGTGTTAGAATTTGGTGTCCTAGAATTCGATGTGATCTTAGGAATGGATTGACTATATGAATATGGAGCTTGTATTGATTGTAGAGAAAAGCAAGTAGAATTTCAAGCTAAGGAGGGGGGGGGGGTGGGGGAGAATTTATGTATCAAGGAAATACTTATGATTAAGGTCTACTAGCATAATCATGGAATGAATGAGTATACTTAGAAATCCGAGGAAGGGATGTGGCATAAGCATCCCTAGTTTTTTTAGAACATGTGAGCAAGTATTGAAATTCAAGGACGAATTTCTTTTAAGAGGGGGAGACATAAAAGGATAAGTATTTTTGGACTTGTAATGATGATAAAAAGATAAGCATGATGCCATGCAGTTTTGAAAATATAAATAGTTTTGAATATACCTAAAAGGGATTTGAGTCATCTGGATGAGAAATGTTTTAAGGTGTTAGATACAATAATGTTCAATTGAGGTTACTGGAAAATTTGGTATTGATCTTTAGTATAGAAAGAATTTTTATTAAGATAACTTAGAATGGCATAGATTTGGAAAGATAAGAGTTGCGTAGAGATTTCATTGAATAGCAATGGTATTAGAAGGTTTATCATTTTAATATGGATAAGTTAAATGATTAGGAATGTGAAGCGTAGCGAGATGTAAGTGGAAAACCTAAAGTGAGATGACATTACGAGCTAAAGGTATTAAAAAAAAAATTATGAGGCATTAGGTAATTAAGTCATAGTAATGATGTATATATTATACAGAAAGAGAGTAAGTCTAAAATAGTTATTAGAAGTTCATTTGGGATCATAAATTAATAGAATGCAAGTTCACTTGGGATATGATATATATAGGAATTTTTGTTAAGTTTAAATATATTTTAAATTGATAAATGATGGGAGTGTAGAAATTGTAATGTCAGCAAGGTATTAAATATGAAAATATTTATTGAGATTATAATAGATCAAGTAATAATTATTAATATGAAAAGAGAATTATCGAATATCAATTAGAGTTATTAATTTGGAATTATCTGTTGGATTCTTGTATGACTAGTGTGATAAATAATGAATGGAAATGGTGACTAAGGTATTAATGTAGACGTTAATATTAATAGAGATATAAAGAAAAGAAATGCGTAGGATTATATGTGATTAAAGGTGAAATTAAAGGTTCTATTACTTTTATTTAAGGTTAAGGGATACAAATTATTAAGGATTAGTTTTAAGATTTGTTTGAACAAGAGATTAATATAGGTGTAGCTCAAGCTGAATGTTTATCAGTGTGATTTTGGTAGATTGTGAGTATGTGCTTTATTGTATTCGATATGTTAATTATAGTTAGATATTGTGTTTGAGTGTTGCAGTAAAAGCATGGCGGAGAAGTCAAGCAGAGTGTGTGGTGCTTCTAGATTTGAAAATTCGAGGATGAATTTTTTTTAAGGGGGGAGAGTGTAATAACCCACACCCACCTTAGGAGTTTTCATGACCAAATTGCTTGACATATAATTATTAAGATTAAGTGTGTGCTTGTATAGGAATTTATGTGCTATGTGATTAATGAGTATGTGGCATGTTAAATTAGTATGAGTTATTATTGTAAAATAAATAATTTATATGAAGTGCATTAGCATAAAATAATTTATTTTGCATAAAATGAATTTTCTTGCAAAAAGGCAATTTTTAAGCATAAAATAATCTTATGAGTATTTTTAAAATACTTTTTAATAAATATTTTGGGGAAAATTTTAATGAAAATAATAAAAAAAAATATTTTATTTTAAATTACCTATAATCATACCAAAAATTAAATGAAAAGCCCAAATACCTAAAAGTCCACTACACCAAAACACTCATAACCTAGCTTATTAAGGGTAATAATGGAAATTGCCCAAAACCCTACATATATTAATGCAAAATTCTGCTAGCCCTAGTGTTCCAGTAGTCACACTTTGTTATTTCAGTATTTTGATAGAAAAATTCTCCCTAAATAATTCTCTCTACTGAAATTCTCAAAAACACTTTCAACTTTGTGATTTCTTGACCATAATCATAAGTTTTTCTTCTCTTTCAATTTCCCATCTGATTTCTATGACATAAATTATGAGAAAATTATTTTAAATTAAATATTTACTAATTTTTACTGATAAAATTCAGGCTAGGTGACTTCTTGAGAGAAAAATTAATTTTTCTATCAAAAACACCAACCTCTTTACGTGATTTCTCCAAAGGTGATTCCTACAACTCAAAATTGAAATTTTCATGCATAAACACTGCTAGAAGGGGGCAATTTCTACATAATTATTTTTTAAATGGATTTTTGATGTGTTTAAATAAAAAATATTGAAATAAAATATATTTCTGCCTATTACTGTAATGACCAAAAAGTTTTAGAAAACAAGAAAATTCAAGGTTTCATGCTAGAACTTAAAAGTTGGAAAATTCTATGATTTCATGTGTATATGGCTACTGAATTGAGTATGATGGAGTTCTAAACTGATATTTTTTTTGTTTGGATGAAAAATAATGATTTAAATAATGTGTTTACATATTATTATAATGAACGGAAAGCACGAAAAGCTAGAAAACTCATGATTTTCACTCTAAACCCTAAATTTGGAATTTTCATACATGAAAATTGTCTATAGCATACCGATTGGTGAGTATTAGTGTTCTAAACTGATATTTATTGTGATTGAATGAAAAATAATGGCTTAAATCATATGTTTACATATTGCTATAATGACTGAAAAGTATCAGAAATAAGAAAACTCATGATTTTTCATCCTAAAAACTAAAGTTGAGAATTTTAATGCATGTGGATTTATATATAAGCTAATTCCTATATATTTATGTTCTAAAATGATTGTTGTTTTGATTACATAAAAAATCTTAGTTCAAACCATGTTTCTGCATATTACTATAATAGACGGAAAGTGCAAGAAGTAAGAAAATTCAGTTTTCTCTTTTAAAAGGCATTCGGCCTACATTGAAATTCTTATCCCAATGTCAATAATTTTTGTGTAATGTATTTTAATGATTATTGATATGTATGAATGAATGATAAATAGTTAAATTGCATGTTGGTTGAAGGAATAACCCTAGACAAGCCTAGAGGCAATTTGGTATACTTAAGGTATCTTAACCTTATATTGTGATTAATATGTGAATGTGATTGGATAATATGGAAGTAGATTGTATGGTGAGTTAATAATGAATTAATGATCTTGAATTTATAAAGAGATTGATTGAAGGAATTGGTCATAAGAGATAAGCATGATGCTTGAAAGGTTATTTGTTAAGTTGACATATATGGAAGTGTTAAGTGTACTAAGATGATTGTAAAAGTAAATTGATATTAAGGTAATGATATTGTGTTGACCTTAGAAAGGTATTGGCATGATTGTAATATGTTTTCATATGGGCCTATAAAGGCTAAGTGTACAAGACTTTGAAAGTCAACAAGTTATGTGTAAGTGATGAGTGCACTTCTATGTGCAACTCTAAGTGTATGTGAATGTTATATGTGCATGGGGTAGTTATGGGATAGGATAGCATCATAATTAAATAAATACTAAGTAATGAATTAAATATTGTGTTAGAGCTTAAGGAGCTAAGTATTAAATTAAATATTATGTTAGAGCTTGAGGAGCTTTAGAGTTTCAAAAGGACTACGTGTACTAAGAGTGAAGGAACAACAAGGTGAGTAAACACTTTGTTCATGCTATAAGTATGAGTAAACATTATGTTCAAGTTACAAGTAGAAGTTATCATATTATTTGAACCTTTGATATCTTGAAACCCAAGTTCTTTCCTACTTTTAATTATAACTAAATGATTTTTTTGTAAGCTTGGGTTGCCAAAGGATATTTGGTCCAAAGCCATTTTTGATTACTCAATTATAATAAAGAACCTTTGTGATTATTGCCCTAATTTATATTCTTTCTAGAATTACACTGTTATTAATCTTTTGTTTGATAAGTTAAAAATCTATTGTTATTGTGCCACATATGATTACATCTCTTTAATCCTATTTTATAAGTGATTACCATTAGCTCTAGCTATGGTACCATAACCCTTTATATGCAGAAATCCTCATACCAATGCGAGTAATCATCGGCTATGTTATCCTTATACCGATGCGAGTAATCATTAGCTATGTGTTCAAGTGATTATGGCAATAGCCTTCACTCTATGTGATTGAGTGATTATAGCAATAGCCTTCACTCTACGTGTTCAAGTGATTATGGCAATAGCCTTCACTCTATGTGTTATGTGTTATAAGTGTGATTTCTGCAAACCTTTCTAAATTGCAAACTATGAATCATGAACCATAAGTTATGAGCTATGAGCCCTTTCTAAGGGACATTTGTTATTGTATAAGCCCCATTGTTTACTCATTGAGATCATCTATCTCATCTCTTTTTCTTTTCTTTTGTGGTTCCAGGTGAGCAATATGAAGAGGCAAGGTGATGGCTCAAGCATTTTACTTCATTTGGGGATTCCTTGTCAAAGTCTTTAATAATACTATGTTATGAAAAATTATTTGTAGACACTCTGGGAGATTATTTTGGGATATTAATTATTGATGATTTGTCTTAAAACTTTAAATGTTATTTTTGTTATGAGATGTTTCTGAAGTGTTTTACTAAACTATTCTTCCACATATTAAGGTTTCTTATATTATTGGATATTTAAGTTAATGCATTAGGTTTGGTACGATCCTATGCATGAATTGTATATGAATAGGTGGGTTCTACGAGCATGGGTGACCTTATGTCTCCCCATGTTCTAGGACCATCATATCTCCAAAAATAGAATGTGACAATATAGCACACTAATCTTATAAGGTGTCAAGCTGCGTTCTCATCATAAAGGTGCAAAATTGAGGGTTTATAGCTGCTCCCTCATTAAAATTATCTTGTTTGTAAAGCAATTTTGATGATAGTGAATCCGGTAGAAAGGATGGTACAAAGTTATCAAAGTGATATCTAGGTCTATGCTTGGACATGTTTGGTGAGAGAAGTGGTTGAAAAGGAAGATGGCAAAAGGAATCATAGGACTGTCTAAGCAATCATTCCTAAATATTTATTATAGAAACTAACAGATAAATAGGTAAGAGAATGGGCTACAATGATGCTTAGGTGATCATCTTTAAACATTTATAGGTGAAAATTGACTAATAAATATGTCACAACCCACTCTTAAGCTATGACGGTCTTAAGGTGTAGGGAGATATAAAGTCATCTAAACCCATAGAACCTTATTAACTTATTATTCTTTATGATACACTATGTTGAACCTTATCCCAAGATTAGAACCCAATTGCCTTTTCTTATTGCTAATTATTATTTTATAATTTTACATATTACTAAATGCTCATTAATAACATTTTCATATTCATCATGTTTAATCTCCCATTTTATATTTCATATTATTATTTTATAGGTGTGAACCCTCTATTTTGCACCTCCACATGATCGGCATTTGCTCACAAAAGCATAGAATCAGACTGGGCTCAAATCGGATCAAAGACGGAGAAGAACGGGCTGAAAAATGGAATGCGGCAACCCGCGGGCCTACTGCGATAACTCGCAGCCAGGTACCGCAGCCCATATGCGGTTGTCGCAGAGGCCTCTGTCATAGCCAATTGGCTACTGCAGCTAGCGCTACGGTAACCGCAAAGTACTCTACGGTTGCTGTAGCCGACTCCTTAGTTACCGCAACTGTACCCTTTCAGAATTCTACCTGAAAACTGTGAATTTTTAGGCCCAAACTCCCCCTATAAATACCTTGCATCTCATAACAACTAAGACACACAATTACATGCTTCTATACTCTCTTTAAAGCTTTCCAAACCCTATTTCTAAGCTTTCCAATCATCAAAACCCTCTTCCTAAACCTCCAAATCTCTAAAATCTCATTCCTAAAACCTTCTCCATCACATAAAACCCCATTCATAAGTTTCCTAATAATCTCAAAACCTCATTCACAAGCCTCCTAATTACTTCAAGTTCTATTCTTAAGCTTTTTAATCAAGAAAAGGTTTAATTCAAGCCATTCCTTTCAAAGGGAATTCGTGGTTCTCAAGCAAAGGTGATCCAAAGTCCTTCTAAAAAGAGTTCACACGCTATTCAAGAGTTCTTTTTCCAAAAGGAGTACTCATGATATCCCAAAGCCAAGGTGGAATTTATATCCGGTGCTAAGCTTGCTCCCTACATTCCTCGCCGACGTAAGCCAAAGGTAAAAGTTCTTTCCTTTTCCTTTTCAATTTCAATTTCAAGATCTAAATCTAAAAAGATCTCATTTTTGTTAATTAAAATCTGACCTAATTAACAAATCTCTAAAGCCCTTTAAAATCAATCAAAATATGATAACGAGGGCAATGACTTAAAAAACCCCTCCTTCACAAGAAGGAAGAACTACATGGGGTTTGATTCCCATTCAAAGGGATACGTAGGCTTGTTGTCTCTAAGGCATTCAACTCCGCTAAAATCAACAACTTCTTCTCTCTATCACCTTCTTCACATAGTTTAGGATCAAAATTGTTTTTCTTAAATAAAAATTGAAATTTTAATTCTTTTTTTATTATAATTGTTTTAATACTCTCTTTCTTATTTTAGTTATTTAGATTATTTGGGGAATGTGTACATTTCCTAGAACCCATAAGGGCTAGAGAAAAGATCCCCTGTTTTAGCATTTGACTTGTAATAGTTTTAAGTAGTTACTTCTTTATCTTTTTGCATCTTGTGATTATTATTATCTCATTATTGTCATGCATTTCACGAGTAATATTTGTTTCATACATCATATTATAGCTATTCATGCATACATAAAAACTTTTTTTTTTATTTTATATAAAAGCTATTTTGTATTTAAGCCAAACTAATTTTTTTGGTATTGTTTTAACCAAAACCTAGTCCTCGAGCCCTCTTTCGTCATTCGAGGATTAGTACTTTTTCCTTGGGATAAATGTTATAATTTTGAAGTCAATCAAATTGGGTTTTTCTTTAATTTTCCCAACTAAAATAAACAAAATTAAAGTGGCGACTCCTTTTATAAATAACAATTTGCAAAATACAAATTTTCTAAACTCATAGCGGGTTCTAATCGTGATATTTCTTCCAAATGGGCACTTTCAATTCCCCTTTAACGGATCAAATCGGCTGCTCGGGCAAGGTCTCACAGCTGAGGACTCCACTGGGGACTTCAAAATCTTTTTTTAAATAAAGGATAAAGTGGACTACTCTTGGTAAAACAAAAGTTTGGCTTTTATTACAAAATGGCTTTTTCATGCATCACTACATTGGGCTTCTTATAAAAAACATTAGCTTCTTAGGAAAACAAAGGATAGAAAGTAACATCGAGTGGGCAACCTTCCTTAGGTCTGCTTGCCGATAGTGAAATCATCCAGCGCACGGCGTATCCTCTAATCCTTTTAGAGGTATAATGAGTATGCACGTACTGTTGGACCCACGCGAGGCTCCTTGACTCACATGTGGTTAGGTATATCGCATCTCTAGTGTGATGAGTTCCTCTTAAAACCACCCTTACCCTTTCATGTAATGACCCATAGAACCTTCCTTTAGGATTGAATGTACCATAATGCTAAACTTGGTATGTCATTATCATGAAACCTTTTTTTCATTCATGCATACATGCATGCATGCATCATACAAGAATCCTACTAAAGTGGAAAACCTGAAAACCACCCAAACACTGCTAGTCCCTATTCAAACCTACGTCAAATTCCTAAACCTATGTCTACCCATGGTACCTTCATCCTTATCCTACTGCTATGATTAGGATTTCATGATCTCACCTTGTCCTTATCTTCATTAAAGCTAAAAACTAACCTAGCTTCATCTTTTTCATCCAAAGGTTCAAGAGATGTCAATCAGATTAGGGAAAAAAGTTGCTGCTACTGACAGAGTTGATGACTTGATTAATGGGCTCTTTGCTAGGTTCACCAAACAATAAGAGGAAATACTTAAGAGGCAAAAGGCTCGTTTCCAATACCTGCTTCAAAATCAAAGGAGGATTATTATGGAAGATGTCTAAGAAATGATGGGCCGGTCCACTATAAACTAGAATTTGATCGATCCAGATCCAATGAATCCAAAACCCATCTCTTATCCTATTTTTGGGTCTGCTTCCAAATCTAACCTAAAAAACAAGGAAAAGGCCACAGTTGAAACCATCCCATCACCATTTGTTCTTAAAACCAACCCACTTTTTCAACCAGTGCCCGTTGACCTGCCGGTCCACACCACCACATCCATCTCCCCCCCAGCTGATCCTTCCTAAGGGAAAGAAATTAGCCCCGAGCTGAAGGTATTTATGGATAAAATTCAAGTTATGGAAAAGATGCTTAAGAACTTAAAAAAAAGTGAAGACATGGTTGATACAAGCTCTCTCAGTCTGTTTCCTAATGCAAGGGTACCTCTTAAATTCAAAATGCCGAATATTGATAAATTTAATGGAACTACTTGTCCAAAAACCTATCTCAAAGTATATGTGGGGGCCATGCATCCTTTGGGAGTGGACAATGAGCTCCTTACTCAATTGTTCCAACAATATTTGACTGATACAACTGTGAAGTGGTTTATGGACTTAGATGTGTCTAAAAAACGAACCTAGGATGACATCTGTAACATTTTTGTCTAGCAGTATCACTATAACATTGAGGTCAATGTAACAAGAAGAGACCTCGAGACTACCAAACAGTATGCAAAAGAATTCTTCTCTTCATTCCTTACGAGGTGGAGGAAAAAGGCTGCCCAAATGGGGAACCGACCTCCCAAGTATGAACAGATTGATATTATTGTCAAGAATCTCCTCCTAGTTTATCAAGATAGGCTGCTTACCCAATACTTGCCTGACTTCAAAGCCCTGATTTCCACCGCTTCTAAAATTGAAGATCTAATCCAAAGTGGGCATATAAAAGAAGAATTTGCATTCGGGTCAAGATACAAGAAAGCAGCACATCAAGGAAATGTAACTTCCTTGATGAATCAAAAAGGGGGGAAGTGAATGCCATTGCGATCAAGAAGCCACTCAAGATTGAAAGATGCCAATTCTCTAATTTAGGGGGTGTACCTATGAGCATCATTTACAAGAAATTGCTTGAGGTAAGAATGGTGCAACCTCTCGAACCAAAACCTGTCCCCAACCCACTACCCAAAAATTACAATCCAAATGAAAGATGTGATTACCACCAAGGGCCAGGGCATAAAACTGACACATGTAAGGCCTTAAGACATAAGATCCAAGATCTAATTGATTCAAATGACCTCTTGCCACCCAAAGCCAGACCCAACATCACCACTAACCCCTTACCCAACCACACAGTAAATGTAATTACTCTTCATGAAGGAATTGATCCTGTCTCATTGATAGAATCAAACTGTTAGCTACTATTGTGTGTTAGACCTCACCAACTTACTTGAGGAGATTGATGCCATCACTTGAAGTGGCAGAATTGTCCAAAATCCAAACCCACCAATCTAAAACACTTAACCCATCCTTGCACCATTGGACAATATAAAAAAGAGTCTTGAACCTGATGAAAACCCCATTCTCAAGCAGTTAAAAAAGACTGAAGCAAATATCTCAATCTGGAGTTTGATTTAATCCTCATATCCACATCGTCAAGCTCTTTGCAAGGAACTAATCCATTGTCAAGCTTCTATTGATATCACCGTCAAGAATCTTATGGCTTCAATCATTAGTGTTGCTAAGGGAGTTTCAATATCATTTGGGGATAATGGCTTGCCAAGAGGGGACTTTGACCACAATAATGCCCTTTATATAATAGTGATAACTCAAGGGAAAACTGTGCCCATGGTTCTCATCGATAATGGCTCGATGCTAAATGTGTGTGCCTTAAAGTGGCTAGTTGCCTAAGCCTAGAAGCAACAAACTTCACCCCTTCTGATCAAATAGTGAGGGCCTATGACAATACTAAGAGAGAAGTACTTGGGGTTGCTACATTGCATGTCACCATCAGGCCCATAGCCTTTTCCATTCCCTTCCAAGTGATTGATGTTCCTGCTTATTTTAACCTACTTCTTAGAAAACCCTGGATCCATCAAGTTAAGGCAATCCCTTCATCATTACATCAAAAAGTCAAATTTCCTTATGGCAAAGGGATTGTTACCATAAAAGGGGACATGTATGACAAGGTTGACATTCCAAGCCCTGTGCCCATTTTGGAAATTCAACCTGAATCATCCACCTACCCTCTCTCAGGCTTCTTTTTCATCCAGTTCCTCAAGGGTGAAGAAGGTAAAGAATTTGTGCCACTCGACTTTGACCCTTTTAGAAACATTATTATGGCTAATATGTTAAGAAAAATGAACTATTTTCCTGGTCTAGGTCTGGAAGAAATCAACAAGGTTTAAGATCCTTCATGGACTAGGAGGATCTGACATAAATGGATGAACGGGCCAAGGAAAGAGTTGTGGCCCTTAAACGAGGTGAGACTTATGACTGGCCCATGCGCCTCTATTTCAAAACCCTCAATGGATATTTTGTAAAAGAAGGTGACACAGTTCTTTACTGTGGCTTTCCCGAACCTTGGATCTGTCCTATTTTTGGAAAATTAACTCTTGGTTTCAAATTTTTCTTTGATGTCAGGATTTCACTAGAATATTGCAAGCTCGTATTCATACTAAGTCGAGATTAGGAGGAGAACATGAAGGCAAGTCTCTTTGACAAAGTCTTCATGCTTACTTTAGAGAAGAAAGAACTTGACACATCCACCCTAATCTAACCAAACAAGACCGAGCTGAATAATTGGTATTTCGAGGAGAGCTATTCCATCAACCCGAGACGAAGTCCTCGTCCCAGTATGAGTCAGAGTTTAAGTCGGAGTTCCAGTCAGAGTCTTCAATCTCTTCTATTTTTAGTGATGTAATTGACCTTGAGTGTCCAACTTTTGAGTTTGATGTAAGCTGGGATTTATCCATGTTCGAATTTAATAAAAAGTTTGCCCTTTCCTCTTATGACCCTATGTCTTCATTTTTCTTTAATATTCCAAATTTTAAATCTAATTTAAATGAGACATCAGATCAAAAAAATGAAATAAAAGATGATGCAATCAAAGAGCCAATAAATGCTGGCACACATGATACACCAAAAACTACATTCATAGCATCTGCATGCATAAACAGGGGTCAAACAAAGGAAATGATCAAAGAATTTCAAGACTGTTTCCCATGGCATCCTAAGGACATGATGGGTTTGGATCCGAGTATAGCCATTCGTAAAATTCTAATCTACCCTGATTCCAAGCCAATCAAATAGAAATTATGAAGACTCAAAGCTAAATGGTCTATATTGATTAAAGAAGAGATTACAAAGCTATTGGTCCACAACTTTATCGAGCCCATTAGCTACCCCTCCTGGCTTGCCAACATTGTGCTGGTTCTTAAGAAAGATGGCAGAGTTAGAATGTGTGTGGACTATAGAGATCTGAACAAGGCTTGTCCAAAAGATGACTTTCCTTTGCCTCATATTGACCTCCTAGTGGATTGAATGGCAGGATCTAAATGGTTTCTTTAACCAATCTGGCCACAGGATACAATCAAATAATGGTTCACCCCTCTGACAAGGAGAAAACAGCCTTCATCATCGAGTGGGGTACCTATTGTTATAGAGTTATGCCATTTAGACTTAAAAATGCGGGGGCAACATACCAAAGGATGTCAACCACAATCTTCTATGACATGATGCACAAAGAGATTGAAGTATATGTCGATGATATAGTGTTAAGGGTAGTACTGTCGAAGAACACTTGGAAGCTTAAGGCAATTCTTCCTTAGACTTCGCTAATATAATCTCAAACTCAATCCCACCAAGTGTATTTTTGGCACTTTATCTGGGGTATTCCTAGGCCATATAGTCAGCAAGAAAGGTATAGAAGTCGATCCTGCAAAATCTAAGGCAATTTTAGAAATGCCACCTCCTAAAACAGAAAAGGAGATCAGAGGTTTCCTAGGATGGCTCCAATACATTAGTTGATTCATTAATCAATTGGTTGATATATGTGGGCCCATCTTCAAATTACTTAGAAAAGGAGCCTCAAAGCAATGGAATAAAGACTGCCAAAAGGCTTTTGATCAAATTAAACAATATCTGCTGAACCACTAGTGCTACAACCTTTAAGGCCTGGGAAACCGCTATTGCTTTACTTATCCATGACTGATGAAGCGATGGGGGCAATGCATACCCAAAATGCCCCTGACTCTAATAAGGAAAATGCCATCTACTACTTGAGCAAAAGAATGTTGTCCTATGAACTCAAATATGGCTATATAGAAAAGCTGTGCCTTGCCCTTGTTTGGGTTTGCCACAAACTACAACACTATCTTAGTTCCTACATAACTCATATCCTTACTGACTGGAGCCCTTTGAAATTCCTTATAGAGAAGCCAGTTCTTGACAATAAGATGGGAAGATGGATGGCAGTGTTGGCAGCATATGATCTCAAATATGTACAATGCAAAGCAATCAAAGGAAGCATAGTAGCATACTAATTAGCTGCAACCGCAATAGAGGATGAATGGACTGAGCCTGAATTCCCTGATGAGGATATCCTATTGATTGGCAATGAAGTTTGGAAGCTTTACTTTGACGGGGCATCAAATAACAAAGGGTATGGTGCTGGCATTGTGTTCATTACACCAAGTGGGGAAAGCATACCTATAGCCATCAAGCTAAACTTCAAAGTAACAAATAACGAGGTAGAGTACGAGGCATGTATTTGTGGTTTTGAAGCAGCAATAAGGCTTCAAATCAAGCACTTCAAGATTTATGGAGACTCGAATTTGATAGTGTCCCAAGCTTTGGGAAAATGGAAAATCAAAGAAGAGCATTTGGTTCCTTACCATAAATACCTAGACGAATTGGCAGCCAACTTTTATGAGTTATCCTTTCGTTATCTCCTAAGAATAAAGAATAGATTCACTGATGCATTAGCGACACTCACCTTGATGCTCAACATAAGCAATGGCTTCATAATCAGACCAATCACAATTAAGTGAGGCATGAACCAGGGTGCATAACTCATTGCCTGAATATGCAAGCCATCAATAGTAAGCCGTGGTTTTGGGATATTCTCAATTATATCAAGAATGGGCTTTATCCTGAAGGGGCATCTAAAATAGAAAAGAGGACTCTGAGACAGTTGTCCAAAGGATTCATTCCAAATGGGGATGTACTCTATAAATGAACGTGGGATAATATCCATCTAAGATGCGTCACTGAAAAAGAAGCCCAATAGATCATAGAATGGATGCATGGTGGTGATGAAGGCCCACATATGAATGGTACTGCTTTAGCCCACAAAATCACAAACCAAGGATATTTTTGGCTTACCATGAATGAGGATTCTGCTAAGTATGTGAAAAATGCCATAAATGCCAAGTTTATGCTAAGCTTTAAAAACAACCTCTTGTACCTTTATCACCAATCACCACGCCTTGGTCATTTACTACTTGGGGCCTTGACGTCATTGGGAAGATAAGCCCAAAATCCTCAGGCAAACATGAATACATCCTGGTGGCAATTGATTACTTTTCCAAATGGGTTAAAGCTGCACCCTACCAAATGTTAGATTCCAAACAAGTAGCTCAATTTATTCGTACCAATATCCTTTGTAGGTATGGAGTCCCATTCAAAATAATCACCGATAATGGATCCCACTTCCAAAAAGAAGTCACTCAGCTATTGAAAAAGGAGAAAAGCCAACATCACAGGTCTTCTCTTTACAAGCCTCAAACAAATGGTGCAGTAAAAGCCGCAAACAAGACTCTCAAGAGCATACTTCAAAAGATGGCTAACAACCATAAAGATTGGCACCGACATCTACCTTATGCTTTGTGGGAGTACAAAACGTCAGTATGCACTCCAACCAGTGCTACACCATACTCCCTAGTGTATGGAATGGAAGCAGTCCTCCCAATCGAGGTGGAAATAAAGTCCGCAATGATTATGAAAGAGAGTCAGTTGGATGAAGTAGAATGGGTAAAAGGCTACCATGAACAACTCAATGCCATTGATGAGAAAAGGATAGATGCCTTGTATTGAATTCAGGGTTACCAGCAAAAATTGGCAAGGCATTTCAACAAAAAGGTCAGAGATAGGGGACTACAGGAAGGTAACCTTGTTTTAAAGAAAATTAGAGCACCTATTCATGATCTAAAGGGAAAATTCAGACCCAATTGGAGTGGCCCGTTCGTGCTAAAGAAGGTCCTATCCAGAGGAGCAGTTATCTTAATGGATTTGGATGGCATAGAGTTTTCAAGCCCATGCAATCTGAATCAGCTTAAGATATGCTTTGCATAAACATCCTTGTAACTCATGTATTGCATTTGCATCCATGTAAAGACAAGAACTACGTGGACCTGATTCTCCATAAAATAAAATAAAAATGATGATGATGAAATTGTTGTAAGGAGATATGTAGGCGACCCATGTGGGTTTGGTTCAAATCATCAATAAAATTTCATTATGTGCTACATATTTGTTTAGCTCTTATTTGCATCTAAAAAAAAAAAAAAGAAGAAGAAGAAACAAACAAGATGTTTCATTTGTCTTATTTAATTTTTGGAACATTGAAAAAGAAAATAAAGGACATAAACCATCAAACCAATCTTACAAGCGAAAAAGCCTTCCTAAAAAGCATAATAAAAATGGGATAAAAGGTCAACCATGACTCTTATCTTCATCCTCCTCTATCTCCTCAATCATTGCAACTCTCATAGCTTTCTCAAAACGCCATGAGTTTGCTATCCACCAATCGATATACTCTAAAGTCTTGTTATAATGATGAGAAGGATGAACAGTATGAAAACCTCTCGCCCATCCATTCCTAATAGCTTGGGCCACAATTTCTGTAATAAGGATAGATTGGAATAAAGCACCGTTTGGGGGCACGCCTTGTTTATGGCCCATTTGGCGTATAACTCTAGTAGCCTGATAAAAGTGACCATCCTGAAACCCAAAACGTAAACCATCCTGTAACCAAAGCTTATGGTCATGAACCAATTTATCTTATACCACTCACATCTCTAAAGCAACTCATCAGAATCCAGTTCAAGAAGCCATTTGAGCCACTCCCTTTCAGAGTCCTTCTTGATCACAATAGTACGGGTCCTATACCAGGAAGCAGAGTAATCTGCCTTAACAAAAGGAGCTACTATCCGAAGATGGTCTCTCAACCAAATCTGAAGGATAAGGGGACTGATAGTCCATAGACCACTTGAATCATATGCCTTATCTAGACTCATAATAGTCTCAGCAAGTACAATGATAGCAATAGACCTTCCCTCTTCCATTTGACGGATCAAATTAGCAACCCTATCATCACCCCAACCAGTAGGGCTCACGAAGATATGTCCAGTAGTCAGACAAAAAGAGAGAGCCCGCATCCTCAAATGAAACCACTTATCATCCTCAAAGCCTTTGGGATCATGAAATTCTGCAACTACAGCAGTTAAATCCACCCAATCCTTCACCACCATAGGACTAGCCACTTCCTTACTAAGATCCAAAAGTCTTCTAAAGGAGTTGAAATATCCCACTCTCTTAATAGGAGTAGCCAAAAGAGCCTCAGGGTCAAACCCGAGCAACACAGAAAATTCCTTGAAAGTAGGACACATTTCTTCCATGCTTGCCCCAAATCTGAAGACATGGGCAACAAGATCCCAAAAGCGTGTACAAGCACGCAAAAAATCCCAGTCAACTTTCACTCCCCTCAAAGTGGGCATGGCACTTACTCCATATCTTCCTAAATTTATTCTCTCTACTTTAGTAAGATTCTTACACCATAGGAACATTCCATGACTGAAATAGGGCTCCATTGAGAAAAGAGTAAAGCAAGATGCTTAAAAGTATTCAAGGGTTAGTGAAATGAAGTTTTAAGGGGTGGAAAAGCCTGTAAATAGCATAAAACCAAAAAAATCAGCATCAAGGACGGAACCCATTGCGGTTACTACACCACAGCCCTCCCTGTGGTTACTATAAGCCTTCTGCGGCAGCTATTTTGGCTACCGCAGGGGCGCTCCCAGTTGCTGTAGCCCTTTTGCAGCAACTGCAAAATCCTCTGTGTTGCTGCAATATTTTTTCCATCTCCATTCTGCAAATTCAGAGCTACAATAAGGCTTCTTAGCTAAAAAAAAAAAAAAAGGTGGGGGCCCTATTTTAGTTAAATTTAGGAATTGCATTCATGCATATTACACATACATGATTAAGATAGAAGTACATCTCATAATAAGTAAAGCTGTTTATGACATCATATCCATACATATCATAGCATCACATTGTAGAAAACATCCATACATGTCATAACATTACAGTAGGAAGAACATCCATTACATTTATTACATCCATACATATCATTCATAAGACTAACAACTCAAAGGAAGAAAAATAGAGTATCTAATAATGTCTGCGCCTCTCCTTCCTCTGCTCACGTGGAGACTCATCTCCCTCATTACCACTAGCACCTTTTCCTCTACTAGCATTTTTACTACCTCCCAACTCTGCTCGGGTCAAAGCAGATGATGGAGCAGCAGTCAGATGACCTATAACTCTCTGGGCCTCACGAGCCCAATCCACAGGTACCTATAAGATAAAGAAAGTCAAGCAATTGAGCAAGAATCTAAAGTCATGGCAGAATTATGACAACCTACCTTAGAAGTATCAACTAGAACCATAGGCCATCTAAATGGTGCCACTATAAAAGAATCACACTCAACCAGTTGCCCTTGCTCAATACAAAAGTACTGACAACATATAGAAGGCCATAGACTTTGATGCCAAATGTCACCACCAAATGACCCTGAAGCTACTCCGGGGTCAGGAACAGCAGTAGTAGGTGGAGGAGTAACCCTAGAAGGCCCCGCTCTATTCAAAGGATTCCTAATCAAAGGGTTCTAAGTGGAATCAGCAGTCTATCTCCTAGGATAAGAAATAGAATCCCTCCTAGGGACAGTACCAGTCATCAAGGAAGCCTGGCAGAAGTAATCATAATCTGCATCATAATCTAAGAAATGATCATAAGGGAGGCCTGCCAGTAATGCCTCATCATTTACAATACTCGATCCGTGTCTCATATCAGCTGGGGGAGGTAAAGGCACAACCTTATCACTAGTAATCTGCCCTCTGACTTTTTCCCCAAGGTAATATCTTCTCTTATCCTTAAAGCAGAGAAGTAGTCTACATGAGGAAAGCACATAGTTGGAACCCATCCACTCCATCACTGATGGTGGCAAGCGATCCTGATAGGCATTCCACCGGACTGACAAAACAGAAAGTAAGTCCAAAGCAATTAAAGTAATAGAAAGCCAACTAGCAAGACAAATACTTGGTGCACACCCAACTGGCTGATATGGCTTCGGTAACCAGCAAAACCCATCATGTCGAAGCGACTGTGGTTACCATAACTCCATAAGTACCCCTAGGGCACTCTGTCAGGAATTGAATTTCTCAAGGGTGAAGATACCTGAGTAAAGTAGTCATAAGCCCAGTACTGCAAAACAGATAATAATTAGTCAAAATAACAATGAAATGCAATGCAGACAGTAAAAGTGAGAAAAGAACATAGGCTCACCTCCTAAATAACATGGGTACCACCTAGGCTAGAGAAATTGTTTCAGGAGAGATCAGACATCTCCTTATACATCACACACAAGGTAGCACCTCCCCAATCATACTCAAAAACCTGGGTCAGGTCCTCCAATGAAGCCAAGATGTTGAGATCAATGGTGTCTCTCCTAGTGTGAGAGATGGAGCAACCCAAAATCATCATAAGGCGCAAATGAGCTGCCTGCTCAGTGGTGTAGCCCCCATATTGATCTAAATCGCCAATTCAGTTCTGAAGCTAGACTCTTGACACATGAACATCAGTGCAAGGTGGGTCAAAAACCAGTAGCTCAATCATCCTCTAGTTATCCAGTGTGGTCCAAGAACCATAAAAGTCTAAAGCCCGATGATGAAAAGGCAAACTAACAAGCAAATGGAGATCTATAGGAGTCACCATCAACTCCCCACATGGAAAATGAAAAGTATTGGTGGTGTCCCATCACCTCTCTGCCAAAGCCCTCAATAAGGTGCGATCGCCCTCATGAGAACACTCTAAGTCTAGCAGACCGAGCAAATCATAAGGCTCAATCATAGCTTGCACATCAGGATGGCGATTCAGGCAAGTATAAACCCTCACTAGGTTACCTCTACCTCCTCTCAACCTCAGATCACATGACTTCACATGAAATACACATAAAATAAATTTTTGCATACATAAGAAACTAGAGTTTTCTTCACTTTTTTCTATTTTATTTATTTTTATTCTATTTCTTTTTTAATTATCATAAAGTATCATTGTAAAAAGTAAATAAAAAAAATCATCATTGTGTAATGAACCAGACTGCATCATATTATTGCTTGTATAGAACTAACCCAAGTGTAGGAAAGAAAATAAATACCTCCATATTGCTAGTAAAGCTTACATGATCTCTAAGCTCTTGCAGCAGAACCTTGGGATTTGCATCACCTTGGGGTGCCGAATAGCTTTTCACATGCCTTGAACTCGAGGAAGCCATCTTGATGAAGGAGTTTTAGAGAGATAGAGTCTAAGTAGAGAGAGAGAGAGATGAAATGGAAAGTAGTAAAGATGAATGGAGAATGGAGAGGTATTTATAGAAGGAACCGTGGGCCCCATCTCATCATTTCCTTTCAGTTCGCATAGCTAAGTTGCCAAATTTCGCTATAACAAATCTATTTCCAGTCAGAATTTAGTTCTTTCCAAACAAATAGATCTATAAGATTTTTATTTGTGCCACAGAATAGAAAGCAACTCAATCAGAGTCTAGAATCTTCTGTAATTGCAGAAAGTTCAAAAATTCAAAAATGCTAAGAAAAATTAGACAACAATCCAAACGAATTCAGAAAAGCCCAAAAATAGACATGGCACCTCGACATAAATCTTGAAATTGACCAAGATGTTCAGTTGTCTAAAAACTTTCAAAATTCCCTCGGTTCACACTTATCCGACCTGGCCTCCTGTCCAGCAGAATCTGATAAGGGGGCAGCTGTGAACCCTTTATTTTACACCTCTAAATGACCAGCATTTGACCACAAATGTATAGAATTAGACTGGGCTCAAATTAGATCAAAGACAATGAAGAACGGGCTGAAAAACAGAATACGGCAACTCGCAAGCCTGCTGTGGTAACTCACAGCCGGCTGCGGTTATCGCAGCCGCCTCTGCGGCCACCGCAGAGGCCCTTATGGTAGCCAATTGGCTATCGTAGCCAGCGTTGTGGCAACCGCAAAGCCCTCTGCGGTTGCTGCAGCCGACTCCTCAGTTACCACAATCGTACCCTTTCAGAATTCTATCCGAAAATTGTGAATTTTTAGGCCCAAACTCCCCCTATAAATACCTTGCACCTCATAACAACTAATGACACACAATTACATGCTTCTATACTCTCTCTAAAGCTTTCCAAACCCTATTTCTAGGCTTTTCAATCATCAAAATCCTCTTGCTAAACCTTCAAATCTCTAAAATCTCATTCCTAAAACCTCCTCCATCACATAAAACCCCATTCATAAGTTTTCTAATCATCTCAAAAGCTCATTCACAAGCCTCCTAATTACTTCAAGTTATATTCTTAAGCTTTCTAATTAAGAAAAGGTTCAATTCAAGCCATTCCTTTCAAAGGGAATTCATGGTTCTCAAGCAAAGGTGATCTAAAGTCCTTCCAAGAAGAGTTCACGCTATTCAAGAGTTCTTCTTCCAAAAGGAGTACTCGTGATATCCCGAAACCAAGGTGGAACTTAGATCTAGTGCTAAGCTTGCTTCCTACGTTCCTCGCCGACGTAAGCCAAAGGTAAAAGTTCTTTCCTTTTCCTTTTCAATTTCAATTTCAAGATCTAAATCTGAAAAGATATCATTTTTGTTAATTAAAATTTGACCTAATTAATAAATCTCTAAAACCTTTTAAAATTAATCAAAACATGATAATGAAGGCAGTGACTTAAAAAAACCCCTCCTTTGCAAGAAGAACTGCGTGGGGTTTGATTCCCATTCAAAGGGATACGCAGGCTTGCCGTCTCTAAGGCATTCAACTCCACTAAAATCAATAACTTCTTCTCTCTATCATCTTCTTCATATAGTTTAAGATCAAAATTGTTTTTCTTAAATAAAAATTAAAATTTTAATTCTTTTTTTATTATAATTGTTTTAATACTCTTTTTCTTATTTTAGTTGTTTAGATTATTTGGGGAATGTGTGCTTTTCCTAAAACCCATAAAGGTTAAAGAAAAGATCCCCTGTTTTAGCATTTGACTTGTAATAGTTTTAAGTAGTTACTTCTTTATCTTTTTGCATCTTGTGATTATCATTATCTCATATTTGTCATGCATTTCATGAGTAATATTTGTTTCATACATCATATTATATCTATTCATGCATACATAAAAACTTTTTTTTAATATAAAAGCTATCTCGTATTTAAGCCAAACTAATTTTTTTTATATTGTTTTAACCAAAACCTAGTCCCTGAGCCCTCTTTGGTCATTCGAGGATTTGTGCTTTTTCCTTGGGATAAATGTTATAATTTTAGAGTCAATCAAATTGGGTTTTTCCTTTAATTTTCCCAATTAAAATAAACAAAATTAAAGTGGCGACTCCTTTTACAAATAACAATTTGCAAAATACAAATTTTTTGAACTCATAACCGGTTCCAATCATGATGATTCTCCCAAATGGGCATTTTCAATTCCTCTTTAGCAGATTGGACTGGGTGCTCGAGCGAGGCCTCGCAATAGGAAAATGAGTTGAGGGTGATTTGGGAAGTGAAAATGTGAAAAGATGTAAATGATAGGGCTAAAAAAAAAATCAGATTGGGAGCATTTTGGACCTTTTAACCCAGGTAAAGGAGACAACTGTGACGTGGCTTCGTGTCAGCTTTGCGTGGATCTATGCCACCATAGACACAGATCCATGCTGCTCTTTATGCGAAGCCGAGTTAGGCCTGAAGCAGCTCGGGTCGCTTTTCCAGGTACTTTTTCAGTCAGTTTTTGAGGCTTCTGGGTCAGTTTTTGAGAGTTATAGAGTTTAGAAACCTTATCAGTCAGTGTTGATAGGCTCAAAATTAATTTTAGAACAGTTGGCAATCAGTCTGAGAGAAAATTCAGTCAGTTTTGAAAAAATACTGTCTGGTGCATAAGGTCCAATTTGGGTGGAAAAAGTGTTAGAGTTTGAAAAATTAAGTATCCTTGTACTAATGTGACTAAAAGTCCATTTTTCGCTATGGGGGCATTGCCCCCTTAGCCCCTACCTCAGTTAGTGAGATCGCTGTACTAGCTCTGCATAGTGCATTTGTCATGACCTGCCTTTAGAGCCGTGACGGTCCTAGAGCATGGGGAGACATAAGGTCTAAACCCATAGAACCCACTTAACCTATAATCTCATTCAATTATCATATTATACCTTACCCCAAGACTGTAACCTGATATCCTTTACTTGTTACCCATTACTCGTTTACCATTTCTTAACTAACTTATAAGACCATTCATAATTATAACTTGTAAGATTTCTAAGATTTCATTTCATATCAGTAACTCAATATACATTATTCATACATTTCATAATAATTATACAATAATTTTTATAATACATGTAACCAGTAACATTCTAGTGCTAGACCTTTGACTACCATTGAGCTTTAAACAATGGTCTTTAAAAATCGAGAATGACAATAATTGTAATTTATCAGACGATTTTTAAGGGGAAGAACATGGCTTAGATTTTATCTTGTGGACTTATGGATCATGCCTGAGAAATTGAAACCACTAGAGAATGAGATAAGACTCATTGAACACATAATAATACAAAATACATACATATATACATAATTGTATAGTGAATACAAGAATCAATAGCAAGAAGGCTCTTTGTAGAAATGGACAGTTTCAGTCAATGTTATCATTAGGTTCAATTTCTCATTTAAGTTGGAAATAGTATCATTAGCAAAAATAACCCACTCATGGAAGCAGGGTGCTAACCATGTATATAACTTCAAGAGTGGCAGCCTAAGCCTTGCTCACTCACAAGTATCACATTACATAAGACTAATTGGGTTTTATGGTTAGGCATTCCCCCTAATAGAGATTGAATACTCTCGCCTTACCCGCAGGCTTTACCAAGTGCATAAGGTTTAGTGTCCTTCCCCACACCAAAAAGGGATTTCTGCTTATCAATAGGTTTCTAATGGGACAATTCATATAAGGTTCACATTGGGGAATCCAATGAACACATCACAAATTCAACATGCTAGGTTCATAATATTCAATTGTCATCAATAAGCATCAATTTAAAGGCTCATTGTTCAATAGGCAATTCAAGCTCATCAAGGCATTGGAATATTTCAATGATCATGGTTTAAACAATAAAGACACATAGTATAAGTTATGATATATTATTAAGTACTTACTTTGGACTCCTTTGCTCCTATTACACTTGGCTCTTGAGGCTAGTAGTGCTTTTCACACTTATGACAACATCCTTACTCTTGCTTTTAGACTTATTTGTAATTCAATTGCATATTAATCATTATTAAAGTCAAGATATACTGCACATATACCCATTACTAATCTTAACATTTTCCTTAGTCATTCTTTAAATGGCCAAGGCTATTCATTACAGGAAAGATAATTCCTTTCCTCCAAATCTCACATTTCAACTTTGAGTACAATAGTACAAACAAATTCTAATGTTCAATAGAATCAATTCTACTTTTACTATTAAATTCCATAAATAAATCTAGTTCATTAATTTTGGGGGAAAGTCACTTATATCAATTGGATTTAAAAACAAACATTATACAAATCATCTAATTCCATTCTTAAACTTATTTTCCCTTTACTTTTATGAATTCAAATTCAATACTTAAAATTCCCAATTTTTCCATAAACCTAGAAATTTAGGGAAACTATTAACTCTTCATCAAATCTTCAAATTGATCATAGAACTATGTAATTAGCATAACATAAAACCCATATAATCATTCAATTAGCACAAAAAGTTCAAGTTCCCTTAAGATGTTCAAATCTTAACCCAAGCTTCCAAGGTTCACTTTAACACTTCTAATTCATTATTCTTCATCTAAAGCACCTATAGATGTAATCAATCATAATTTAGAATATTTCCATGGCTATTCACTAACATGGCCAAATCTTTCTTATGATGTAGGATGAGTTTTATATAATCAAAACACTAATATCATCCTTAAAACATAGAAAGGAGGAGATGATCAAGATTCCTCACCTTGATTAGTTTTGATTTTCCAAAGTTCTTATTGTAAGAGAGATAGAGAGAATTGTAGAGAGAGGGTGGAGGATTTTTGTGTAGAGAAAGTGGCTAAAAGGAATTTCTCTAACATAATTTTGCTTATATACATATTAAGTTGGATAGTGAGGATTTATCAAGTTAAATCCAATGGCTAGCATTTGATCTTGATGGATGGCTAGGATGGAATCAAGGTGGAGGGCTAGGATTGCTTCTACAATAGTGATAGTTATCACCAAGTGCTAGGTGTTCTAATTAAAACTTGGCTCATGCAAAGGAAAAATCAGGAAGTCCACTTGGTTAAGCATTTGACTAAGTTAACTTTAGTGGCTAAGAGCTACATACCAAAGACCCATTCTCTACACACACTTTATCTATTTTTTTAGGCTAATCATTTGTTCACAAGTTTGGATGTTGTATCCTTCTGAGGTTCAATGGGCCGGCCATCCAATGGGTTTGGGCTTTTGAGTCCAAAAGTCCAATAACAAATCTTTATATGCACATTTCAAACTCGGTACTTAATACATTTTTCATTTTATTTCTTTCACTCTAGTACATATATTTCTACCTTCTAATATCACTACACACTTTAGACATTATTAGATAAATTCTATACATATCATAATGCCTATTTACTAACTCTTTACTAGCATTGATCAAGTATGTATATCACATAAGTTCATTGGGTCAAACTAAGTTTGACCTCCATTATACCATTGAAACTTTGATTAAATTCAATTTCCCATATCACTATATCACCTCCCAACATCTTAGGAGATGTGAACACCCATTTACTAGCACTTTAGATTCATATTACAAACCAATTTTTAACATAATCACATTAAGTCAAACTCGGTTTGACTTTCATTTTATCATGAAAGCACATATCAATGTTGACTTCCTTCATTACTCATTGTCACATTATTCATTAAATTCACTTCTTGTAATATTCTTAAGGTTCTTAGTATACTAAAGGGACCTTAGATGATATGGTATATGGACATTATTATGTCATCATTACTGTTTATAGTTGGCTAAGGAAACCTTGGGTATTACAGCATTAATCTTAGCAGGTGTCAAACTGCGGCTGGATGATGAAGGCGTAAAATGTAGTTGCCTCCTTATCAGAATTATCTTATCTATAAGGCAATTCTGATGATAATGAATCCGGAAGAAAGGGGTGGTACAATGAACCAAGGTGAAGTCTATGTCAGTGCTTAGACATGTTTGGGTGAGAGACATAATTAAAAAAGGAAGATGGTAAAAAGAACCATAGGGATGTTTAAGCAATCATTCTTAAACATTTATGGGTGGAAAATGTGGCTAATGAATGGAAGTAAGAAAATAGACCAAAGGGATATCTAAGCTGGTGGCAAGATATTTTTAGGTGAATTAATGGATTTGGGTAAAAGATGTGGAAAGTGAAACCATATGTCTAGGTGATCATTTCTAGACATTTATGGGTGAAATTGATGGATTTGGATAAAAGAGATGGAAAAAAGGAATCATATTAATGTTTAAGTCATCATTTCTAGATATTTATAGGTGCAGTTGATGGATTTGGACAAAAGAGATGGAAAAAGGAACCATATTGATGTCTAGGTGAACGTTTCTAGACATTTATGGGTGGAGTTGATGGATTTTGATAAAAGAGATGGAAAAAGAACCACATGGATGTCTAGGTGACCGTTTTCAAATATTTATGGGTGGAAGAGAATTTTGGACAAGATAATTCAATGAAAGGAAAGCCTTAACCTGTGGCGAGTTAGCTCAAGAGATCCTGACAAGGTTTTGATAAAAGGAGAGCCTCGACTTTTGGTGAGTTGGCTCGATAGATTCTAAAAAGATTTTGGTAAGAGGAGAGCCTTGGCTTATGGCGAGTTTGTACGATAGATTCTAAAAAGATTTTGATAAGAGGAGAGCCTTAACCTGTGGCAAGTCAGCTCGATAGATTTTGAAAAGATATTGATAAAGGAAGAGCTTTGGCTTATGGCGAGTCAGCTCAAGAGATTTTGACAAGATTTTGGTTGTCCCAAGAAACTTGGGCTTTTGAATGTGAGGGGCTGGGCCTTTTGGAAAGCTCAAAGGAACTTTGCTGGGAGTAAAGGGACTTTGGAAGTCACATTTCATTGATTAGATCTAAAAAGTTATCATTTAGCCTCAAAGAGACACTGGTCAGTTTTAAGAGTTGTCGGTCAACTTTGAGAAAGTACTAGTCAACTTTAGGAGGTGACAGTGAGGCTATTGATTTAGCTTATGCATGATGGTGCATGATTGCAAATGATTGCATAGATGCTGGTGCACAATGATGCATGCATGTTTCAGAATTCATAAACCTTTTATTTGACTTCTATTCCATGCATGATTTTTGATGATGTCTATAATGAATGATTGCATGGATATATGAGGGTGAATTCATGAGTTTGCTTTATGAATGTAATTTTTCATATAACTTTTACACCATAGAGGCCATGCATTTGTGGACTGAGAAACTTGACAAAATTGAGGAACTCAACTTAGGTTGATATGGAATTATTGCCATAGTGGCATTACGAAGAGTTTGAGTGGATCGAGATTTTTCTGAGGGCTTTATTTAAGTTTTAAGATTCAGTGGCCTGTGGTTTCTATTTTGGTGTTGCTGAGGAGGAGTTGTGCCTATTTTAAAGGAGTTAGGTACTATGGCTTAGCTGCAATCCGGAAGTAGCTTTGATGGTGCTAAAACTTAGAGTTTAGCATCTTTTGGATTTTTCAAGAATGTTTGTTTGTTTTTTTTTTTAAAGACTTGTCTCAAGATGTCACAAGCCAGATGAAGGTTGGTGATGGTCAAGTGAATTTGATCATTGTGATTGAGAAGTTCCATTATCCCGGTGACTAGAGAGATAGAGGGGGTCGAGGCTCAATATGAGGGCCTTGACTTACTATTTAAGTGCTAAATATAGGTTTATTGATTAGGGTGATGCTAGAGTGGCAGATCGAATAGAGGCATTTTATGGTTAGAGCTGTGATGGCAAAGACATTGATAAGCCTTGACTGCTTTGTTTGGGATTTAGAGAGATGGACTGTCTTGCTGGTTATTCACCAAGTGAGAAAATTTTGTTTATTTTTACCCTTCTATTGAGGTGCTTTGTGGGTGTCTATTTTAGGTTCTGGGTTATCTTAGAAGTGCGATTGATGGGTCATTTCCAGGTGGTGGCCTTTATTTTTTAGTATGGCATGTGTCTTACTGAGGCTTGGTTAGAGATTAGACAGAATGGCTGTCAAAGCTTACCCAAAAGGACATACTTTAGCATTGGCAATGGTAAGGGATTGGATTTCTCATGACTGGAAATTGGTTTGCCTGTTAGGTTTGGTTTAAATGACCTTTGACTAGGGGATAAGGGTTTTGAGGTAGACTTAGGATGTGCCTCTAGTTTTTCTTTCTCAAAGTCTGTGCAAATCACATCTCTTATTGCCAAAGCTATCAAAGAGTGGCTAGCTGAGGAGTTATCTATCACATCCTAACTTTTGAGATATGATGGTCCTAAAACATAGGGAGACATAAGGTCACCGACGCCTGTAGAACCCATTAATACATATACAAATCATGCCTAGGATCGTACCAAACCTTATACAATAACTCATTTAAAACATTATATGAAAAACCTTTAATTTCAGAAGACAGTAATTAGACACTACACATATAATCCATAAGAAAATAATATTCATAATTCACTTGAAAACTTTAATAAATAACATTACAAAGTAAACATCAAAATAAATATTCCCAGAGCATCTAATGACAACGCTTCATAGTATGGTATTATTAATGACTTTGATAAGGAATTCCCAAGCAAAGTAGAATGCTTGAGCCATTAACTTGCCTCCTCACATTTGCTCATCTGGAACCATGCAAGGAAAAAAGGGTGAGATAGATGATTTTAATGAGTAAATGATAAAGCACATACATTAACACATATTCCCTTGGAAACGAAACTCATAGCTTATACACATAGTTCATAATTTCCAATTCATGAATCAAGTTGCAATTTATCAAGGGTTCAATTTAGCAAGTTTGCAGAAATCACACATATAACACATAGAGAGTGAAGGCTATTGCTCTATTATTCGAACACATAGAGGAGAGGTGGCCTTATACTAAATTCCAACTCCTATCGCATAGAAGGCGTGAAGCTGATCAGGCCCCATAGCTAGAACCGCCCCTTTTAGCTGAGGTGGATACACAACCCCTATCCATTGGGTTATGGCCTTATGCATGGGGTCTGATGATTACTCACATCAGCACGAGGACTTCTGCATAAAGGGTTAAAGGTACCATAGCTAGAGCTAATGGTATTTACATATAACAATAACATTAAGGCAACAATAACATGTATCGCAATAACAATAGTAGTTTAACTTTTGAATAAAAGATACAATGATTGTGTAGTTCTAGAAAGAATGTAAGTTAGGGCAATAATCACAAGAAATTATCATTGGATAATAACAAAAATGGTTTTGGACCAATTGCCCTTTAGCAACCCTAGCTTAATATGGAAATTATAGAGTTTCATTTTAGAATAAAAGGAACTTAGGTTTCAAGAATGTCAAAGGCTTACATAATATGATATCACATATTTATAACATAACAAAATGTTACTCACACTTGAAGCAAGATTACAGTGTTTACTCACCTTGTGGTTCTTTTGCTCCTATTTCACGTAGCCCTTTTTAACCTCTAAAGCTCCTTAAGCTCTAACATAATATTTAATTCAATACTTACTATTTATTTAATCATAATGCTATCCTATTCCATAGCTACCCCATGCACATATAATATTCACATACACTTAAAGTTACACATATAAGTGCATTCACCATTTACACATAACTGGCTGACTTTTAAAAGTCTTGCACACTTAGCCTTGATAGGCCCATATGAAAACACATTATAACTCATGTCAATACCTTTCTAAGGTCAACATAATATCTTTATCTTAATATCAATTCATTTTAAAAATCATCTTAGTACACTTAATACTTCCATACATGTCAACTTATCAATAGCCTTTCAAGTGTCATGCTTAACTCTTATGATCCATTCATTTAGTCAATCTCTTCATCAATTCAAGACCATTAATTCATTATCAAATCATCATAACATCTATTTCCATATTTCCCAATCACATTCACATTCTAATCACAACATAAGGTTAAGATACCTTAAGTATACCAAAGTGCCTCTAGGCTAGTCTATAGTCATCCTTCAACCAACATGCAATTTAAATATTTATCATATATACGTATATGTCAATAATCATCAAAATACATCATATAAAAATTATACACATTGGGATAAAAATATCAATGTAGGCTGAATGTCTTATTCAAAGAAAAACCTAAATTTTCTTATTCTTCGCACTTTTCATCTATTACAGTAATATGTAAAAATATGGTTTGGACCAAGATTTTTCATATAATCAAAACAAAAATCATTTTAGAACATAGACTTGTAGGAATCAGCCCACATATACATACACATGCATGAAAATTTCTAACTTTAAGTTTTAGGATGAAAAACTATGAGTTTTCTTATTTTTGGTATTTTCCGATCATTACAGTAATATGCAGACAAGTGGTTTAAACCATTATTTTTTGTTCAATCATAGAAAATATTAGTTTAGAACATCCACATGTATGAATCAACAGCCATTGATCATAGTTATGCATGAAAATTCCAAGTTTTAAGTTTTAGGGTGAAAATCATGAGTTTTCGCGCTTTTCGCGCTTTCCGTTCATTACAGCGATATGCAATCACAAGATTCAAATCATTATTTTTCATCCAAACAAAACAAATATCATATTAGAATATTAAACATCCCAAATCAGCAGCCATATGTGTATATAATCATAGAATTTTCTAACTTCTAAGTTCTAGCACAAAAACCTTGAATTCCTTTATTTTCTGAAACTTTTCGGTAATTACAGTAATATGCAAAAATATAACTTAATCAAATATTTTTCATCAAAACACCTAAAAAATTAGTTTAGAATTCAATGATGTAGAATTGCCCCCTTGGTATGGTCTATGCATAAAAATTTCAATTTTGAGTTACACGATTCATCTTTGGAGAAATCGCATAGAAAGATTTGTGTTTTCGGTAGAGAATTAGATTTTTCTTTTGTGTTTTCGGTAGAGAATTAGATTTTTCTTTTAAAAACTCACCCAAACTGAATTAAATCTATAAAAATCAGTAAAAAATCAGTTCAAAATAATTTTTTCATAATTTATTTCATAGAAATCAGGTAGGAAGTTGAAAGAGAAGAAAAACTTACGATTATGGTCAAGAAATCGCAAAATTGAAAGGTGTTTTCTTAATTTCCATAGGGAAAATTATTTTGAGAGAATTTTTCCATCAAATAACACAAAATTAGAGTGATGGCTATTGGAACATTAGGACTGGCTGAAAATTAGGTATTTAAATGTAAGGTTTTGGGTAATTTCCACTAATTCCTTTAATGAACTAGGTTAAGAGGGTTTTTGGTTAGAGGACTTTCAGGTATTTGGGCTTTTTATTTAAATTAAGGGCTGATGATAGGTAATTAAAATAATTATATTTTTCTTATTATTTTCATTAAAATTTCTCCCAAAAACATTTATTTAAAAATTATTTAAAAATACTCATAAAATTATTTTATGTTTGAAAATTGTCTTTATACATGAAAATTCATTTTATTTAAATAAATTATTTTATGCTAAGGCACTTCATGTAAATCATTTATTTCACATTAATAATTCATATTAGGCATGTTAAAATTAATTTAACATGCCTCCAAACCCATAAATCACGTCACACATAAAATTCACATAGTCACACAATTTGTCATAGTAACCCTAAATTCAAATAATTTGTTACTAAAACTCCTAGGGTAGATGTGGGTTATTACATTATCATGGTATTTATTTTGGAATTTCATTTAGGATCATAAAGAGGTATGAAAAATGTTGATAAAGGTGGTTTAGCTAGTTGAGAGAGAGTACCAAGCTGCTTTATTAAGGGGAATAGAAGGTGATGTAACAAAGGAGGAAGAGACTGTAGGAGGGGCCACTAGTAGCAGAGGAATGCAGCATGTGACTCATTCTTTGAAGGAGACTCGGGAATCTACTAGAAGTGCACATCACGGTGTGAGGTCTCGCCCGAGCACCGGTCTGATTTGCCGAGGAATCGAAATGCTCTTCGGGAGAAACTCCACGATTGGAACTCATTGTGAGTTCAAAAAATTGATCTTTGTAATTTGAACGTGTGAAAGTGAGTCACTACTTTAACTTACTTGTTTTAATTGAGAAAATTAAAGAAAACCCAACATGATTGACTCCAAAAATATTCTGATTTTATCCCAATGGAGAAGCACTAATCCACGAGTGACCAAAGATGGCTCGGGGATCAGGTTTTGGTAATTACACAATTGAGAAAATATGATTTTCTTTAGTTTGTCTAAAAATATAAAATAACTCTTGAAAAAGAATTTTCGTGTATGTATGAACAGGTATATAATGATGCATGAAACAGATATATATGATAAGATAAAATGACAATTATAGATAAATAAGCAAGATAAATCCTACTTAATTATTACAAAGCCAAAATGATTAAAATAAAGAGGATATTTCCTCTAGCCCTTATGGGTACTAGGGAAAGCACACATTCCTCAACTAAGTTAATACATAAATAGAAAATAAATGATTAATATAAATAAATCAAAGTAAAAGGGAAAAAATGTTAATAAAAAGATTTTGGAGTTGATGCCTTTTGAAATGGCAATCTGTGTATCCTATTGAATAGGAATCAAACCCTATGCAGTTCTTCCTTATTGCGAAGGAGGGGTTTTGAAAAAGAATGTTGGTTTGTTTATTAATTTAATTATGATTCTTAAATTAATAAATTTTAGATCTTTTCTGTTTTAGACCTAAAGAGAATTCTAGATCTGAGTTTAGAATTTTGAAAATGGAAAGAAGATTATACCTTTGCTTTCCTTGATTTTTGGATGAACGGGGGAGCTTAACTCTGGATCTAAGCTCCACCTTGGATTCGGAACCCTTGGAAATCTGAATCTTAATAACAAAAGATTAGCGAAATAGTGTGATGAAATGTATCAGAGAGAATTTCTATCCTTGGAATTCCCCCCAAATGAGCTGGAAGGAGGCTCTATTTATATAGCTGCTAAGGGGGGTGCCGGCAGTATGGACGGCAGCGTCAGCAAGTCGCCGGCGGTATGGGCAACACGGGTGACGTGCCGGGCATCCGGGCGGCACGCTAATTATGCTGCCTGGCTGCCAGCACAAATTTCATGCCGCCCAAGGCGGCACAGCAGACATGCCGCCCATACGGTGGCATGGAAGGTGTGTTGCCCTAATGGCGGCATGGCAGATGTGCCACCCAGACGGCGGCACATAAGGCATACCACCCAGGGCAGCGACGTGCCTCTCATGTGCTGGCTGGCTGGTTCAACCTGTTTCCTTCTTTTTTATCCATTTTGAATCCGTTTTAGTTCTGATTCGAGCTCGATTTGATCTTGTGGGTTCGTAACTAAAAGACGATCGACTGGAGGTGAAAGATTCAGGAAATTTATTTTTCAACCGAGCGCTGCCCTCTTGACCCCTGCCTAATAACCGACTAATGGGATTGTCGTATGCGAAGTGCACTATACTTAGTAGGTGTCAAGCTATAGCCGGATCATAAAGTGTAAATTTGAGGGTTCATAGTTGCCTCCTCATCAGAATTGGCTTTAAGCAAAAGGCAATTCTGATGACAGTGAACCCTGTGAAGAGATGTTATGTCAGACTTTAGGCTTGTGCTCTTGCAACATTAGATTTTTGGCTTATATGTTCTTTTGCCATATCAGATTCTAGGCTATACCATGTCAGATTCTAGGTCATACCATGTCAGACTTTGGGCTTGCAATATTTGCTTGTGCTTATCATGCATGAGGACAATCATGCTTTGTGCAAACTAAACCTTATGAAGGACAAACATGGTATAAATATATGAACCTTTTGGGAGAGGGTCCATAGGATAAATGAGGTTTTGTCAATGGTTATTAGTTTGACCTTGGGGTTGGATGTGAGAATGGTGATCTTCAATTAAGGCTATATGTCCAGCCTAATTGTTTGGAGGTAAAGATGATTTGGTGAATTTTGACCAAGGCTATCTGTTTTGCCTAGACTTTGAAAGATTTGGAGATTTGGTCCACGTAGGGAATTCAAATTGGTTTAGCAAGGCCACCTTTTTGGCCCCACCATTGGGGAGATTATGATCAAAGTTATTTGTTTGACTTTGATGTTTAGGAAAAGCTATTTGTTTGGCTTTAGTGGTTGGAAGGATTGAGGTCAAAACTATCTGTTCGGCCTTATTGGTTGGAAAAGTTAGGATCAAAACTATCTGTTTGGCTTTAGTATTAGAAGGATTGGGATCAAAGCTATCTGTTCGGCCTTGATGTCAGGAGGAATAGGAACAAAACTAAAAGCTGGGATCAAAGCTATCTATTCAGCTTTGGTGTTAGATTCAGAGAAGGTTATTTTTCTGAAAGACGAGGGGTGTGGGAATGTCAACATGGGTGGCTCGACTCGATTTGCTCATTAAAAGTTATGGTTAAGGATTAGTCCTTGTAAGGAAATGTCTTGGCTAAGGAGGGTCGGTCTGGTTAGGAAATCCATTTGAAAGGCTTAGTATGATTTTGCCTTAAAGGAGATCATAGGCTTCATAAATGAAGGCCTATTGGGAGTGGGCTTCATGGTGAAGGCTTCTTGGTTTAGGCTTTATGATGAAGGCTGTTGGTCTTTGGGCTTCATGGTGAAGGCTTTTGGATCTAGGCTTCATGGCGAAGGCATTTGGATTGGGTTTCATAGTGAAGGCTTTTGGGTCATGTGCCTCTTAATGAAGGTTTCTCAATTTGAAGGTAGGTTGAAACTTCTGGATTTAAGCTTCTTGGCGAAGGCTTTTGGTTTTAGGCTTTATGGCAAAGGCTTTTGGATTTAGGCTTCTTGATGAAGGCTTTTGGATTTGAGCTTTTTGATGAAAGCCTTTGGTTTAGGCTTCTTGATGAAGGCTTCTGGATTTGAGCTTCTTTGATGAAGGCTTTTGGTTTAGGCTTCTTAGTGAAGGCTTTTGGATTTGGGCTTCATGGTGAAGGCTTTTGGTTTAGGCTTTTTGATGAAGGCTTCTAGATTTGGGCTTCTTGATGAAGGCTTTTAGATTTGAGCTTCATGGCAAAGGCTTATGTGCCTCTTAACAAAGGCTTCTTAATTTGAAGGTAGGTTGAAACTTCTGAAAAGAATCATGGAGGTTGTTGTGATTTTGCTCTTTGTAGCATGAATCATGGAAAAGAACAAGTCAAGCCTTTCTTGTTGTTTGAGATTGAAGAGACTCTTGGAGTGACACTTAATTATAAATTGCATTAGTTGACATAAAGAGCCCTTAGGAATGGCCAAAGGGCTAGTGGAAGAAGATAAATTAGGGATCATACTTCCAAATGAGAGATAAGGATATGATACACTGGAGATATGTATGAGGGATTGTGCCTTAGCTCTTTAAGCTCAACGATGGGATGGATTAACAACAGATGATGACCTAGGAAGACATGCCCCTATTGTAGGATAAGGGCATAGAAGATTGTATATCCTTAGAGAATAAACCTCTGGTTAGAAAGGATGACATGAGATGAGATAGATTGATTGGAGATGATTTGATAACTTTGGACATGAAGGAAGAAGACTTGGATGAGCTCTCTCTCTCTCTCTCTCTCTCTCTCTCTCAGCTCTAACTTTTGCCTAAGCCATCCTTTTGGATTTTCAACTTAGTGAGCTTAGATTAATGAAAAACATTCCACCATGTTTAGCTATTTTTCTTTGAGGGATCTGACCTTTGAATTTTGGATTTGACAAAGGTTTTCTCTAAACTTGTTACACTTGTTGAGGTGCATTGTTTGAGTACCTAATGTGCAATAGGTAATTCCATTTGATTTGCTCTTTGTGCTTCAATTATTTGATGAGAGGTCTATTAGTTGACCTTTTTTGATTAGGAGTCGATGAAGTGATAGCTGATTTATGAGCACCTCAAATTCTAATTTATGCTAATTGTAGTGGGTTTAATTGTTCGTTCATCTCTTTTTTTTTATTTTTTTCTCTTTTTTTTTTTATGGCTCATCCATGCTGGACTAAATAAGGAAGACGAAAGAAAATGTATGTGCATTACTATAAAGGAAACTTTATTGCAAGATGACAAAAGGAACCGTTATGCTCGACGAGAATAAAGAAAAAATAAAACGACAGACTCCAACTCAAATTTAGACTCAGACTTTTGAGATTCAGACTTGGACTCAGGTTTAGACTTGGAATTCAATCTCAGACAGGTCAGATTAGCTGAACTTGAACTACTTCATGACATGCCTTTTAAGGCTGAGGTAAGGTGGAGTTAAGTTAGAATTAGATTCCTCATCACTGCTCAGGTTGGTGGTGGGGAATTCAGCTTGAAATGATTGACTTTGGATGCAATCTTCAACTTTTGATGCAGTTGCAATCAAAGCCCTGAAGGTGGGTAGGTATTGTGTTAACAAGTGAGCTTTATAGGCGGGAAGTAGATTCTTAACAATGATATCTACTTGTTCTTGCTCAGTTGGCCTGTTTACCATTTGAGCAGCTTTAGCCCTCCACTTTGTAAGGAACATGGAAAAGGACTCATCTGGAAGTTGCTTTGTGGTTTCTAAGTCCCTTCTTGTAATGTCCACTTCACTATTGTAGTGGTATTGTTCAACAAATGCATTGCAAATGTCCTCCCAAGTCTATTTTTGGGTGTTATCCAAGTTAATAAACCATCTTATGGCAGGATCAGTAACAGTTTGATGAAAGAGTTGAGCAAGGAGCTCATTGTTGATACCAAAAGGATGCATTGCCCCCACGTACATTTTTAAATGGATCTTGGGGCAAGTAGTACCATTAAATCTATCCAAATTCGGCATCTTGAACTTTGGCAGAACTCTTGCATTGGGAAATACACTCAGGGAGCCTGTATCAACTAGGTTCTCTTTCTTCTTTAGATTTTTCAGCATTTTTTCCATGTGCTTCACTTTTTCAATGAAGGCTTTGTGTTCGCCTCAAAATATACTGTCCAAAAGTGATCCACAAGTATACAGGGCAATTGTAGTATATAGGAAGCACCCAAGGTCAAATTCTCTAAAGGAATTACAAATAGAAATTACTTATTTCTTTGTGAAAGCAAATTAAATATAAAAAGATTTGTTTGATTTTTGAATTTTAAACAACTAATAGCAAAATAATAAATTAAAAGAAAATGCAAATGTGAATAAGTGAAAATTTAATGAATAGAGATAGTCCAGGGTTTGTATTCAGTTTATCAATCCTCTAAGTTCAAGAATAGTCCCAATTAATTATGCTAAAGCCCTAGTTTCTAATGAATCAAAGGATAAAAATCAGTCTATTAGCACTCGCATTCATAGAAATCATTCTATCAGTTCATACATTAAGAACAAGGACTTAATCTTAAAACTTATATTTCTAATTCATTTTAAGATCTTAAAGAATGAAATCAGGAATTGAACTTCAACTCTCATTCCTTCGTTCAAAACCTAAGTAAAACAATTGGTAGCTAAGCAATTGTTCTTAAACAATTAGCCAATTCAATTAAGAATAAAAAGAATAATTGATTGGGATTTAATTCAATTCCATCTCATGAACACATCATATAAACCTTAGACTAAAATGAAATTAGCTCATGGAAAATAAAGAAATCATCTCATTCTTAATATAATTAACTGAATCCATCAAAATAATACTATTGATTTAATTAACCTAGAATAATTAAATTGGAGAAATAAGAATCAATCCTCACTTTACAACCGAATTGATTAAATTTAATCTCTTGAATTTTCCCAAATAAATTCCCAAGAACAAAATTTTGGATGCCTAATCTCGAAATATGATCTGGAAAATTAACTAAGAAAATCCAATGAAGTTTTATGCTAATTACAATTCGTAAATCCAAAACTCCTGACCCCCTCTCTCTCCCTAATTTCGATCTATTTATAACCTATAAAAACCAAAAACCTAAATGGAAAAGGAAACAAAAAATTCAAATCAACATTTCCTAAACTGATCAGCTCTTCGCCGCGGGCGCTGGGATTGGGCAGCTGGGTGCTGGGGCTGGGCAGCTAGCGAGCCTGGGCTAAGATGTTCGTTGGCAGTGGGTGCTAGAGCTGGGCAGCTGGCGCTGCTGAATGTGGCTTGCTAGAGACAGCCCATTGCGCATGCTGGACGACCGCCGTGGATGCTGCTGGGAGTGCTGCTACTGCTGTTTGTTGCTGCCTGCTGCGTTGGCGTGCTCTGGCCCTTGGCAGCTGGTGCTGGGACTCTTGGGCAGTTGCCCTGCGTGCTTTGGCTAGGCTATGTGCGAGATATTTCAGGCCCGTTGCACATGCTTTTGCCCAAATCTCCTTCTTTTGCTCCATTTAATGCTTAATTCCTGCAAAATGAGCTAAAACCTTCCTCAAACTAAAAAAAGTAAAATAACACATTCTAACCTACATAAACATGAATTAATCACAAAATGCCTAAGTTAACATACACACAAAAACCATATAAATATGCCACAAACAACTTCCCCCACACTTACTCTTTGCTTGTCCTCAAGCAAACCACACTCAACAATTGTCCTTAGCTAGCATCAAGACCCTCATATACTTCAGAAAAAATTAGTGTGTTCCTCAAAAGATGCATGTTTGAAGAAGAGTATATAACAAGTGCAGAACACTCAACTCAATTCACCTAAGATCTCAACAATTCCACCAAGAATCAATCAAATCATTGCGTGGCTTACCAAATTGAACTTTTTGCACTTTATGATAGGCATATACACTCATGACATCAAAGAGAGTCTCTAATCAGAAGATTAATATTCATACATGCTCATCCACCTCATAGGCACTCTTACCAATTTCATCTCCACTAATTGAGTCCAAAAAGGTTGAAAAGATCAAAAGGTCTTTACTAAGGTTGTAACGAGGTTTTAAAGGGTTAAGGGCTAATCAAAAAAATAAGTTAAAACAAACAAGAATTTTCTTCTAAAATGGTGCAGAACATAGGTCTTCTTGCCTTAACCATCATGGAGTGACATTCATTATGAACTTATAACCTTTTACTTCAGATTCTTTTTGGAGGAAACAAAAAATTGAGTATGTTTATCAGCAATTTTTTTTTCAAGATCATTTTTCCCCCACACTTAATTCTTTACTCCATTCATTCACATTCTTGAAGACTCTACAAAATAACATTCAAACTTTATTATGCATCAATAATCAAAGAAAATAACAGGTTGGTACTAAGATGGCTAAGCAACGTCAAATAAGCTCAAGTTAAACATATGCATATTAATGCATTTATTTAGCTCAAAGGGCTAACTAGGGAAAAACACATCAAAGGGGTGGATATAAGGATTTGGCTAAAACAAGAAATGCCTTAATCATTTCTTCCTTTCCTAAGTGGACCAAACAAATTTCGCTTTGACTAATTGGCAAGAATGTTCTAAAATGGGCGAGACTACTCAATGATAATATGTTGCATAAGCCCTCTCTAAGTTAAGCATACATAAGCTTCTTTCGGCAATTCACACAAACTAATGATTTCAACTCAGTGTAAAAGCAAACTTTTATGCAAAAAGAATTTCATATCCTTAGCAATTGCCAATAATCTACTTCAAACACAACCTTTATATATCATCTGCCACACTTAAATTTTAAGTTCTAAAATCAACATCTTGAGCCAAACCAAGTAAATAGTCAAGTATGTTTAATAAAGAGGACAAAGCAAAACAAAAACTCATATGCACAAACCACAATAAAGAAATTACTCCCCCCCACACTTAAACTCCACATTGCCCTCAATGTGGAAATGCATGCAAAGATTGACATAAAGGAAAAAATAAAAAAAACTAACAATTCTAAACTAGTAATTAACAGAGAAAGGTTACCTTATGCATCTGCTTCGGATGGCGAAGGAGGAGGCGATGTCATATCAATACCATGCTTTGCACCGATTTGTGCCAATTTATGCCATTGCGACCTCTGCTCCTTTTCCACTTTATCAAACCTTCTATTCACTTCAGCCATCATAACCCAGTTCTACTCCTCCATGGACTCAAGTTTGCTCAACACCTGTCTCCACCCTTCCACCTCTCTTGTTGGCTTTGTAGAAGGAAGAGCCGGCAAGTCAAGTTGCGCATTCGAAGAGGAGCCTTTGTGAAATGCAGTTGGTGGTGGATTCTTTAGTTGATAATCCCTCTAACATTTTTGGGTCTTAGGTTCCCTCAAAGTTTGGTCTAAATTGGCCACCTCGGATGAAATCCAAGAATCCATAATGAAAGTCCACCTCGGTAATGGTTCAAACTCTAAAGAATTAGAGTCGATAAGCTCATAGGAAAATGCTAAGGCGGAAATAATATGGCCCATATTCAAATGGTACCTTCTATGGATGATCATATCCATCATTGTTTGACGTAACAAAGAAGCTGTGTCAATTTGTTTTCCATTCGCCAAACACCATAGCACATGTAACTCCTTGTGAGACACTTTACTACTCTCAGATTTCCCAAACACAGCATGGCACATAAATTTGTGTAAAACAATAATAGCATGATCTTTAATAAACCCATTCGGTGCCTTGTTAGGATCGAATTTCTTAAGCCCAATTAATTTTTCCCAAAATTCATGCACATTAAACTTACTCTCCATGCAATCAACCCCATTCGTAGGAAATCCAAATGCTTCACAGAATTTTGCATGCCCAATTCTATACTCCTTATCTTGCAATTGAAAGTAAATTTGATTGTCCCTTTTAAGTGGACAATAGGAAGTAAAGAATTCCAAAGCAATTGGGGGATATACATCATAATCAAGCTTAATAAACTCACTCCAATCCAAGATGGCACTCAATCTCTTAACCTCATCATCCAAACCCAAAGCTTGCAAAATATCAAAATCAAGATATCTACACGGTTTATAAATGCGATTAGATTAGGTGAGTGCCAAATACCTTTCTCCTTCTGCTGTTGTGAGAATTCAAAATGGAGCCCCATAATCTTCTCTCAAATCTTCTACATCTTTCTTGCCTTTGCTCTTAGTTTTGGAACCCTTATTGCCCACACTCTTGACTCTCTTGGACATTATTTGCTTGATTGAGAGTAATTATGGAGGAGAGTTAGAGTTTGGAGGAAAGGATAATGATCCTTGTGCAGTAATTTGGGGTTGAAGGGGTGGATTCTTGGGAATTTCGGGTTGGGTTCAAGAGACAAGAGGGGGAGACCGAATAGAGAAAGAGAGCAGTAATTTTAATTTAATTTTTTTTCTGTTTCTATTTGTTCAAAGGGACATTTAAATGTCAAAATTCCATGTTTACCCCTCTGGACGTGTGCCCATGATGTTGCAGGTGGCCTCCTGCTGCGCATGCTGGACTAGCTTGGCGTACGCTGCTGGGTGCTTCCTGCCTTGCGGGCTGTTGCGCATGCTATTGGGAGGCTTCTGAAGCTTGCGGGCTGCTGCACACACTGTAGGCTGCTGCGGACGCTGCTGTGGATTGCCTATGGTGAGCATTGCTGCTACGCGTGCTATGGCCTGCAGCGGACACTGCAGTGGATTGCTTGTGGTGAGCACTGTTGCTGCGCACGCTGTGGCCTGCAGCAGCTGCTGTTGGTAGGCTACTCACATGCTAATTGTTAGCTATGCATCAATTCTGCAGTCTAATTACCAATTCCGCACTAATGCTTTAATTGCACATTTCCTATCTCCTGAGAACAACACAAATTCACAGCAAAACCACAGCATAAATTTGAACTAACATTATTAAAAATAATAAAAAATAAAGCAAAGACCCTTTTTTTTTTTTAGATTTGCAAGTAAATCAAGAACAATAAAAGGAAAATAACTGATTTGGGTTGCCTCCCAAAAAGTGCTTCTTTAACGTCATCTTAGCTGGACGCTTTGGAAAGATTTAAGGATCCTCGAGCAAAATGCTTTGAATTTTCTTAAACCCTTCTACACCCTCACAGTATGGCTTAACTCTCTGACCATTGACTCAAAAAATTTCATTTGTGCGAGAGTTAAGCAATTTAACAACTCCAGAGGGATATACCATTTTGACAATAAAAGGGCCACTCTAACGGGATTTGAGTTTACTTGGAAAAAGGCGCAACCAGGAGCTGAATAGAAGAACTTTCATACCTGGTTCAAGCACTTTTCGAACAAGGTTCTTGTTATGCAAAGCCTTAGTCTTCTCCTTGTATATCCGAGAGTTCTCATATGCTTCATTTCAGAGTTCATCCAACTCGAACAATTGTAGCATCCTTCTCTCCTTTGCTTTCTCCAGGTTGAAGTTCATTGCTTTGATAGCCCAGTATGCTTTATGTTCCAATTCAACTGGCAAATGGCAAGCCTTGCATACACTAGCCAAAATGGACTCATTCCCAAAGGAGTCTTGTATGCTGTCCGGTAAGCCCATAATGCTTCGCTAAGACGAAGTGACCAGTCCTTCCTAGATACATTCACTATTTTTTTCCAAAATTCCTTTGATTTGCTTGTTGGATGTTTCTACTTGCCCGGAGGTTTGTGGGTGATAGGGAGTCGCTACCTTATGCTTTACTCCTGACTTTTGCATTAGCTTCTCAAACAGCTTGTTGCAGAAGTGACTTCCCCATCGCTTCCCCCATCGCTAACCATCACCCTTGGTGCCCCAGGCCTGCTAAGAATAAAATCCTTTACAAACTTAACAACAACATGAGCATCGTTAGTTCGGGTTGGAATTGCTTCCACCCACTTAGAAACATAATCCACAACAACCAAAATATATTGAAAACCAAAGGAGATAGGGAAAGGCCCCATAAAATCAATACCCCATACATCAAAAATTTCAATAACAATGTAGTTAGTAAGGGGCATTTCATTTCTCCTACCGATATTACCTACTCTTTGGCACCTATCACATTGCTTACAGTAATTATGAGCATCTTTGAAAAGAGTAGGCCAATAGAAACCACTTTGGAGAACTTTTTCAGCTGTCTTTTTTCCTCCAAAGTGTCCACCACAACTGAGATCATGGAAAAATTTCAGGACACTTTGTTGTTCATCCTCTGGAATACACCTGCGAACAATCTCATCTTTGTAAATTCTAAACAAATAAGGTTCATCCCAAAAGTAATACCTACACTCGTGCAAGAACCTTTTCTTTTCTTGATAAGACATATTAATTCGCAATACATCACATGCAAGATAATTAGCAATATCAGCAAACCATGGGACTTGTGATACCCCAAACAACTGTTCATCAGGAAATGACTCCAAATCATTATGGGTCTCATTTAATGCAAGTACATCATTTGAAATGGGTAACCTAGATAAGTGATCAGCCACCACATTTTCACTACCCTTTTTATCCCGAATCTCACAATCAAATTCTTGCAAAAGTAAAACCCACCTAATTAAACGCGTTTTAGCGTGTTGTTTAGACAAAAGATATTTCAAAGCAGCATGATCAGAATGCACAATTACTTTAGACCCAATCAAGTATGCCCTAAACTTGTCTAATGCAAAGACAACAGCTAACATTTCCTTCTTAGTTGTGGTGTAATTCACTTGAGCATCATTAAGGGTTAAACTAGCATAATATATGACTCTTCAGAACTTTTCAAACCTTTGTCCCAAAACAGCCCCTAATGCATGATTAGATGTATCACACATGATTTCAAAAGGTAAGGTCCAATCAGGGGCAACAATGATAGGTGCAGTGGTGAGCTTTTCTTTCAAGGTATCAAAGGCGTGCATGCATTCATCATCAAAATCAAAAGGAACATCTTTTCCTAGTAACCTACAAAAAGGTTGACTTAATTTGGAAAAGTCCTTAATAAACCTCCTATAAAAACCTGCATGCCCTAAAAAACTTCTTATCCCCTTAATAGATGTGGGAGGGGGTAAGTTTGCAATCAAGTCCACTTTGGCCTTATCAACCTCTATACCCTTACTAGATACAACATGACCCAACATGATGCCATGAGTTACCATGAAGTGACTCTTCTCCTAACTCAAAGTAAGATTGCACTCAATACATCTTTCAAGCACAAGCACCAATTTATTGAGACAATCATCAAATGAATTACCAAAGACAGAGAAGTCATTCATAAATACCTCTATGAAGTCATCAATTATGTCAGAAAATACTGACATCATGCACCTTTGAAATGTTGCTGGAGCATTGTATAGCCCGAATGGCATCCTTCGGAAAGCAAATGTCCCAAATGGACATGTGAAAGTGGTTTTTGCTTGATCCTCCGGTGCTATAGCCACTTGATAATAACCTGAAAGTCCATCAAGAAAATAGTAATAAGAATGTCCAACAAGTTTATCCAACATTTGATCGATAAAGGGTAAGGGAAAGTGATCCTTCTTCGTGGCATTATTCAACTTCCTATAGTCTATACACATACGCCACCCAGTAACAGTCCTGGTTGGGATTAACTCATTATTTGCATTTTCCACAACTGTGATTCTCGATTTCTTAGGAACCACATGAACAGGACTCACCCAATCACTATCCGCGATAGGATAGATCACTCCCTTATTAAGCAATTTCAGCACTTCCTTCTTCACTACCTCTCTCATATGGGGGTTCAACCTTCTTTACCTCTCCCTCTTAGGCTTAACTCCCTCTTCTAATGTTATCCTATGCATGCACATCGAGGGACTGATTCCCTTGATGTCACTTAACCCCCAACCTATTGCCTTTTCAACCTTTTCAATTCACTCAATAATCTTTCCTCTTCTTTTTCACTCAATAAAGCGAAAATTATCACAGGTGAATTCTCTCCCTCACTTAAGAATACATATTTTAGGTGCTTAGGCAGCTCTTTAAGTTCTAAGGTTTGTGAGGGTTCTTTCTCTCCCTTTTGAATCAAAGGAAGCTCTACAATCTCCTCATTTCCTACCTCTCTTACTTCCACAGCATCTAAACCCTCAATGTAGTTCACTATTTCAAGAACATAGATTTCAGCTCCTTTTTCAAGTGTGATTACTAGTTCCAGCTTATCCTCGAAGGCATCCTGCAAGAAAACTTGTTGAACAGCAGCATCAATACAGTCAATAAAGGAACACTCTTCATGCAATGATGTGCTCAACACAGTAAGATTATTAAAAATAGAAAACTCAACAGTTTGACCTAAACACAGTCATGGTTAACTTTCCATTCTTAACATCAATCAAGGTATTAGTTGTTGCCATGAAAGGGTGCCCTAACAAAATATGCAATTCTGGCCCATTTGACAATTCATCCCCCATGTCCAATACCACAAAGTCAACAGGCACAATTAACCCTCCAACTTGCACTAGCACATCCTCTATAATTCCCTTAGGGAATCTTAAAGACCTATCAGCTAGTTGCAGACACATTTTAGTGGACCTTAATTCTCCTAGATTTAATTGCAGAAACAAAGCATAGGGCATCAAATTAATACTTGCACCTAAGTCTAGCATGCCCTTAGCCTCTTCCCCATTCCCCATACTAATGTTAATCAAAAAACTACCAGGGTCTTTAGCTTTGGGAGGTAATTTATACTAGAGTACAGCATTAGCCACCTCAGACACAACAATTTTTTCTTCCATTTCCAACCTCCTTTTCTTAGAATTCAGTTCTTTGAAAAATTTAGCATAAGAAGGCACATTCTTTATCATATCAAGCAAAGGCAAATTAACACTTACCTTAGATAGCATTTTGAATAGCTCATCAAATTGCTTATCCTGCTTACCCTTTTGTAGCCGACTCGAAAAAGGAATGGGCAGTCTATAAGGATCATCAACCTTGTGCAATTGAGGAAGGGAGGATGGCGTCTCCATAACTTTCTCCTTCTCTCCAGGCTCTTTATCGCTCTTTTCCCCCTTGGGTTCATCAAGATCAACTCCTGCATTATCAAAGTTATCACCAACAGTCTTATTAATTACCTTACCACTCCTAAGGACTGAGATCGCCTTAGCTTGCTCTGGTTGGCTAGGAAGTTTCCCTTGTTGGTGTGATTGCATATGATTCGCAATTTGCCTAACTTGAGTCTCCACCTTTCTTACTAAAGCTTCCAGAGAATCAAATCTCCTATTGTTGGCCTCCTGATTTTGAGTACTAACTTGAATGAAGGCATTCAAGCTATCCTCTAAAGACAGCTTCCTTTGTTATTAGCCCGATGCTTCTCCTTGGTGGTTTCCTCTTTGCATCATTTGGAATTGAGGCTGCTGTTGCTGTTGGTTGTTATTTCTCCAGGAGAAGTTTGGATGGTTTCTCCAACCTTGGTTATAAGTATTGGAGTAGGGGTCATTCCTTGCCCTAGTTTGGAAACCATCCAAAGCCTATGCTTGCTCTAGCTCACCTGCATAGACATCAAAACTAGAGGGACAAATATTAGCACCATGGCCAAAAATGCCACAAACACCACATACCTCTTGTTGTTGAGCTGATGTGCTTCCCTTCATGGATAGGAGCTTGACTTGATTAGTAAGTTCAGCTAATTGCATGGCCACATCTTTTACAGGGGCTCCTTCTTGCATTCTAACTCTTCTTCCTCTCACACTTTTCTGCTGAGAGTTGGCCTGAGCATCTCATACAGGTCATATGTCTCCTCAGTAGTTTTCTCTCCCATTGCCCCTCCAGCTGCATTGTCAATTATACTTTGGCTCTGATATGTAAGCCCATTATAAAAGAATTGGTTGAGCAGCTGCAGTGGATAGTGATGGTGGGGGTACTGGATTTGCAACATCTTGAACCTCTCTCATGCCTCGTGAAAAGGTTCTCCTTCCATTTGTGTGAAGGTTGCAATCTTCGATCTTAGTTCAACTGTCTTTTGGTGAGAGTAGAACTTCCCCATAAATTTGTTGTACACCTCCTCCCAGGTATTCAAGGAGTTGGGAGTAAGTGTCATCAACCATGATTTAGCTGCATCCTTCAAGGCATAGGGAAAACATCTCATCTGCAGTTGATCTTCAGTTAGACCTTGTAAAGGAAAGGTCTGAATGGTGGCATAGAAATCTCTGATGAAGTTCAAGGGGTCTTCATTTGCCACTCCATAGAAAGATGGGAGCATGCTATAACGTATGTTCTTCAGTTTATAATTCTGGGCAGCCGCATCAAGCCTGATACATGATGTCGCAATGCCTATGATTAGCCGGGCATACTCCTTCATGGTTCGGCATTCCTGTGCCATTATGTCTTGTTGATCGACTTGTTCTTCTTGATTCACTTTCTCTTCTTGATCAACTTCTTCTTCAATTAGATCTAGCTCTCTTCTTTCTCTGCCGACCCTATGAATGTTATCAACAAAAGGGACAATCTCTCCTTCCAAAGATCTTCTCCCTTGCATAAAATTTCTGAAAACAAATAAAAGCAAAAACTAAGAACAAAAATAATTACAATGAAACAAACAAATTCGCCTTGCAATTCCCCGGCAATGGCGCCAAAAACTTGTTCGCCTCAAAATATACTGTCCAAAAGCGACCCACAAGTATACAGGGCAAATGTAGTATATAGGAAGCACCTAAGGTCGTATTCTCTCAAGGAATTGCAAATGGAAATTACTTGTTTCTTTGTGAAAGCAAATTAAATATAAAAAGATTTGTTTGATTTTTGAATTTTAAACAACTAATAGCAAAATGATAAATTAAAAGAAAATGCAGATGTGAATAAGTGAAAATTTAATGAATAAAGATAGTCCAGGGTTTGTATTCAGTTTATCAATCCTCTATGTTTAAGAATAGTCCCAATTAATTATGCTAAAGCCCTAGTTTCTAATGAATCAAAGGATAAAAATCAGTCTATTAGCACTCACATTCATAGAAATCATTTTATCAGTTCATACATTAAGAACAAGGACTTAATCTTAAAACTTACATTTCTAATTCATTTTAAGATCTTAAAAGAATGAAATCAGGAATTGAACTTCAACTCTCGTTCCTTCGTTCAAAACCTAAGTAAAACAATTGGTAGCTAAGCAATTGTTCTTAAACAATTAGCCAATTTAATTACAAATAAAAAGAATAATTGATTGGGATTTAATTCAATTCCATATCATGAACACATCATACAAACCCTAGACTAAAATGAAATTAGCTCATGGAAAATAAAGAAATCATCTCATTCTCAATATAATTAACTGAATCCATCAAAATAATACTATTGATTTAATTAACCTAGAATAATTAAATTGGAGAAATAAGAATCAATCCTCACCTTACAACTGAATTGATTAAATTCAATCTCTTGAATTTTCCCAAATAAATTCCTAAGAACAAAATTTTGGATGCCTAATCTCGAAATACGATGTGGAAAATTAACTAAGAAAATCCAATGAAGTTTTATGCTAATTACAATTCATAAATCCAAAACTCCCGACCCCCTCTCTCTCCCTAATTTTGATCTATTTATAACCTATAAAAACCAAAAACCTAAATGGAAAAGGAAACAAAAAATTCGGATAAACATTTCTTAAACTAATCAGCTCTTCTCGACGGGCGCTGGGACTGGGTAGCTGGGCATTGGGGCTGGGCAGCTAGTGAGCCTGGGCTAAGATGTTTGTTGGCAGTGGGCGCTGGAGCTGGGTAGCTGGCACTACTGAATATGGCCTGCTGGAGATAGCCCGTTGCGCATGCTGGACGACCGCCACATATGCTACTGGGAGTGCTGCTGCTGCTGCTTGCTGCACTGGCCCTTGGCAGCTAGCACTGGCACTCCTAGGCAGTTGCCCTGTGTGCTCTAGATAGGCTACGTGCGAGATTTTTTAGGCCCGTTGCACATGCTCCTGCCCAAATCTCCTTCTTTTGCTCCATTTAATGCTTAATTCCTACAAAATAAGCTAAAACCTTCCTCAAACTGAAAAAAGTAAAGTAACACATTCTAACCTACATAAACATGAATTAATCACAAAATGCCTAAGTTAACATACACACAAAAACCATATAAATATGCCATAAACACTTTGATTTTAGGGTTGACTTCCCTCCTTTAGAAAGGATCCATGGGTAGAGAAGTGAGAGTAGGGGTGAAATTTGATGGTTGAACTATCATGGGTTGATAGAGTAAGTTGTTTCTGAGGAATTCAAGTGATGGAATAGGTAATGGTGGGATCATGTCAATGTTCGCAGGCTCTTTATCTTTGAAGTCAGCTCTGGAAGTGAATCCATAAATAGGATAAAGAGCAGGTCTTGGGTCAAATTTTAGTATTTTTGGGTTGGTTGAATTTTGGGCCAGGGAGGTCTGTTCTAACATGGCACGGACATCTTCCATAATAGCCCTCCTTTGGGCCTTGAGCATGTCTTGGAAAAGAGCTTCTTACCTCTTTATCAGGGTCTCTTATTGTTCAGAGAGCTTAGCAAGAAGCTCATTAAAGATTTCATCAGCTCTAGTAGCAGTGACTTCATCTCTAGCAATAGACATTTTTTCAACCTTTGAAAGGGAAAAGGAACTAGGTTAGTATCTAGCTTTGGAAAAAAGGGTTATAGGAAGATGTGACAAACCAAAAGATCTTAGGTTTAATGATAATGGATGACAGTGTCTTATGGTTAGGTAGATGGTGTATGGGTTAAGATGAGGGTAGAGGTGTATGATGTTAGCTAGGTATGTATTTAGCTAAGGGAGCTAGGTCAGATTTTAGCTTTGGATGGCTAGATCAAATTTTAGCTTTGAGTGGCTAGGTCAGAATTTAGCTTAGGGTGGCTAGGTCAGATTTTAGCTTTGAGTGACTAGATTAGAATTTAGCTTTGGATGATTGGGATTGTGATTTATGAATGGTTTACCATGGGCTTAAGGATAGAGTGATCATGGGTTTTGCGATTGGGTATGGATGTACCATAGATTTGGATATTGGGTGGAACATGGGTTTGGTGATAGTTGGATAATGGGTTAGACTAGAACATAGGCTTAGATGGGCCATAGGCTTGGATAGTGATGTAAGAGATGAAACCTAGTTAGCATTTAGTTTAGGTAAGGATTAGAGTGACGCTAAGTCAGTATTTAGCTTTGGTAAGGATGGTTAAGGATAATGCTATATCAGTGTTTAGCTTGGGTAAGGACTATGAAAGACGAAAGCTAGATCAGTGTTTAGCTTGGGTAAGAGTTGTGAAAGATGAAAGCTAGATTAGTATTTAGCTTCGGTAAAAATTATAAAAGATGAAGCTATGTCAGTGTTTAGCTTGGGCTAGGTTAGTGTTTAGCTTGGATAAGAATTATGGAAAATGATGAGGGTACCATAGATGGGTTTATTTTTACCACGAGTTTGACATGGGTTTGGATAGAACTAGATCATGGGTTTAGGTGAACTATGAGTTTTAGGCTTTGACCATAGGTTTAGGTGGACCATGGGCTTTATGTGTTGACCATGGGTTTAGATAGACCATGGGTCATGAGCTTTAAGTGTTGACCATGGGTTTAGATGGACCATGGGTTTTGGGTTTTGACCATGGGTTTAGGTGGACCATGAGCTTTGGTGTGTTGACCATGGGTTTAGGTGAACCATGGACTTTAGATGTTGACCATAGGTTTAGGTGAACCATGGGCTTTGGGTATTAGGTGTTGACCATGGGTTTAGATGGACCATGGGTTTTGGATTTTGATCATGGGTTTAGGTGGACTATGGGTTTTGAGCTTTAGGTGTTGACCATGGGTTTAGGTGGACCATGGGTTTTGGGTTTTGACCATGGGGTTTAGGTGGACCATGGGCTTTGGATGTGAAGGTGTTTGGATAGGTTTTTGACTCTTCATAAGGTTCAAGCTATGCATGCATGTATGTATGAATGAAAAGGTTTCATGATAATGATATATCGAGTTCAGTATTATGGTACATAAAATCCTAAAGAAAGTTTCTATGAGTCATTACATGAAAGGATTAGGGTGGTTTAAAGGGAATCCATCACATTAGAGATGCGATATACCTAACCATATGTGAGACAAGAAGCCTCACGTGGGTCCAATGGTATGTACATACTCATTACACTTCTAAAAGCATTAGAGGATACATTGTGGGCTGGATGATTTCACTATCGGCAAGCAGACCTAAGGAAGGTTGCCCACTCGATGTTACTTTCTATCCTTTGTTTTCCTAGAAGCTTGGCTTTTGTGGACTAGGAGTCCGATGTAGTGATGCATGAAAGAGTTATTTTGCTTTTAAAGCCAAACTTGGTTTTTTTACCAAAAGTAATCCACTTTATCTTTCATTTGAAAAAGATTTTATGTCCCTAGTGGAGTCGCCAACTGTGAGACCTCACCAGAGCACCGGTCCGATTTGCCGAGGAATCAAAATGCTCTTCGGGAAAAACTCCACGATTAGAACTCGCTGTGAGTTCAGAAAATTGATCTTTGTAATTTGAAAGTGTGAAAATGAGTCGCCACTTTAATTTACTTGTTTTAATTGGGAAAATTAAAGAAAACCCAACATGATTGACTCCAAAAATATTCTGATTTTATCCCAACGGAGAAGCACTAAAGCACTAATCCATGAGTGACCAAAGAGGGTTGGGAGATCAGATTTTGGTAATTACACAATTGAGAAATATGATTTTCTTTAGTTTGTCTAAAAATGCAAAATAACTCTTGAAAAGGAATTTTTGTGTATGTATGAACAAGAATATAATGATGCATGAAACAGATATATATGATAAGATGAAATGACAATTATAGATAAATAGGCAAGATAAATCCTACTTAATTATTACAAAGCCAAAACGATTAAAATAAAAAGGCTCTTTCCTTTAGTCCTTATAGGTACTAAGGAAAGCACACATTCCTCAACTAAGTTAATACATAAATAGACAATAAAGGATTAATATAAATAAATCAAAGTAAAAGGGAAAAAATGTTAATAAAAAGATTTTGGAGTTGATGCCTTTCAGAATGGCAGCCTGCGTATCCTATTGAATAGGAATCAAACCCCACACAGTTCTTCCTTCTTGCGAATGAGGGGTTTTGAAAAATAATGTTGGTTTGTTTATTAATTTAATTCTGATTCTTAAATTAATAAGTTTTAGATCTTTTTTGTTTTAGACCTAAAGAGAATTCTAGATTTGAGTTTAGAATTTTGAAAATGGAAAAGAGATTATACCTTTACTTTTCTTGATTTTCGGATGAACGGGGGAGCTTAACTCTGGATCTAAGCTACACCTTGGATTTGAAACCCTTGGAAATATGAATCTTAATAACAAAAGATTAGCAAAATAGCATGATGAAATGTATTAGAGAGAATTTCTGTCCTTGGAATTCCCCCCAAATGAGCTGGAAGGAGGCTCTATTTATAGAGCTACTAATGAGGGTTCTGGCGGTACGGACGGCGGCATTAGCAAGTCGCCGGCGGCACGGGTGACATGCCAGGCGTTCGGGCGGCACATTAATCATGCTGCCTAGCTGCCGACATAAATTCCATCCCGCCCAAGGTGGCACGGCAGATATGCTACCCATACGGCAGCACGAAAGGCATGTCGGCCTGATGGAGGCATGGCAAATGTGCCGCCCAGACAGCGGCACATAAGGCATACCACCCAGGGCAACGACATGCCTCTCATGCGCTAGCCGGCTGGTTCAACCTGTTTCCTGCTTTTTTATCCATTTCGGATCCGTTTCAGTTCCAATTCGAGCTCAATTTGATCCTATGGGTTTGTAACTAAAAAACGGTTGACTGGAGGTGAAAGATTTAGGAAATTTATTTTTCAACGGGGCGCTGCCTTGCACCCCGCAAGGGGCGCTACCCCCTTGGCCTCTGCTCACTAACCGGCTAGCAGGATCGCCGTATGCAAAGTGCACTATACTTAGTAGGTGTTAAGCTGCAGCCGGATCATAAGGTGTAAATTTGAGGGTTCACACACGGTAGTGACTCAAACTACGGTGGTGATGACAAAGGACACTGTGACTGTAGTGAGATAGAATAACACTATAGTGGTGGTTCAAATAAGGACTACTATAGTTAGGGCAGAAAGAGGTAATGTAGTTTTTGAACTACAGAGGAAGAATTTTGGAAGTAGTTTTAGGACTACTGGTACTCAAGAAAGGGTTTTCAATACTGCTATGGTGAATAGTTCTAATTTTGTTACTACTTTTACTGTTACAGTAGAAGGAGCTACAAAGATCTAGAGGAGGGGTGTGCCTACTTGAAGAGATTGTGGCAAACTCTAATTCTGATGAGGACACGAGAGATGTGTACCTTAGGATGTAGAGAAAGACTGGCTGGACCATGGCTTCAAACATGACCTTTTTTTTTTTTTTTGCTTTTCATTTAAAATACTTGTAGGTTGACAGGACTACATGATATAAGATAAGCTATAGAGGATATTGAAAGGGCTATCCTTTTATCATGATGATGGGCTTGCATTTTGTAAAATTTAATCATCATTAAATGAGATATCTTTTATGCTCTAATTTCTACCTAAGCCGCCCTTTTGGGTTTTCAACTTACGAGTATTCTTTTTTTCTTCTTTTTTTTTTCTTTTTGTTTAGGCAAAAGAATTAAGTGAATGATGTACTAGGCATAAAGAAAATGAGAATGTGATGCAAACAAAATATTTTATATTATGATTTGGATAGCACTCGAGTCGGGCTGCCTATGTATCCATTATATCACTTTTCTATCAATTATTTCTTTTAGGGAGAATCAGGTCCACATTGTTCTAATTACATATGAATGAAAAATAGAAATGAAATGCATATGTCATTCTTTGGATGATGTATCATTTCAGCTGATCTAAGTTGCTACGATGGGAGAATTCACTTCCGTCCACGTCCGTAAACATGGTGCCTTTGTCGGATAGGATCTTCTTGAGCATATACTATTCAGCCTAGTTTAGTTTGAACTTCTTCTTGGATCATGAATAAGGGCTTGGGATTTCACCTAGAACTAGATTTCCTTTCTACAAATCCTTATCTCTCACTTCCAATTGAAGTGCTTGATTAATCTCTATTAATGACCCTAATTTTTGTATAAAGCATCAATTTCATCAATGCCATTCAGCTGGTCATGATACATTTTGATCTATTCTACCTTCATTCTTCGCAGCTTCTCCTTGACAGGCTTGTTATAGGTCCGGATCTTGTAAACTATGATGCTTGGAGCATTCCTATCATGTCTTTGTCTTGTACAAAGTAGCTCATGAGCTTTTCCACTACTGCTATGTAAATACAATATATGTGATTTTTGATTCTTTTCCTTTGTGCCATAATTAATTAATCCTTTTGCCTTTTTTTTTTTTTGTATTTTCATTTTTTTGTTCTCTTTTTTTTTTTTTTTTTTTTAAGATGTCCCATTTAAAGATGATTCAAAAAAAATTAAAGCAAATTAGAAATTTCAAACTTTTTATTATTGATAAAAGTCCCATCATGAGTATATTAAAGGATAAGTTGAAAAAGAAGGACAAGACTCAATGGACCCAAACTCAAAGAAAGATTTAATAGATACAAACTGAAAAAGACTCAGACTTAGACTCAGACTCAGGCTTACGTGACTCAGACATAGACTCGAAAGACTAGGATAGGGGCATAGCAGCGCTAGCACTCTTCTCAAAGTGCTAATTTTTAAGTGAAGCTTGAGATGTCGAGTAAGCTTGGTGGTTCAAAAAAGAATTGATGGTGGTGCTAGACTTTAGGTCTGGAAGCAATGATGTCTTCGCTATTAATGAGGTCTTAAATTTTGTACTTTATAGCCTTGCATGTATTAGTTTTGTGCCCCAACCCTTGATGAAAGTTGCAGTGCTCATTAGCATTATAACCCTTGGGCAAGGGGTTTAAAGGATGTCATGGTTCTAAGGGCTTAACCAGATTAGCCTCTAAGGCTTTCTTGTAAACAACGTTGAGGGGCATGCCCAACATAAAGAAAGTCATTCTTGTTTCTAAATTCATTGGCTTGTGACATGACATAATATTTACCTCCCCCTCTCTTTGGATGGTATTAGTGGTGTAGTTAGTGTTCTTATGATATCTTAAAATAAAGACTGATCCTTGACTTGTCCCGATTGGATCAAATCCTCGATCTTAGTGGCAGTGACAATGAGAGCTTTAAAGTTAGGAAGGCATTGAGTTTGCAAATATGTCTAGTATTGGGAGAGGAGGTTCTTGATGATGATGTCAATTTGCTCTACTTCAGATGGATGTTTTACCATTTGAGTTGCTTTTGTCCTCCACCTTGTGGCAACTAGTTGTGAACCCTCAAATTTGCACCTCTAGATAACTAGTACTCAATTATGAACTCATAGAATCAAATCGGGCTTAAATCATATCTAAAACGAGTGAGAATGAAGTAAAAAACCGCGAATGAAGGCACGGGGATCGCCTAAGGCGGTTCGTGATTGTACAGACCCTGTGCGAAATCGCACAGAGGCTATGCAAAATTGCATAGGCTCTATGCGAAACCGCATAGGTGCTGTGCAGTTACACTATGCTCACATTAGTCCAGTGCAGTCTAGAAGCCTCCGTGTGCGATTTCCGAAGCATCCTATGCAGTTTTGTGTCTTGGGAAGCGAATCCACATTGAAAATTCATCATTTTTGCTCCCAATCCTTTCCCTATAAAAGCACTACCTTCCTACCTCATTTCCACATTGAGAATTGCTTAATCAAATTAATTGATTTCAAAGCAATAATCTCTCTTAACCTCTTGGTTTGCTTGATTAGCCTTTGTATTAAGCGAACCATCTCCACAAGTTTGGTTTGAAAGGAACAAACTTTTAGTTTAAATTTTTATTTGGTTGGTCATTTTGAGGTAGCTCTCCTTAAATCAATCTGAGGAGGTTTCGAATACGCTGTCCAAGTCGCCATTCAAAGGTTGTCATTTTGCCGAGCTGAGAAGCTAGAATTGCGATCCAGTCATCCACTTCATCCGCCCTACGTCCCAAGTCTCGTCCTCATAAGGTATTTATTTTCTTCTTTTGTTATTTTATTTTGTTTTGTTTTATTTTTTTAGGATTGCGTAGTTTATTCTTTTTTCGTTTATTATTTCTTTGCTTTGCATGTTTTATCGTTTCTTTCATTATGTTGAGGCATGTTGATTAGAGTATGATTTAGTTAACTAGGTAAACGATTTAAATTGTTGTATCAACTTGTTAATTAAAACCTGACCTAATTAACAACTCGGTAATCAATCAATAATTCTACTTATTTAATTAATCAACCCACCTTTTAATCATTGAACTGAAACATGATGAATGGCTAGGCTAAGCTAACCTCTTTACGAGAAGGGCGAACTACACAGATTTTAATTCCCATTCAAAGGGATACGTAGGCTTGCTTGTTTAAAGCATCAAATCCAATTTAAACAAAATGTAATCATTCTCTTGTATGCCACTTTATAAATTAGTTCTTTTCTTTGTGATATTTGCTTTTAATTTGCCTTCTTTATTATAATATTGATGTTGTCTTTCTTTTGCAATGTTTTTTAATTGCTTTGAAATTATTTTAGGGAATGTGTGACTTCCCTAGAACCCATAAGGGCTAGAGGAAGTATCCCCTATTTTGGTTTTGAATTGTAAAGTTAATTCCTTTATTTGCTTTATCGTTTTGGATGAATATTTATTTATTTGTTTATTCATACATTATATAAATTGTTCATGCATTTTGCATATTATTCATGAAATTCATTTTAAGTCATCTAGTATTAAATTTGCCAAACTAATTATTTTTCTAAATAAACTAAAAACCTAGTCCCCGAATCCTCTTTGGTTTTCGAGGCTTATGATATTTTCCTTTGGGATATTAATTGGAGTCAAATTAGGTTTTTCCCTTAATCTTTTCCCAAATAAAATAAAATTAAGGTGGCGACTCTTTTCAAAAATCAACCAATCTAAACTCGAGGGTTCTATCATGAGTCTAAACCCAAATAAGCATTTTGATGCCATTTAGCGGATCAGACTAGTGCTCGGGTGAGGCCTCACACTAGTCCCCAGTGGAGTCGCTAGCTATGAGGCCTTGCCCGAGCACCAGCCTGGTCCGCTGCAGGGAATTGGGATGCTCAATTGAGTTTAGACTCATGATGGAACACTCGAGTTCAGATTTGGTTGATTTTAAAAATGATTTTTAGGAGTCGTCACCTTAATTTAATTTTAAATGGGAAAATTAAGGAAAAACCCAATTGACTCTAATTCATTAATTTTCAATTAATTTACCTAAGGATAAAATCACTAGCCTCAAACCAGGTTGAGTTCAGTGAATAGGTTTTTAGTTTTAAATAATCTAAATTTGGCTCTTAAGTTTAATTTGACTCAAAAATTAATTTCATGAATGACAAATATTATATGACAATTAATGCATGAGCATGGTATGAGTGTAATAAGAAAATTAAAATGAAACATCATTAATTAAAAAGGGGAAAGGAGATTGATTGGGATTTGGATTTGAAATCTGGATTTAGATTCCAAACGTGCTTATGTATCCCATTGAATGGGGATCAAAACCTATGTAGTTTGTTCCATAATTGAGTGGAGGGGTTTAGGGGTTGATTGGATTGATTGATTTGATTTGGGTTTCAGAGAAAAAGGCTGATACCTTGGCTTTTGGCAGGCAAAGGGTTTTACCAAACCGAATTTCTGTTTTATTGGGACCGAGTGATTGGATTGATTGGGAGATTAATTAATTAATTAAAATGATTAATTAACTAATTAATATGATGAAAAAGATGGATGAATGAATTAATTAATTAAAAAGATTAATTAATTAATTTGGAGAAAGGGTGGATTAAGGAAAATGATTAATTTGATTTTGAAAAAAAGGATTAATTAATTAATGAATTGAGTGATTAATTTTAAATTGAAAAAACAGTTTTAGTTAGTTAAAAAGATCAATTAACTTAATTAGGGTGAGGTAATTAATTAATTAAAAAGATTAATTAATTAATTAGAGAGTGGTTGGAGGGAGGAGAAGAGAGGAATTAGTAGATAACTATCAATAGTAACTCAAGAGATGTTTGAAATGAGGAAATGGGAGGGTTATTTATAGGAAAATGAGTTGAGGGTGATTTGGGAAGTGAAAATGTGAAAAGACGTAAAGGATAGGGCAAAAAAAAAAAAAAAAGATTAGTGGCATTTTGGACCTTTCAACTTGGGTAAAGGAGATAGCTTTAACGTGGCTTCGCATTAGCTTTGCGCAGATCCACACCACCATAGATGCGAATTTGCATTGTGCCGTATGAGGAGCCGCATCAGGTCTGATGTAGCTTGGGTCACTTTTCCAAGTACTTTTTCGATCAATTTTTGAGGCTTCTAGGTTAGTTTTCAAGAGTTATGGAGTTCAAAAATCTTATCGGTTAGTGTCGATAGGCTCAAAATTAATTTTAGAATAGCTGGGCAGTCAGTCTGAGAGAAAATTTATTCAATTTTTGAAAGATATTGTCTGGTATAGAAGGTTTGGTTTGGGTGAAAAAAGTGCCAAAGTTTGAAAAAGTAAGTGTCTTTGTACTAATATGACTAAAAGTCCATTTTTTACTCTGGGGGCATTGCCCCCTTGACCCCTGCCTTGGTTACTGAGATCGCCGTACTAGCTCTACTTAGCACATTAATCTTAGTAGGTGTCAAGCTGTGGCCAGATGATGAAGGTGTAAAATTAGGGGTTCACACATACCCGTAGGCTTTTACCAAGAACACAAGGTCCGATGTATTATCCCACATCAGAATGGTATTTTTGCTTAACAATAAATATCAATAATAAGGTTCATATGACCTTCACAATAAGGGTTCAGTAGCAAATTTACCAATACAAAAATAGTTCTCATCATTGGTCATATTATGAAATCAATATGAAAGGGCTCACAATGGATAAATGCCATAAACAAATATCATATTCAATAGCTCAATATTCAATAGACAATTCATGCTCAAAATGTACGTGGAGTATTTCAATGAAAACTGTTTAAACAATAAGGGTTCATAGATTATGGCACATGTCATATTATATTATTAAGTACTCACTTTAGTAACATTTAATCTTGGTGCTAGTAGTGCTCCTCGTACCCTTGGACAATGTCTTTGCCCTTGTCTTTAGATTTTACACAATTTGCATTTCAATTACACATTAATCACTATTTTATTATTTCATTAGTTTAAATTTAGCTCAATTTTTTTAATAATTTTGTCTTGTCCATTGTAGTACTCACTTATTAATTTAAGGTCAAAACACATATACATATACATATTACTAATTTTAACATTTTCCCTCAGTTGTTATCCAGTTGGCCAAATATATTCACTTATGGAAAAGTAATTCTTTTCCTCTCAATTTCACATTTCAACTTCATAGTACTCAATTAGAATTAATTTAAACAATTTCAAATATTCAATAGAATTAATTTCACTTTCACCTTCCAATCTCATAAATGATTCTAATTCATTAAATTTGGGAAAAATTATTTCTATCAATTGAAATTGAAATTAACATAATATAAATCATGTTATACTATTCTTAAGCTCAATTGCCCCTTCAATTTCATGGATTCAAGTTCAATTCTCAAAATCCTTAAATTGATCCATAAACCCTAGAATTTGGGGAAAAACCATCAATTTCCTATCCAAACTTCAAATTGATTATAGATTCATCAAATTAATACTTAAACAATCAATCCCCATCAATTAATTGAGATTGAATCACTTTAATTCATAAAATCATAATTATTCCAACTTAGGGAAAATTTGAGGAAAACCTATAATTCATTATCAAATCTTCAAATTAATTATAGAAATATGAAATTGGCATGATAAAGAACTTATATGATTAATCAAACATCAAAAACAAGCATTAGAGCACAGTCTCCCTTTTGGTTATGTTTATGCCTTCAAAATTTTCAAGCCTTGAACCAAACTTCCATAATTCATTTTGACACTTCCAGACCATTTTTCTCTACCTAAAACAACCTTAGATACCCTTAAATAAAATGTAGAATACTTCCCCCATTATTCCATTAAAGTGATCGAACCCTAGTTCTAGGTGCACTTAATGAGTTTATGCTTTTCTTATTTATTTTCTCATGTTAAACCCTTAGTTCTCAAGTCCAAATCTCATATTTCATTAACTAACATACAAAACAAACATCTCCCTATTTCTCTTCCTTTGATTGAACCATAAATGCGGAAGGAAAGGAAGGTTTTGGGAACTTTAACATCAAAGTCATACATAGAATAAAGAAAGAAGAAGGTGAGCATAATTTCTTACCTTGGGAAGCTTTAATTTTTGAGTTGCTATGGTGATGGCAATGTGGAGAGGTTGCTTTTTGGTTGGTGTGGTGTTTTTGGTGCAGAGTTAGCAAAAATGATAAAATGAACATATATTTTTATTTATATATGGAATGTTGAATGGTGATGATTTAATTATGTTTAATCTAATGGCTAGGATTTAATCAAAATGGATGGCCATGATTAAATTTAATTGGATGGGTAGGATCTCCTCTATATGGATGATGTTTATCAAGATGGTGTGAAAAGAGCAAAAATGAATGTAGACTTTAGTGTAGGAAAAGTGAAAGTTCAAGTTGGAAAAGGATTTAATTTAGTCAAAAATGATGGCTTCCAAGTCAAATTTGATGGCTAGCTTTTCCTACGTTAATTTTGTCTTGGGTAACCATTTCTAACTCTAGAAAAAATTTATTTTCACTCATCCATGGGTCTTATGGGCTGTTCATCTGTTGGGCTTAAACCTTAGAGTCTAAAAGCCAATTAACAAATCCACAATGCATATTTCATACTTAGTAACATAATAGATTTTTATTTCTTTATTTTCACTTTAGTATACATATTTTTACTTTCTAATTTCAATACACACTCTAAATATTGCTAGATAAATCATATTTACTTTATAGTGCATATATACTAGCCCTTTAATAGCACTATTCATAAGTAAATCATTTAGGCTCAATTGGTTAAACTAAGTTTGACTTCTATTTTACTATTGTAGCTTTGATTAAAATCAACTTCTTATATCACTATTATTATTACTTCTAATGACTTAGAAGATGTTTAAGTATTATGTTCATGCCCATTCGCTAGTACTTTAGCATCACAGCATAAGAAAAATAATTAACTTAGTCATGTTAAGTCAAACTCAGTTTGACTTTTGTTTTACTATTAAAATGTTTATCAAATTTATTTCATTTTTCATTCATTGTTAGGTTATTTATTAAAATCACTTCTTATCATATTCTTATGGATCTTAATATGCTATAAAACCTTTGGATAGTACAGTACATGAATATTTTAGTGTCATAATTCAAGCAAGTAGGTCACTTAGTCATATTGAATCCCTTCCGATTTCAATTTAATTTCACCATCACAATTAGTCATATTGAATCCCTTTCGATTTCAATTTAATTTCACCATCACAATACTTATTGAAATCAATATTGTATGGTACAGTTGCTAACTCTAGTGAGTTAGAGAAATTTTGGGTATTACAAAATGGAAGCAGAAAAAGGTACCAAAGGGATGTTTAGACTAGTTGCTATATAATTTTGGGTGAATTGATGGATATGTTTGACTCATATGACAAGGCGGGGAAGGATATAACAACCCACATCTACCCTAGGAGTTTTCATGACAAATTGCTTGAATTTAGAGTTATTGTGACAAATATGTGATTTTATGAAAATTCATGTAGGAGCTTATTTATGAGTATATGACATGTTAAATTAATTTTAATGTGCCTAATATGAATTATTATAGTTAAATAAATGATTTACATGAATTGCATTAGCATAAAATAATTTATTGTGCATAAAATGAATTTTCATGTAAAAAGACAATTTTTAAGCATTAAATAATTTTATGCGCATTTTTAAAATAATTTTTAAATAAATGTTTTGGAGGAAATTTTAATGAAAATAATAAGAAAAATATTTTATTTTTAATTATCTATAATCAGCCTTAAAATTAATTAAAAAGCCCAAATACCTAAAAATCCACTATACAAAAATCCTCATAACCTAGCTTATTAAGGGTAATCTTGGAAATTACCTAAAACCCTACATATATAATAAGAATTTCGGCCAGCCCTTGATTTTCAGTAGCCACCATTCTGTTTTTCAATATTTTGATAGGAAAATTCTCCCAAAATAATTCTTTCTACCGAAATTCTCAAAAACACTTTCAACTTTACAATTTCTTGATCGTAATCGTAAGTTTCTCTTCTCTTCCAATTTCTTATCTGATTTCTCTGAAATAAATTTTGGGAAAATTATTTTGAATTGGGTATTTACTGATTTCTAGATATTTAAATTATTTGGGGTGAATTTTTGATAGAGAAATTAATTTCTCTACTGAAAACACCAACCTTCCTACGCGATTTTTCCAAAGGTGAATCCTGTAACTAAAAATTAAAATTTTCATGCATAAACTCAATAAAAGGGGGGTAGGGGGTTGATTTCTGCATCATTGAATTCTAAATTAATTTTTGATGTGTTTAGATGAAAAATATTAGATTAAATCATATTTTTGTATATTACTGTAATGACCAAAAAGTTTCAAAAAAAAAGGAAATTCAAGGTTTTCATTCTAGAACTTGAAAGTTGGAAAATTCTATGATTATGTACGTATGTGGCTGCTGATTTGTGTATGATGGAATTCTAAGCTGATATTTGTTTTGTTTGGGTGAAAAATAATGATTTAAATCAGGTGTTTACATGTTTTTATAATGAACGGAAAGCTAGAAAACTCATGATTTTCACTCTAAAACCCTAAACTTAGAATTTTCATGCATAAGACATGTCAATGGCTGCTGATTTGTACATATTAATGTTCACAACTGATATTTGTTGTGATTGAATAAAAAATAATGGTTTAAAATACCTATTTATATATTACTGTAATGATTGGAAAGTATTGGAAATAAGAAAGGTTTATGGTTTTCACCCTAACACCTAAAGTTGGAAAATTTTCATACATATGGATTTATACACGTGCCAATTCCTATATTTTTACATTCTAAAATGATTTTTGTTTTGATTACATGAAAAATCTTGGTTCAAACCATGTTTCTACATATTATTGTAATAGACGAAAAGCAAGAAAATTCAGATTTTCTCTTTAATGGAGTATTCGGCCATTGTTGGGATTTTTATCCCAATGTCTAATTTTTATATAATGTATCTTAATGATTATTGACATGTATGAATGAAAGATAAATGGTTAAATTGCATGTTGATTGAAGGAATGACTCTAGACAATGTTAGAGGCAATTTGGTATACTTAAGGTATTTTAACCTTATATTGTCATTAATATGTGAATGAGATTGGATAATATGGAAGTAGGTTGTATGATGACTTGACAATGAATTAATGATCTTGAATTGATGAAGAGATTGATTGAATGAATTGGTCAAAAGAGATAAGCATGACACTTGAAAGGTTATTTGTTAAGTTGACATATATGGAAGTGTTAAGTGTACTAAGATGATGATATTGTGTTGATCTTAGAAAGGTATTGACATGAATTATAATGTGTTTTCATATGAGCCTATAAAGGCTAAGTGTACAAGACTTTTAAAGTCAACATGTTATATGCAAGTGATGAAGTGCACTTATATGTGCAACTCTAAGTGTATGTGAATGTTATCTGTGCATGAGAAAGTTATGGGATAGGATAGCATCATGATTAAATAAATACTAAATATTGAATTAAATATTATGTTAGAGCTTGAGGAGTTTTAGAGGTTCAAAGGGCTATGTGTACTAAGAGCGAAGGAACCATAAGGTGAGTAAACATTATGTTCAAGTTATAAGTACAAGTTATCATGTTATATGAACCTTTGATATCTTGAAACCCAAGTTCTTTTCTATTTTTAATTATGACTAAATGATTTCTTTGTAAGCTTGGGTTGCCAAAGGACATTTGGTCTAAATCTATTTTGATTATTCAATGACAATAAAGTACCTTTGTGATTCTTGCCATACCTTACTTTCTTTCTAGAACCACACTGTTATTTATCTTTTATTCAATAAGCTAAACTGCTATTGTTATTGTGATTACCATAAATACGAGTGAATTGAGCAAGAGTCTTCACTCACTTATGTAAATTTGAGTGAATTGAGCAGTATCTTCACTCACGAGTGAATTGAGCAAGAGTCTTCACACACTTATGTAAATTTGAGTGAATTGAGTAATGTCTTCACTCACGAGTGAATTGAGCAAAAGTCTTCACTCACTTATGTAAATTCAAGTGAATTGAGCAGTGTCTTTACTCAAGAGTGAGTTGAGCAAGAGTCTTCACTCACAAGTAATAAGTGTGATTTTTTGCAAACCTTGTTAAATTGCAAACTTTGATTCATGAATTGTAAAACATGAACTATGTGTTATAAGCTATGGGTTTCCTTTTTAAAAAGGATATATGTTATCGTATGTGCCATATTGTTTACTCATTGAGATCATCTATCTCACCCCTTTTCTTTGTGTGGTTTTAGGTGAGTAGTATGAGGAGGCAAGGTGATGACTCAAGCATCCTACTTCACTTGGGAAATTCTTTGTCCAAGATAATTAGTTTAATATGTTATGAAGAGTTATCCTTAGACACTCCGGGAATATTTATTTTTGGATGTTTATTTTGAAATGTTATCTTTCGAGGTTTTAATTGGGTTCTAAATATTATTTACTTATAGATTATGTTTAAAGTATATTTTAACCATGATTCCACAACTTAAGGTTTTCTAAAAAAAAAAAAAGGGTTTATTTAAGTTAATGTAAGAGGTTTTGGTATGATCCTAAGCAGTATTTGTATAAGTATAAATGGGTTCTATGGGCATGGGTGACCTTATGTCTCCTCATGTTCTAGGACCATCATATCTCTGAAAATGGGATGCGACAAAGGAACCAGAGGGACTTCTAGATTACACATTTTTCGGGTGAAGAGTTTGGATGGATTTTTGATAAAAAGGGTGGAAAAAGGAACCAGAGAAATGTCACTATCTAGACATTTTTGGGTGAAGGATGTAGATGACTTTAAGATGAACAAGGATGGAAAAGGGGATCAAATTGACTTTTAAATAAGAATTAGACATTTCTAAGTAGAGGACATGATTAATTCAAAATAAGGAGAGATGGAAAAGAACCATAGGGATGCCTAGATGATCATTTCTAGACATTTATGGGTGAAATGATTTATGAAGGGATATGCCTCTGGTATCTGAAAGAGAGAGCCTCGATCTATGGTAAGTCAGCTCGAGAGGTAAGATTTAATTAATCGAAGAGAAATTGATCATTACTATTAAGTTTGGGTGATAGATTTTTACTATAGTTAGGATTGAGTGAAAGATGACTACTTGGCTTGGAATCATAGTCAGAATTGGGTGAAAGACAATTGATTCACTTGAAGGGGACCTAGCTCCATGCATACATTGTCTAAAAAAAGGAGGACATTGCTTTATGCAAAGGTTGTCTAAAAGGGGAAATCTTACCCTATGTAAAGGTTGTTTGAAAAAAGGACCTTACTTTGTACAAAGGTTATTTGGAAAAAGATACCTTGCTCTATGCAAAGGTTATCTGAAAAGGGGACCTTGATATGTGCATAGGTGGTCTGAGAAAAAAGACCTTTCCTTGTGCAAAGGGTATCTGAAAAGGTTGTCTATTGATTAAAAGACATGAGTCTTGAAGGCTATTTTAGGATTGTTTGAAAATGAGAAAGCTCTTATGAACTAAGTGTTTGGACCACTAAAAGGGTGATGTAAACCACCATGGCATTAAGGAGGGGGTAATTATTCTAATAGGTGTTAGTCAGATTCAAGAAGATGCTAGTCATCTTCATAGAGGTATTGATTAGTTTTAGAAGGTGTTATTCAGCTTTAAGGAGGCATTGGTCAGCTTTAGAAGATGTCGGTCACCTTTGAGGAGGCACTGATAAGTTTCTAGAGATGTTCATCAACTTTAAGGAGGCAATGGTTATCTTCAGAAGATTTCAATTTGCTTTAAGAGGTACCAATTAGTTTTAGAAGATGTTAGAGAGGCTAAGAGCTCGATTTATATATGATTGTGTATGGTTATGGATAGTTACACATGCATGTATGTTTGTGTATAAATTATGTATGTTTATATATATATGTTTTAGGATCCATGGACATTTTGTTTAATTTATATGCTATGGATAATTCATGATAATGCCTATAATGGTTGATTGCATGGGTGGATACATGAGTTTGCTTTGTGAATGTAATTTTTCATTCTATTTTTGTGTCTATGGAGCCATATTTTATCTACTACATATATTTATAGATTGAAAAACTCGAGAAAGAAGAAAGAATCAATTTGGATAGATATGACATTATAGTGATGGTGACACTATGGAGAGTATGGGTCGATTGAGATTTTCTGAGGCTTGCTTTAGGTTTTTAAGATTTAGTGGTGCGAACCCTTAATTTTACACCCTCTAATATGCATTAGACTCTTAAAAGCACTTGGCTCAGTGAACAAAACTTCGAAAGCGAAATTGACAAAAACCACTAAAATGGGAAAATCATAAAATGGTGCCCTTGGAAATGAAAACTATCCCTTTCACCTTCAAAATCACTCTCAAATTATCCAAGACTGAATAATAAGCACAACACAATTGGAATTATGAAAAATGGATGGGAAACAAGCAAGAATGAGAAAAATGAGTGAAAATGGGCCTATTGCTGCAAAGCCCTCTACAGTTTAGCAGAGAGCTATGATGCATTACCATAGAGACCTATGTGGCACCATAGAGCTCTGTGTGGCAACTCCTATAAATTAAACTTTTTTGTGTGATCCCATATTGGAACTTTAGTGTTTTCCTCCTCCAATCTTCTCCCTATATATAGAGGACCTCTCCACACTCCAAGGCATCAACTTTGGGAGCTTGAAAGTCATTGCATCAAGCAAATCATGCTAGTTCTAAAGCTTTTCTTTTCTTTTACTTTACATTTGCTTCTTGCTTTGCAAAGCATGTTAAGGGTTTCTCCTTGATTCTTACCCGACAAGCTAAAGGCTTTTCTATTCGAGGCAAGTCTATTGCCCAAGGCTCATGTCCACCATCTGAGGATAGTTGCCACCTACCATTTGAGGCAAGCTGCAATGCCATCCAAGGCTAGTTGCTGTTCGCCATTGGAAGCAAGTCGTGGCACTGTTTAAGGCTAGTTATCGCCCATCGTCCAAGGTAGGTTTCTTTCCCTTTTCTTTATTTTATTTATTATTTTCCTTCTTAGGATCTGTGTTCTAAGGCTCTTTACCTAATTCTTAATTTGTTACAGTAGTTAATTAGAATCTGACTTAATTAACTCCACTTGATAATCAATTGGTTAAAACATGATAAAATGGCTAGGCTAAACTAACCCCTTTATAAGAAGGAAAAACTGTGTGGATTCTAATTCTCATTCAAAGGGATACAATGGCATGCTTGGTTCTAGCATTGAATCTAATTAAAACTGACCAACTCTATCCCCTATCACCTTCTTAACTAGTTTTTATTTTATTTTCTTTTTTGCTTTGTTATTAGGCTTAGTTTGGGGAATATGTGACTTCCCTAGAACCCATAAGGACTAAAGGAGGTATCCCCTAAGTTTGAGATTTTGATTGTAATGTTAACTTTCTTTTGAACTTTACTTGTGACTTTATTGTTGAATGGATGAGTTGAATGATCATACATATTATAAATTGTTTATGCATCTTAGATTGTTCATGAAATACATTTTAAGTCACTCTTATATTAATTAGCCAAACTTATGTTGTTAAAGTAAACCAAAAACCTAGTAATCGGATCCTCTTAGGTTTCAAGGCTAGTGATCTTTTTTCTTTTAGTAATAATTGGAGTTAAATGTGTTTTCCTTATATTTTTCCAAATAAAAATAGATGCGGCAAATCTAAGAAACAATTTTCAAATCTGTCAAAGATAAGCTTGAGGACTTTCTCATGAGTTTTTTCCCAAATGAGTATTTTGAATCCCTTTAGTCTATCAGACCGGTGCTTGGGCGAGGCCTCACAGTTAGCTGTGTTTTCATTTCGGTGCCATTAAGGAGGAGTTGTACCTCACTTTTAAGGAGTTCAATGTTATGGCTTGGCTATGACTTAGAGGCAGCTTTGGTGGTGCCAGGGTATAGAATTTGGCATTTTTATATTTTTCAAGAGTTTGTGGGCCTACAGTAGGATGTTGTTAGCTAGATGGTTGTTAATGGCTTTGTGAATATGACTATTGTGATTGAGGAGTTTTATGATCCCAGTGATTAGGGAGATATGAAGAGGCGGAGGCTCAGGATTAGAGACTTGATTTTCTACCTGATAGCTTGGTATCTGTTTCTTGATTCCATTAGTTGGGGTGATGTTAAAATGGTAAGTATGGTGCTTTAAATGGAGAAAAGACATTTTGTGGCTATGGGATATTTTAATAAAGATATTGTTGAGCTTGGATTGCTTTATTATGGGGATGGAGAGGTGGACTATCTCTCTCAGCATTCTTCAGGTGAGGAAAAATCTGGCTGTTCTTACCCTTTTTATTAGGGGTGCTTTATGGGTGTTTGATTTTGGGTTTTAAGTTGTTCTAAAGGTATGGCTGACGGATCATCTGAGGGTGGTCATTCCCTCGATTAGGAGCCTAAATACAACTATCTAGTATTAGATGTGGCCTATTTTGGTGTGACAAAGATTGATGCGAGAGTGGATTGGATGGCTACTATAGCTTACACTAGAGGACAAACTTTGGCATTGTCAGTGGTATAGGATTAGGTCATTTATGACTATAAACCATGAATATCGAGTGGTTTGTTTACTAGACTTAGCATGGACATCATTTTATAAGGGCACGAGGGTCTTGAGATAGAAAAGTCAGACTCAAGATGTGCCCTTAGTTGTGCCTTTTTTAGAGTCTACACGGATTACTGCCCTCATTGGTAAAGTTATTAGGGGGAGGCTAGTTGAGGAGCTATCATTTATTGAGACTAGAGATCAACTTTGGTACCCTTAAGAGGTATCGTAGCTAGTTAACTGAGACTGTCTGGCCAATTTAGAGAGAGCGCCAGACTATTTTACTAAGAGAGATGGAGATATAGTTGAGAAAGGAGAGATAATAGGAGTGACAGTAGAGACAAAGGATATTATTGGGCCTAAGAAAGATACTAAAGGTTCGACACTATAGGTTCCATTAGAGATTCAAATTGTGGTGGTGATGATAGAAAAGACTATGACTGTAGTAAGGAGATAGGATGACATTATAGTGGTGGTTCAGAGAGGGATTATAGCAGTTAAGGCAGAGAGGAGGACTGTAGTTTCTGGAGTATAGAGAAGGATTTAAGCTAGTGTAGTAAGTAGCAGTTTCTGAGATACTCCTACGTAGAGGAGGATTTCTAAGAGCAATTATAGAACTGTTGGTAATAAAGAAAGAGTTTTTGATAATGGTGTAGTGAGCAATTCTAGTTTTCTTAATACTTGTATTGCTACAACAGAGAATAAGTAGAGGAGAGGATTGGCTAGACTATGACTTTAAACATGACCTTCATGCATTTTAGTTAGGATTATTATTTTTTGTATACACTTATAGGTGGACAGGACTACACGATACATGATAAGCTATAGTTAATATAAAGAAGGCCATCTCCCCCCCACCCCTACCTTTTTTTATTTTTTTATTTTTTATGATGGATTGTATTTTGTAAAACTTGATCATCTTTATATGAGACATTTTTTATTTTTACTATAATTTCTACTTAAGTTGCCCTTTTGGGTCTTCAATTTAACGAGCTCTTTCTTTCTCTTTTCTTTTTTTTTTTAGATATAATTTCTACCTGAGCTACCTTTTTAGGTTTTTGATTTGACGAGCTTGCTCTAACTTCTACCTAATATGCCATTTTAGGTTTTTGAGAAAGTGAGCATTTCCATTCATTTTTTTTCATTTTTTTTTGTTATTTAGGCAAAAGAACCAAGTCAATGATGTATTAGGCACAGAAGAAATGAGAATTCAATGCTTGGTCATGTGAAAATAAAAATATTTTTTTATCATGATTTGGACTACACTTGAGTCGGGCTGTATACATATCCCTTACATCATTTTTCTTTCATTCATTTTTTAGGGAGAGTTAAGTTCACTATAATAACCCACACCTACTCTAAGAGTTTCGTGACAATCTACTTGAATTTAGAACTATTAAGGCAAAATGTATGCTTTTATGAAAATTCATATGTTATTTGATTGATGAGTACATTGCATGTTAGATTAGTTCTAATATGCATAATATGAATTATTATTATAAAATAAGTGATATATATAAAGTGTATAAGCATTAAATGATTTATTGTATATAAAGTGAATTTTCATGCAGAAAGCAATTTTTAAGCATAAAATAATTTTTATGAGCATTTTAAAAATTTTTTAATTAAATATTTTTGGGGGGAATTTCAATGAAATAATAAGAAAATTATTTTATTGTTTAATTATCTATAAACATCCCATAAATTAAATTAAAAAGGTCCAACTCATTAAAGTCCAATACACCAAAACACTCCTAACCTAGCTCATTAATGGTAAACTTGTAATTTTGCCAAAACCCTAAATATATAAAGCTAATTTTGGCCAAACCTATTGTAGCAGCCACAATTATGTTATTCTTTAGAATTTTTTTAGAAAAATTCTCTCAAAAATATTCTCTCAACCAAAATTCTCAAGGTACTTTCAAACCTTGCGATTTTGTGATTGTTTTTATAAGTTTTCTTTCCTTTCAATCTATTATTTCATCTTTATGAACCTAACCATGAGAAATCTATTTGGAGCTATATATTTACTATTTTATTGCTATTGAATTTAGGCTATGTGAATTATTTGAAGAAGAAACCGATTTTCAATTGAAAACACAACCCTTTCTTCGCACATCCACCACAGCTAAACCCGAAAACTCAAAGTTAGAATTTTCATGCAATTATACAAGGGGTACTGCCAATTTATGTATTTTTGTTCTAAATTGATTTTTGTTATGTTTAGATGAAAAATAATGATTTAAATAATATTTCTGTATATTACTATAATGATCGAAAAGTATGGAAAACAAGAAAATTCAGGGATTTTATTCTAAAACTTAAAAGTTGAAATTTTCATTTATATAAAATATAAGGAGGTGTCAATTCATATGTATATGCATTCTAAAACAATTTTTGTCATGTTTACATGAAAAATATTAGTTTAAATAATGTTTTTGAATATTACTGTAATGAACGAAAAGCGTGAAAAGAAAGAAAAATCCATGTTTTGCCTTGATAGCATGTATTCAACCTACATAAGGATTTTAATCCCAATGTCTATAATTTTTGTGTTACATGTTTTAATGATTGTTGACATATATATATAAAATATAAATGATTTAATTGTATGTTAGTTGAAGGAATAACTTTAGACAAAGTCTAGAGAGGTTCGGCCTACCTAGGGTTTCTTAACCTTACTACTATGTTGTGTTTAATATGTGTATATGATTAAGTGGGATGTGAATTAGGCCTTATGATGTGTTAATAGTGAATTAATGATTCTAAATTAACTATGAGATAGATGGTATGATTTGTTCAAAAGAGATAAGCATGACTCTTTAAGGTTATTTGTTAAGTTGATATATATGTAAAGTGTTAAGTGTACTAAGTTGAATATTAAATGAAAATGATATTAAGATCATGATATATTATGTTTGACTTTATAAAAGTCATAGTATAAGTTATAATGTGATTTCATGTGAGCCTATTTAGGCAAATATGCAAGACTTAAAGTCAACATGTTATGTGCAAATGATGAGTGCACTTAAGTGCAACTCTAAGTATATGTGAATGTTATATGTGCATGGGGTAGTTATAGGATAGGATAGCATAATGTTAACCAAATGCTAAGTATTGAATTATAATGTATGTTAGAGCTTGAGGATTATTAGAAGTTTAAGGGCTATAAGCACTAGGAGTTAAGGAACCACAAGGTGAGTAAACATTATATTCATGTTACAAGTATAAGTTATCAGGATATGTGAACCTTTAAGATTCTTGAAACCCAAGTTCCTTTCTATCTTAAATTATAATTATATGAATTATTTTTAAGCTTGGGTTGCTAAAGGATAATTGGTCCGAAATTATTATTGTTTATTCCATGATAGGAAAGAACCTTTGTGATTGTTGCCTTAACTTACTTTCTTTCTAGAACCACACTGTTGTTTATCTTTTTTTCAATAAGCTAAACATCTATTATTATTGTATTACATGTGATTGCATTCTTCAATGCTATTATTACCATGTGATTACATTCTTTAATGCTATTATTACCTCTCCTTTATGTTACGAGTAAGCTAGGCAATAACCTTCACTCTATATTAATGTTACGAGTGGACAAGGCAGTAGCTTTCACTCTATATTTGTATTATGAGTGGACAAGGTAGCAACTTTCACTCTATAATTATATTATGAGTGGACAAGGTAGCAGCCTTCACTCTACATTTATATTATAAGTGGACAAGGTAGCAGCCTTCACTCTATATTTTTGTTATAAGCAGACAAGGCAGCAGCCTTCACTCTATATGATTCAAGTTATAAGTTCAATTTTCGTGAACCTTGCTAAATTGCAAATCATGAACCATGAGTTATGAACCCTTATAAAGGGATAGGTGTTATTGTTCAAGTCTTATTATTTATTTATTGAGATCATCTATCTCACCCCTTTTCTCATGTTGTTTCCATGTAAGCATTATAAGAAGGCAAGGTGATATATCTACTCCGCTTGGTGGATTTCCTTGTCCAAGTCTATTGTTGTATTATAATATGAAGAGTCTCTTTCTTAGATGCTCCAAGAGTTTCATTTTTTGAAATATTATTCATTTGATAATGGATTTGGAGTCTTAAAAGTTCTTTTAATATGGATTGTATTTAAAGTATTTTAAAACTATTCTTTCACTAGTTAAAGATTTCTTTTATTATTGGTTATTCAAGTTAATACATGAGGTTTTGGTATGACCTTAGGCATTATATATATGTGCATAAGTGAGTTCTACGGGCGTGAGTGATCTTATGTCTCCCCATATTCTAGGACCATCATATCTCTGAAGTTGAGATGTGACATCCAATTAGTTCTGATTATATATGCATTGAAATAGAAGCTAGTTGTAGATAATATTTTCAAATGAAGTATCTCTTCAGTTGATCAAGGTTACAAGGATTGGAGAATTCATTTTTGCTAATGCCTATGAGGGTGATGCCTCCATTTGATAGAATCTTTTTGAGCATGTATGGCACAACTCAATTTGGTTAAAACTTTCCTCTTAGATGATGGATAGAAGTTTAGATTCCTTTGAAACTATATTCCATTCTTGCAAACCTCTATCCTTCACCTTCTTATTAAAATGCATGGCTAGCTTCTATTAATAACCTTGAATCTTGTATAGAGTATCCATTCTTTTTTCATCAACGACATTTAAATGGTTATGATAGCCTTTGATCTACTATGCTTTCATTCTTTGCAGCTTGTGCTTAATAAGCTTTATATGCATATAGGTCAGGATCTTATGAACTGCGATGCTTACATCTATCCCTATCATATCCTAGTATTTATATACAGAATGGTCTAAGAGCCTATAAGTCTTTTTCGATTAATGTTTGCCTATCATGATATGTAGATATGATGTATATGATTTTTGGTTTTTTTTCTCCGTGATATAATTAATTGATTATTTTGCCTTTTCATTTTCATTTTTTCATTTTTTATATTTTTTATTTATTTTATTTTCATTTTCAGATGTGGCATTCAAAAATGAATTAGAAGAAGTAGAGTAAAGCAAAAAGTTCAAACTTTTCATTACTAATAAAAGTCCCATCATCAAGGGTTAAATTGATATAAACTTGAAATATGGGTTACAAAATCAAAAGAATAGGACTCAACAAACTCTTATTCAATAGACTCAAATGACTAAGACTCAAACTTAAATGACATAGACATGGACTTAGAGGACCCAGACATGGACTCAGAGGACTTAGACATGGCACAACATAGTTAGCACTCTTCTCAAAATACCAGTTATTAGCTGAAGCTTAAAATGGTTAGATGAGCTTAGTGGTTTGAAAGAGGATTGATGGCAATATTAGGCTTTAGGCTTGGAAGCAATAATATTGGCATTGTCAATGAGGTCTTGGATTTTATACTTCAAAGCCTTACATAGATCAGTTTTGTGCGCCAACCCTTAATGATAGTTGTAGTGCTTATTAACATTGTAGCCCTTTAGCAAGGGATTTGAAGGAGGCCATAGTTTATAGGGGCTTAACTAGATTAGCCTCTAGGGTTTTTTTGTAAACAAAGCTGAAGGGCATACCTAGCTCGAAAAAAGTCCTCCTTACTTCTAACCTCATAAGTTACTGATAAGAGATAGCATTACCTCTCTTTTCTTTAGGTGGTGGAGTTGGTGGTGTAATTGTTGTTCTTATGATATCTTGAACTAGAGGATTCATCATTGATTTGTCCTGATTGAATCAGATCCTCGATCTTGCTGGTAGTGGCAATAAGAGCTTTAAAGCTAGGCAGGTACTATATTCGTAAATGGGTCTAATACTAAGGGAGGAGATTCTTGACAATGATGTTAATTTGTTTTTCTTCAAAGAGGTTGTTCACCATTTGTGCTAGTTTTGATCTCCACCTTATTAAAAACATGGTGAAGGATTCCCTTTGTCCTTGTTTAGTGGTTTCCAGATCTTAATAGGTGACATCTACCTCAATGTTATAGTGGTATTGTTTGACAGATGCATTACATATGCCATCCTAAGTCTTCTTGTGATTTTCATCGAGATCTAATAACCACCTAATAATAACTTTGGTCAAGGATTGTTAGAATATATAGTTGAGCAAGGAGCTCGTCATCCACTCCAAATGGTCTCATTGCACCCATGTACATTTTGAGATGAGTTTTAGGGTAAGTGGTGTCATTGAACTTGTCTATGACCAGCATTATAAATTTTAGTGGAACACTTGTATTTGGGAAAAGAGCTAAGGAGTCGATATCTATCATGTCTTCATGCTTTCTAATGTTTTTGAGTGTTCATTCCATAGTCTCAAATTTCTCCATCAGTTTTTTAGCTTTAAGAAAGCTAGAGAAATCCCCGCTTTGAAAAGGATTTGTAGTGGAAGAGGATGTAGTGGCATTCAGATCTATAACAGAAGAGGTGGGAGCCTCGAGTGCTTTTCTCTTATCGGTGAGATCGAAAATGAGAGGAATGAAAGTGGAGGTATGGCTAGTCCTAACTTAGGCAGATGTAAGCTTAGCACAAGCATGGGGGTGATTGACATTGGCATTGGTCGTTAATGATGGACTGACATTGGGAGTTAAAGGCTTAAGTGAAGTTAGCGAATTAACATTAAATGCATTAGTGAAAGAGCCACCTTAGGTTTTAAGGGTAGTGATGACTATAGTTTGGAATGTCTTCTTTTAGCTTTTGAAGAGGTTAGTAAAGAAAGCGCTCATGGTGTCTTGGTCAAAGGGGTTGTAAGAGTTAGCCATCAGTACCTTCAAAGAAAAGGGAAAAGGAAAGGGTAAGAATTCACTTTTAGAAAGAAAAAGGGTGTATGGATGTGATAGTATGTCAAGAAAAGGATTCCCTTTTGTTTGGTTAGTCACTAGATTATGGAATTTTGAGGAGTGTGTGTTTTCATGTTTTAAAGAGATGAACCACTAGTTTTAGTGTTTGAAGTGCTTACATTTTATTATTTAGTTTCTCATGTTATGTATGCATGACAACATCATAATACATGCCAAAAAAAGTTTCATGGGTATATGCATAAACATCTCCATTATTACAGTATGTAGAACTTAAAGTCAATGCTAGGGCAACTATATACACAAGGGTAAAGTGTGGTTTGGTTTAGGGTCCCTATCCTACTAGAGCATCGATATACCTAATAGCATGTGAGTCAAAGAGCCTCGCGTGGGTCAAATAGTACTAATTGCTTGTTACACCATCAAAATGATTGGGGATTCATCGCATGGTGAAATGCTTTCACTATCTTCCAACATATTCAAAAAGAGTTGTCCAGCCAATACTACTTACCATCCAAAAGTTTTCCTAAAGCTAAGGTTAGACAAAGAGTCTTTATTATGCAAAGTGATGCATAAAAGCTAAATTAAACTTGAGTGAGCCAAATGGAGATTATTTTAGAAAAGATCCAAACCAAATAGAAATCCTTTCATTTTGCTTTTCCTTTTACTTAAAAGGTAGCAACCATTACCTAATGGAGTTGCTAGTTGTGAGGCCTCGCCCGAGCACCAGCACGATCAGCTCAAGTGGGGATTAGGATGCTAATTTTAGTTTAGACTCACAGTTCAAGTCCTCGAGCTCAAATGGATTGATTTTAAAAATGTTTTGAGAGTTGCCATCTCAATTTATTTTAAATGTAAAAGTTAAGGAAAAAACCCAATTTATGACTCCAATACATTAATTTTGAATTAATTTACCCAAGAATAAAATCACTAGTCTTTGAAAACCAAGAATATTAGGGGACTAAGTTTTTTATTTCTAAATAATCTAAATTTGGCTTCTAAGTTTAAGTTAGCTTAAAAATTAATTTTGTGAATGATAATTTATAAGATAACAATTAAAATACATGAGCATAGCATAATTATGAATGCATGAAATTAAGAAGAGCAAGAAAAGTAAATGTCCACAAGTTAAGAAGAGTGTCCTCTTTAGTCCATATGGATTCTAAAAGAAGTACATAATTGCTCCTTAACTCCAAAATACAGTCCCAGATTGAAGGCTTAATCCATATACCTTGATGTTGAAAATAAAAAGTCAGAGGGAAGGTCTACTAACTGTGTCTCTCTCTTTAGAGAAAAGCCCTTCCTAATGGCAGCTTGATAGGACCTCTAGCACCACCCTAATAAGCACAGAGAAGGGGAGCAGAGCAAGTTTTGGTTAACTGGTCAATCCCTCAGTAAAGTCAGTAGTTAAGGTAGTTGATTGCACCCTTGATACTTAATCAGCTTAGTCCTTACCCAGAGCAAAGCAGATTATTGCTTCACATTCGGCTTCTAAACTAAACTACCTATAGGAAAAGGGTCCCGCTATGAGAGTCCTCCCCATGCTCTCCTTATGGTTTGCATGTCTCATTCATGAGAAAAGACCTCATGCTTGCCTTAACCTAATCTACTTGGATCCCATATTCAATTCCATTAAAGCATTCATTCCCTTCATGTAAAAGAAGAGTTCAATAGAAGTCATCTCTAATTAAGTTAACTAATTACATAAATTAAACAACGGGATGTCTTTTCTAGCCCTTATGGATCCTAGGAAGGCTAAAAATTTCCTTACAAAATAAGAACATTAAAATAATTACATTGAAAGAGAAAGGAGAAAGGGATTAAGTTGGAATTAGATTTAGATTCCAAACATCTCTAAGTACCCCACTGAATGGGAACAAAAACCCACATAGTTCATTCCAGGATTAAGTGAAAGGTTTAGAGGTTGATCATATTTGGTTTGATTTGAGAATTTAGATGGGTGAAAGGAGATGTTATACTTTTGTGTGTCGGGCAGAGGGTTTTTGCAGGATCAAAGTTCTGTTTTATCAATACTAGGAAACGAAAATCCTACTCAAAGAGAGTGGAAGAGAATGTATGGTTGGATTGATTGATTAATTAATTGGATGGATTGACTAATTAATTGAAAAATTGGATGGATTGATTTTGAAAAAAGTGATTAATTAATTAACTAAAAGGAATAATTAATTAATTGAGTGATGTGATGTGATTAAAAAATATTAGTTAATTAAAAAGAGTAATTAACTTGGTAGGGAATAGATTAATTAATTAATTAAATATGATATTGGTTGGAAGGAGAGAGAGAGAGAGAAAGAATTAGTAAATAGCTAATAAATACTAATTTAAGGGGCAAAGAAAATGGTGTGGAAATGGGCTATTTATAGATAAAGGATGTGGGGTAAAAAGACTAAAAAGGTCTAAAATGAAGGGCAAAATCGAAAATTTCACGGCTGGAAAGGGGGAACCACTTGCAGGTCTGTACGAGCTCTGTGTAAATTTGCAGGGCTATCTACCAGACTTCACCAGAAAAGGCCATGGATTTGCCTAGATGGCTTGCAGATTTGCCTAGAGGCCAAGCGGATTTGTAGGTGGAGATGGCTAGCGGTAGGCTTTTTTCAATTGGATAAGTTTTTGGAATTTTGAGGTTAGTTTCTGAGGGTTTTAGAATTCAAAAAAATTATAGGTCAGTGTCTATAGATCCAAAATTAATTTTAGAATGATTTGGTAGTCAATCTGAGGAGAAATTCAGTTAGTTTTTTAAAAAATATTGTTTGATACAGAAGGTCCAGTCAAGGTTGAAGAAGTGGCAATGTCTAAAAATTAAGTATCCTCATACTAATATGGCTGAAAGCCTTTTTTTGCTCTGAGGGGCTGCTCCCTCGTAAGGTGTGCCTCCCCTTTGCAGTGCAACATTGAGGGTTCATAGAAAATTCTTCCATTATTTTCTCTCTCTTTCAAATTTGCAAACAGAGATTATAAACCATCGATAACATATGAAGCAATAACGACGAATTCATAAAAAAATTGATAAGTTTCTCTTTATTTCTCATCCAAATTTGTGAATAGAGATTAACTATAACAATTAATGGTAGAAATTTTCCAAAGCGCAAATGAACAGGTTGTTTCTGTAGTTAAATTTTCAATTCAAACTCTTAATTCGCTTATTGATATAGGTAAAATTTATCTCAGTCACTCTCTCTTTCTCTCAGCATGTTTCAAATTCATAGTTATAAATTACAAAACACAATCATTGGTTATGAACAATAAGTTCATCAATAAAAACTATTAGCATCAATCATAAAACTACAGGTTCATAGGTTAAAAATGAAAGGTTCGTAAGTTATAAACTATAAGTTCATCACATGTATACATAAGGTCCATAGATTATAGTTCAAAAATTCATAAATTAAAAAATAGATTTATATGTTAAGAATAGGTTCATTAGTAAAATTATACATTTCATAATTCATAAGCTAGAAGTTCATCGCTATTAATTATAGGTTCATCACATACTTATAATTTTTGAATGATATCTTTTATTCTTTTACTTGTATAACTGATGAATCTACAGTTTACAAATGATTAATCTACATCATATATTTGATGAACATATAAGTTACTTAATGATCCTGTTGCTTATAAGTGGTGAACATAATTATTATAGAAACAATATTTGATAGTAAATTTTCAATGAATATACACCGTACCACTTATGAACTTACAGTTTTTGCTTAATAAACCTATAGCTTATCATATATGAAGCTGTGTGATAATGAATCACAATGAATATAATATTTATAAATGAATGTAAAAATTGCAAAAATAACAAATTAAAACAAAACTAACCAAAAAAATTAAAATGGCAAAAAACTTATTGTGATTACAAAAAAAGAAGAGCGATTCAAAGAAAGAGAAAGATGCCAAAAAGATTGAAGAGAAAGTGATTCAAAAACACTTGAAGAGAGAGAGAGGTGTGATGATGAGAAGTTAGAGAGAGCTTAGGTCTCTTTCTCTAATAAGAGACCCATCTCCAAGATCAAGATCATATGATTCTTCCCCTTAAGTGTTGTTGCACAGCATCTAGGGGCTTCTACGCCAAGAAAGAGAATAACTCTTAAGTGGCAAAGAAAGTGCTTCCCAAAGATGAGTTTCATGCCTTCTATAAGGTTATGGTCTCTATCGTTTGGTCTTGCTTATCATCTAAAATAGTATCCTGTAAGTCGGGTCCCTGTTAGCTACTTGCTTTCCACCATCATTGGACTACCATAGTAAAATTCTATTGGCAGACTATAAAAGTCTACTTCGCTTCCTTCGCTTGCTTTGCTAATAAAAGGAGTTGGAATACTTCTTGCTTTCAAGCCAAGAAAGGCATCTTAGTGTTTTCTAGGGGCGAGGAGTGCAAGTGGGGCGAAGCTCAGTGAAGTGATGATGAGAAGTTAGAGGAGTAAACAGTTTTTTCAAAATTTTCTTTATAACAAAAGTGGAAACTTAAGTCCAATGTTATGCGGACCTGGGTCCACAATATGATTTGCGAATTTTATCCATTTTTACCATTTTCTACTAAATATGATCTTTTTTTAAAATAAAAGAAGTAAAAAAATTTTAAATTATATAGTTATAAAACTTTAAGAGTATTATGATTTTTATATATAAAATTTATATAATAGGAGCTTACTTAGAATTTGACATTTGGCATGTATAAATAATTTTAAATGTCAAATAAAAATAATTTGATATTACATCAAGAGTAATGCTATATGATCCAACTAGCGTCGAGTTATGAATAGTGCATCGCTCCTCCAAAATGGAAATACACATGGGCAATTGAGTTGGCAATTGGAAAAGTTTATGTTAATACCGGCCAAAAAGTCGCAATTAATGTAAGAATTTATATTTTTCCTCTTATTTATAGTAGATTTTATTGTCTTTTTATTGTAAATAATTACGTTTTTTATTAACTTCTCTTATATAGGAAGTATTCTAATTAGGGTTAAACACAAAACTAGATTTAGCTAATCACCTACATAAATTTCTCATTGTACACTTTTATCTTTACCATACAATCAATACACAGTCAAACTTTACTCTTATATTATGGGATCACCCTTTCAAATTGACAGCTCTTTGAAGCCTGTATATAATACCCTTGATTGATGACTCTTTGAAGCCTATATATCATATCCTAGATTATAGTTGATAGCACCAAATGCTTATATATAGAAGATCAAGTTACTTTTTTTGTTTGATTCAAACCACCCATTCCTGCTACTTTAGTACCTGTTTACAAGGATCTCATTTAAAACAATTAAATGGTTAATTTCTAGATGTTAACATATTTTGGTATGTTCAGTGGGACCCATAAATTAGGAAAGATATCATAGCAAGATTCAAGTACAATGATTGGAAAATTTTATCTAGAACTTTGGCAAAAATCTTTCAGCCAATTTTTGAAGAAAATTTAATTACTCAAAAGAATTTAGAAAATTCTTTTGTAAAATTGGATGATTGTCTTGACCGATTAAAAATTGTTTTAGGAGTAGAGCATACTATAATTTATGGTAAGTCAGCTCAAGTTTATAAAGAAAGTTTACATAGAGCAACCTATCAAGTTACTAGAAGTGGTTGTTCATATAACACAACAGTTAATCAATTTTCCTTATAGGGAATTAATCCAACGATTCAACAAGACAAGTATATCTATCAGCCTGATAATTTTCAAACTTCCTATCAAATTAAAAAGTATACATTATGAGGGACACTTGAAAATTTAGAGATACCCTATAGCTGACCTATGTCCAATAATTATTATCCTTATGATCGATCTAAATATAATGACTTTCACTCAAATCACTTATGTAAAATTGATAGGCTAATTGATTTTAAGAGCAAGAGATGCCTTATGATTGGCCTATATCTGACACTTAATTATTCATATTACACCAGTGGAATTAATAGGTTGACTAATCTTAAGAGGTAAGTAACAACTTATGGTCAAGCCATGTATATTAATTCTTATTTAAATTATACTAGTGAAATTGATAAGTCAATTGATGAATACATTGAAGGTCAAATCAAAATTTTTGATGAAAGAAAATATGATGGCCATATTTCTATTTATATAATGGTCAGCCCACATATGATGACTCTCAGGTGATAATTTATGACTATACTAGGGAGCAAGGACATAAATGACCTTCTAATGATTATAAATATGTTCAATATGTGAGTTTTCCTATAGAAGAGTCGAGGTCAAGTGTACAACAAGTCAAAATTGAAGAATTTAATTGCAATGGTCATATAAAAGTTGAGCTTAAATATGTGGAAACTAGTTCTATGGTTGAGCACAAAATTAATGAATATAATCATATTGATGTTGAAGTTTCAACTTTTAAGGAGCAGTCACTGTTGATCGCAAGGCCATGTTATAGAAGCCGATTCCAAGGTAATAGGAGATGTATTAATTTGGCTAATTCAACTAATTTAATATTAAAATATTTAAAACTTTAGGTGTGATTGATTTATGTTAGGAGACTGCACCTTAAAAAATGACTCTTATTTATCAAGAAATCGTGTTTAAAGAAACAACTGGACTATATTAAAGAGAACGACAATTTAATAAGAATTAGAAATAATAAAAAAAAAGGAGTCGCTCATGGACCATATTGTTTCTACCGATCCATTTATTAAGGAGAATCAAATGTACAAGGCCGACCATGGAGGTGTGAGGCTTTGCCCAAGCATCGGCCCAATCCGCTAGAGAGAATGGAGATACTCATTTAGGTTTAGACTCACGATGGAACTCTTGGATTTAGATTGGTTGATTTTGAAAATGATTTTGGGGGTTGCCACCCTAATTTATTTTTAAATGGGAAACTTAAGGAAAACCCAATTGATTCCAATTCATTAATTTTAAATTAATTTATCCAATGATAAAATCACTAGTTTTCGAACTAAGTTGAGCTCAGGGACTAGATTTTTGGTTAAATAATTGCGATTTGCCTCTTAAGTTTAATTTCACTTTGAAAATTAATTTCATGGATGACATTTATAAGATGATGATTATAATATTATGATTAATGCATAAGCATGGAGAAAAGTAAAACATCCATAAATTAAACTAATTACACAATTAATTAAAAAGCGAAAAAAAGATTGATTGAGATTTGGATTTAAATTCCAAATGTCCTTACATACCCCATTGAGTAAGGATTAAAATCCACATAGTTCATTCAATGATTAAGCGAAGAGATTTAAGGGTTGATTTAATTGATTGATTTGATTAGGGTTGAGGAAAAGGCTGATACCACTATTTATAGCCGACAAAGACTTTTACTGGACTGAAATTTTATTTTATCGAGATAAAGTGATTGGATTGATTAGAGAATTAATTAATTAATTAAAATGACTAATTAACTAATTAATGTGATGAAAAGATGGATGGATTAATTAATTAAAAATATTAATTAATTATTTTGGATGAAGGGTGGATTAAGAAAAATAATTAATTTAATTTTAAAAAGTGATTAATTAATTAATTAATTGAGTAATTATTTTTAATTAAAAAAGAGAGTTTTAGTTAATTAAAAAGATTAATTAACTTAGTTAGAGTGAGATAATTGATTAATTAAAAAATTAATTATTGATTAATTAGAGAGTGGTAGGAGGGATAAGAAAAGAGGAATTAGAGGATAGCTATCAACTCTAACTCAACGGGTGTAGAGAAATGAGAGGTGGATGGGGGTATTTATAAAAAAAGTGGGTGAGAGTAGTTTAAGAATTAAAAAAGTGAAAAGACCAAAAGGATAGGGCTAAAAAGGGGTTTGAAATTAGGTTGAAAGGGGTAATTTGATCGTTTTTGATGCAAAAATGCTACTCCGTGTAGAAGGGAGTGCAGATCTGCGTCAGTTTTGTAAGGATCTATGTTAGACTGGTATGGCTGCCACACTAGTGTGGCTAGGATCCATGCAGTGGCTTGGCCTTTTTTTTTTCTTTTTCTTTTTTAAGAGATTGATTGGTTTGGGATTTAGAAAATTTGGATGTCTGGTAGCAATATAATTAAAGGCTAAAAAATTTTCTTTTGGGAGCGATGCCCTTGAATCCATACCCATTAACCGATTAGAGAGACTACTGCAATAGCTTCACATAGTGCATTAAACTTAGCAGGTGATAAGGTATAGCTGGATGATGAGGGTGTAAAATTAAAGGTTTACAGTAGGTCGCTTTACTTTACATCTTTGAGGGTGTTTAAACTTGACCGAATTAAATAAATTAAGGCATGTGCTTTGAAGTGGATGAATAGTTCTTATTCTAGGCTGATAGTTGCTTTAATGATCATAGATGACTAAGCCTTATATAAGCTTTACATGCTTTTAAATACCTAAATTGAATAACTTTGTATGGTTATGCTATTGATGCTTTAGGGTTAGTCTATTGATGTAGTTAATATTGGATAGTTGGTTTCATGTAATTACATGGATCATACATTATTGTTTTTCATTGCCAAACATGGAGACATGAGAATACTAAGAATTTTATGGCAAATTAGACGAGTCACATGTCTTGTATGGATGATAACTATTGATTTCTTCATGTCAAATGGAGCCATTGAGTTTATCATGACCAACCTAATAAAATAGTTCACAAGTGGAAATAAGGTGCAATAAGTGGGGCCATCCGGTGAAGTAATAGAGTGAGACTCTTAATTTTGCACCCTCATCATCCAGCCGTAGCCTAACATCTGCTAAGTTTAGTGCACTATATAGAGTCAGCACAGTAGTCCCCATTAACCAATTAATGGATAGGAGTCAAAGGGAGCAATGCCCCTTGCAGGGGAGCAGGGGCAGCACTTCTAGAGCAAAAAATAGGTTTTTAGTCATATTAGTACAATGATACTTAATTTTTGGACATTGACACTTTTTCAATCTTGAACGAACTTCCTGTATCAGATAATATATTTTCCAAAATTAACCGAACTTCCCCTCAGACTGACTGCACAGTTGTTCTAAAATTAATTTTGAGCCTATTAACACTGACAAGGGAATTTTCTAAATTCCAAAACTTTTGAAAACTAACCTAAACCCTTTAAAAACTAAGTCAAAAAATCTCAAAACCTGAACCAGGGCCTGCACTATGTGGCAGCCGCAAGATAACCCTATGGCACCACACTAGTGACTATGTGGTGAACCTGCAGCCTGCTGCAGCTTGTAAGACGTTGCACCCCTCTAGCATGGGTGGTCCCCCTTCTGTGCAAAAAATGTATAAAATATCCCTATAACCCAATTTATAGCTCTCTTCTAGCTCTACTCCTTTTTGTCTTTTCATAGTTCACTTTCTCAACTACTCCTCACCCACTTGCTTATAAATAGGCCCCCATTTCCCACCAACTTCTTCACCCTTCAATTTGGTATTGATAGCTATCTACCAAATTCTCTTTTTCTTCACCCTTTAATCACTCTCTAAATTAATTAATTAATTTAGAGATTAATTAATTAATTGCCCACCTTAACCTAAGTTAATTAATCATTTTAATTAACTAATATTTTTTCTAAACTAATCACTAATTAATTAATTAATAATTTTTTAAATCAATTTGCCCAATTAATTAATTAATCTTTTTAATTAATTAATCCACCTTTCATCCTAATTGATTAATTAATCATTTTAACTAATTAATCCATCCATCCATCCATCCATCCATTTCATCACATTCATTAGTTAATTAATCATTTTAATTAATTAATTAATCCCGAATCAATCTAATCATCCAGTCCTGATAAACCAAATTTCATTTTGATAAAACCCTCTGCTAGCCAAAAGCAAAGATATCAGCCCACAAACCCAAATCGAATCAATCAATGTAATCAATCTCTAAACCCCTCCACTTAATCGTGAAATGAATTATGTGAGTTCTGATCCCCATTCAATGTGGTATATAGATAGTTTGGAATTTAAATCTAAACCACAAATCCAATCTCAAAATTAATTCCATTTTCCCTTTGCTTTCAATTGCAATCAATTATTTATTTATTTTTGGAATTAAAGAGTGATTATGTGGTTCCCTATAATCCATAAGGATTAGAGGGAACACTATCTTTAATTTGTGAATGATTAACTTTATTTGCTATTTAATTTTCTCATGCATTCATATTATACTATGTTTATACATTTTACTTATAATTATCATCCTATAAATGTCGTCGATGAAATTGATTTTCAAAATCAAATCAAATTTATGAGCTAAATCATGATTATTTAATACCAAAAGCCTAGTCTTTGAGCTCAACTTGATTCGAGGCTAGTGATTTTATCCTTAGGTAAATTAATTGAAAATTAATGAATTGGAGTCAAATTAGATTTTTTCTTAATTTTTTCATTTAAAAATAAATTAGGGTGGTGACTTCTAAAATTATTTTTAAGATCAACCAATCTGAACTTGAGAGTTCCATCATGAGTTTAAACTTGAATAAGCATCCCGATTCCCTCCAGCAAATTGGGTCAGTGCTTAGGCGAGGCCTTACATAGAGGTATAATATTAAGTAGCTTAGACTAAAATACTTTATTTTACTATTCAGTTCAGTCTATAAAGATGAAACTACTAGTCAATTAATGTTGGATGAGCCAACCATATGTGTCATAAGCCTTTGAACCTTGAATTGGCTTGACTCTCTCCATTCTTAGTCTAGCCTTAGATTGAATACATGCTTACAATTGGCCTTTGCTTATATATATTGAATGAGGTTGATTTTTCTTACATTAGTTATATGTGGCTCGATAATTGTCAACTTCTACATACATTTAATTATTGTCTTGGGACCATTAACTTTTGCAAGAGATGGTAAAGAAATGACTCTAAGTGTATTTCACATGGCTATTTAAAGCCATATATAAGTTCCCTTCATAGATGGATGCGGCTTTTCTTATTTTGTATCTTGGAATGGATTTTTTGATGAGCAAGTATGTTTACCTGCTTGAGAGGGTTAGGTCAATCAAAATTTCATGCATGTGTAGGAATGTGGAGGCTTGTAAGTTAATGGACAAACTAGTAAAGCAAATGATGATATCGCTCCAACTGGGTGATTATGGCTTGGAGATGTGATTACTTAGGATCAAGTATATTACAAAATGAGGTCAAACTCATTATATGTAGGTAAAGGTCATATTACCATACAAGATTCATTTATCTTGGTAAGAGGCCCATTTGGGCTGAAGCACTTATACAAGGATTGACCATGAAGTTAATTCTAATAATGATGTTGGTGGTCCATTAATACTCACCAAATGGTGCTTCATGAAATTCTATTGGACAAGGTGGCGCATGCCTTTAATATATAGCAATTACTTACAATGGCCATTAAGTTTATCACACCTTGACTTTAATAGTCTGATGGTCCTAGGGCATAGGTAGATATAAGACCACCAACAGCCTGCAAAACCTAATCAACAATCAACCTAGATTAATAATCATCATATTAACAATTCATTTAATCAATCATTCTGTATCAACATCCATCATTCATTACAACAGTTATATATGGTTGCAATGTTCACTATGGATCAAGGATCGATCTCACACTATCATTAATAATGAACAATGGCAAAACAATACATAAACAAATAATTCAAAAGAATCATCCTAGCCAAATTTGTACCCTAATAATGTATCCCTCTCAATTATAGAATGATTCATCCATATATATTCAATACATATAAATAGGAGTCCAAAACTATAGATCATAATTAGCTTCTTATGGATAAGGGATTAAAAAGCTCTATCTTCTACAACTTTTTCTTCCTTAACTCAAGTACTTGAAAAAAATAATTGAAGAGGGGTAAACTTTCAACTCAATGAGATTATGAATATAACATACATGTAGGTTCCCAATAGATAGCAATAGATTGTTTAGCAATATGAAATAATGATGTCAATAATGATAATCAATAAGGGTTATGATAATAATAATAACATGCCTAGAAGGAACGTCACCAATCAATTAATAAGGTAGTAACTTCTCCCTCTTTTTACGCATGCTTGGTTGAGCATACGCTTAAAGTATATAGTCCTCTTTAGGTAGGACACTAATATAATTTAAGCTATATCACTAATATAATTTAAGCTAGGTCTTTTCCTTCTAAGGACACAACCAACTTTTAGATAAAACCTAAGATCCAAATGGTAGATGGTTCTTCCATTATTCTTAGAAGAACTTTAGGAGGATCTAGATGGTAGATCTAAGGTTCTGGTAGCTTATGGACGGTAAATGCCAAACTTGATGATGATTAAGGAGTTGTTAAGGTGGCAATTTGACTTTATTAGCGAAGCTATAGTTTTTAAGGGAAGATATGAAATGTGTGAATATTTTGTAAAATAATTTTATGTTGCATTATTGAATTTCATTTTTTTTACTGAAACTATGTATTTGCTTTCATTAGAAAAAAATATGAATTCTATAATGATAGGGATGCTTAGGCCAAAGTCGCTGTATATTTAATTGATGAGATCAATTGGGTTGAGTTAATGTTTGAATGCAAACCTTACCAAACCAAATATTTGTTAAACCTTGACCAAATATTGATATAATGCCCAACTAATGGGGACGAGATATATTAGATTAAATGCACTGGTGACTTGACTAATCGGGTCTATAAATTAAGTTAGATGTATCCTTGTAGGCATACACTAGTGTTCTAGGGTAATATAGTAGCCTTGATAGTTACGAAGAGCTTATGCATTTGCTTATAAGTATATATCACTATTTATTACCATGATGGTATTATGATAATGCTAGTATACTGAAACTTTTGAGGTAGAGGTACGCTCCACCCATTAGATGTCTGATTGTTAGAAGATGTGAGGCTTGTGTTATCATGGCTATATTTACCTATGTTCACCCAATATATATATATGTTTCTATCAGTATGAAGGTTTCTTTAGTGCCTATTCATCTTTGGCATATATGAATGATCCTTGTTAACTATTTATTTCTGATATGAACCAATATACATATTCATTATTCTTTCATAATATCCTATTTGACATGCATTTCATACATGTAATTGTTGGTATTATAGGCATGTGTATTAGCATTCTACAAATGTAATTGAGGTCGAATTTGAATGTTTTTCGGTAACACTTTGTTTCCACACATATATAAAATATTTAAAGGGATATTTAGAATTTTATATTTTTAAGCTGTGGTCGATATTCAATCATTGGATTTCTTGCTCAATGGCTCCAATATAATTATTTAGGATTTGGATATTTTGTGAATGATATTGTAATGATATGAATTTTAAAATAATTCTTACAAGTTTTAAATAAATTATATATGATTTAAAGGGTTCACAAATTTTAAAATATTGACACACTTCAAATGATTTTTGTTAGTCTACTTATCAATTTTATTGCTCTAGCTAATTGATAATCTGCATTTGGTCCTCCATTTATAGAGGTTTTTAGGTCATTAGATAAATTATAGATTGCAAAGAAGACCCCAAATATTTCGACTACAAATCAAACTCTTTTTAAAACAATTTGTCATGATAAGAGATAAGCGTCTCGAGATTTAAAAACATGTATCTCAATTCACACAAAAAAAAAAAAAAAACCATGTATCTCAAGCATGGGATGTACTACAGGGAAACCATGGTTGCTCATAACGGAAAAATAAACATTGCAGAAGATAAACCATAAAATGCACAAACACATGTATCTTCGTTATTATTTTTCTCATTTGATTGGGCTTTGTACCCCAGTATGAAGAATTTAGGAAATATTTACATATATGTGGGTTTGCAAAACTTATTTACGTAAAGATGCCAATTTTGGGTTGGTCAAACTCTAATCCAGTTGTCAAACTTCCAGAATAAGTTAAATTAATATTTCAGAATTGTGACTTCTGGATTTGTGCCAGTTGTAATACAAATCCGAAAGTTACACTTCCGGATTTATCAATAGGTGCAGCTTTACAAATTCAGACTTGTAAGTTCCAGATTTGCTCAACTTATAACCGTCCTTACTCTCTGGATTTATAATCTCTCTTCTCCTCTCCCTCTCTCTCTCTCTCGCTCTCTCGGTTACACAACTTGACTCAAATTTTTTTTTTTTAATTTTGACTTGCGATTATTTTTTTTTTCTAATGAAGGTAATATCTTTTTAGATTTATTAGTTATATATTGTTATAATTTTTTGTGATAAATAACTAAAATCTATTTTGTTATTTATATTTTCAGGTTAAAATTTGTGGAATTTGAAAGAAATTGTTAAAAAAATGTGTGTGATTTAAGTTAAATTTTTTTTTAATAAATTAGTAAAATAAATTTGTTTACATTTTTTTATATAATTTTTTTACTCGGATACAAAATTTTTAAGATAATAATTGGGAAAAATAATTACGTTTGTTAGATATGTTTATATATATTTTGCAATTAATTATTCTTGTGAATGTGTTAAATTTAAAAAATTTAATTTTTGTCTGAAAAAATGGTTTAATAGAATTAATTACTATTTGAAAAACAAAATTAGAATAAAATAGAAAATTATTTACATATATTATTTAATTAGTGAAAAAATGATGAAATTTTTATATCAGGAAAAATTAAAAAATAAGATGTTAGGTTAATATAGAAATTTGAGTATATGTAAATAATAGGTAAATTATAATATAATTAATATATAATAAATTTATTAATAATGTGATTTAAGTTAAGGATTTTTTATTAAATTAGTAAATTATTTTTGTCTATGTTGATTTTTTTTATTTTTAAAATTTTAAGAAAAATTAATGGAAAAGTAATTATGTTTATTATATATGCTTAAATATTTTTTATAATTATTTGTTGTTGCGAATGTGTTAAACTAAAAAAATTTATTTTGTGTTTGAAGCTCTTTGCTATTATAAATTTTTAGTTTTATTTGGTAAATTTTTTGCAAAATAATATATTATTGTGAAATAACAAATTTTGGAAAATAATAAAATCTGAATATTATTATTTTTTTTATGAAATAATAATTTTGTGTATAGATATTTATCAAAATAAAAATAATTGTTAAAAAATAAAAATTTTTAATAATAAATTTTGATAAATAATATATAATTAATATTTTATTAAATTTAATTAACTTAATTAAGATAGTAAGTAGTGTTTAATTTTAATATATTAATAATAAACATTAATATTATGTAGAAAGCATAATTTTTTATATATTTAATATAAATTATTAATTGCAATAAATTATATTTAATATAATTTCTTAAAAAATATAAAATGCCTATTATTTTAATATTTATTGAGAAAATTGAAATATTTGCATATTATGTATTTATTTACTACTAATTGCAAAGAATATTAAATTGACAGTTGGTAGCATCAATCCCCCAAGAAATTTTTCTCTATAAATGTCGCATTTCAATAATGATTATGTACGTGAAAAATTTACGGATCAAAAAGAATACTATGTTGGTTTGCGTCGTGAGTGGCATTTTAGAGTAGAAGAATCAAGCAAGTTAGTAGATCAAGATATTACGAAAGGAAAAAACACGGATGCTTCATTGCAAATCAAGATATTACATGTTGAAACTTGTAAAAGAACAAGTTAATGCTAATGATAGAACATTATTCGATACAGAGATTAGTAATGTGCTAAGGTACCATAAGTATGCTTCTGATGATGAAATGTCTGATAAAAAAACATAGTATAAGATGTATAATATAATGTTATTTGGTAGGTTTTATGCTTTGTATTATATTAATTGTATTAAATATTAAATTAATTATAGTAAAATTAACTAATTTCATATTAAGTGCAAATTATCATAAATATATTATGTGGATTGAATATATCACTTCATGTGTAATCATAATATGAAAAATGAAAATGTAACTATTAAAATAAATATGATAATATATGTATAATTGTTAAAAAATAAATACATCTAATGGCCTTTGTGTCCCCCTTGAATATGACATCGATCTCCTCCAATTCTATAAGGCAGAGGTCGACGATGATGTGGTGGACCACATCAAGGCTAAACCACTGTAGGTTGCATTTCTATATGCTCTTCTTTAATATCAGCAGCATCCTGCTCTTGAACATCCATATGATATGGAACGGGAGAATGAGCAAAAATAGATCTCGGTACACCAGATGGTTGTCCAAAAGCAGGTGCTAACATATCATTTGGAGTGAAGAACCCACCAGAGAAATGCCCTTCTTGTACGAGAGTTTCACTCCATGGCTAATGTCCTATCCAAGGTGTGAATACAGAAGATGGAGCTGTATATAGGTTCAGTTGAAACATTGCAGATGCAGAAGGATCATATGGAGGCTGCAAATGCGAACTAAACTCTGAAAATTGAGTGGAGAATAGGGACTGTCCATATGGATCCTATGTAACATCAGGATGCACTGCACCTGATAAATGTTCGAACTCAAATCTAGTTGATGTGCTAGGCTAAAACATATCATCATCAACTGTTGCATCCTGCTGACTTGAGTGGTAGTATTCAACTGGATGCAATGACTCTAGATCTAGAATTTATGTGCACCTAGTCTGTCATCTCTGGCTAGCACTCCTATTATAATGTCATTGAGTTTGTCGTTCATTAGGACCAACATCTGGCTGATGATGTGTTGGTATTTGCTTTGGCTCTAAAGGCTACCCAGTCACAATCCGTTCCTCCGCAGCCAATGCATCAAACATGGTCTAATTGATTTCATGAATTGTTTCGACATCTTGTGTTATACAAATCCTCTCCATAACATCTTTTTGCAATTAAACTGCTATTAATTATATGTGATATATAGAAATGAAAGAATGTCTAATTTTTATGTGAAATGAAATAAGAAATTTAAATTAATTATAATATAGTGGTCAATATGATATTAACTAACCTTAACATTAAATAGTCCACCATTGCAAGATAGGTATCTCCTAGTCAACCTTCTATACCATTCCATATATTGAGAATGGTATTCTGGCTATGTATTGCATGCCACATCTATATGGATTTGCCTACATCGATCATTCCATATCACAATCTATTGCTGATGGTGCACATGTCAGTCACCTATCCCAGAGCGCAAGTGACTATTCTCTAGCCCTCTGGGTTGATGAGGCTACAACGGTATCTGTTGGTGCTATCCAAATTGTCTTATAACTCTGTAGGGCTAGTGCCACTATATAATATGAAAGCATACAAGGGGGACAACTACTTGCCATATATCTTGCCCATTATGGCAATAATAAGGAAGTGCTTCCATTATCTCCTGATCATATGGCACCCAAATTATTTGCATGAAAGATATTTCAACACTAATTAGTGTGTCACCTCAAACAATGTTATGAGAATAATTATGCTATTTATCTTATATATAATATATTAATACCTGCTGATCATGCATAACATCAAATTTGTACTGAATAATAGATAAGATGTATGTAGGGACATATGTAACACTTCTGGAGTTGCTTCATCTATATGCAAAATAAATTTAATTAATTATAAATAATATTAAAATAAATTTATTATAATTTATTTCATCTACATTATATGACATGCTTACTGTTGCCTAAGTGGGGTGTCAGCAACTAGCATTCTCTCATATATGCTAGGCGAAATGATAGAAAGTATATCCCATATCCACAACTGCAAAATAAAAACTAGGCCTGCAATTTCTATAATGTCCCGATGTACTAATGTACATAACTCACTATATATACATGCAAGACAGGCAGCTCCCTAACTAAATTGACCTATACGATCAAAGTCCTTTAGGAGTGGTAACCACATCAAATCAACCTGGCTATCATCATCTAAAATGAACAAAACTCCCCCAATAAAACATAATATATATGCACGTACGTATGCATCTATTTAGAAGTTCGTCAGGTCATCAAGAAGAGTGCTGAACTATGTATTTAGCCAAGATATCAACACTCTGTTGCCTCTATTATGTGCTAAAGCTGGGTTCTGATCAAGAAGTCTCATATATAAAGCCCTGCCACTTATATGTGTGGATTCATTCACTACATGACCATCAATAAGTAGTCCAATCTGGATGCAGATATCTTGTAAGGTGATGGTCATCTCTCCATATGAAAAATGAAATGTATGCGTCTCTGTTCTCCATCTCTCTACCAATGCAGTGATAAGGTGGTCATCTAACTGGAAAAAACCAATATGGGACATGCCATAAAATCCTATTTGGTGTAATCGCTCAAGTACACAGTCATCTATCTCAAAATCACATATGACTGAAGCATTATGCCTACATCTAAGTGGCTCGATATACCCCTCATCAATCCATACAACACTCGATCGGTGAGTGTCCTGCATGTACAATAAAGTAGAGTCATGTGGCCCAGGATATATTTGATCAGCAGGTCCACCCTCCATACCTGAAAATATAGTAAATAAAATTATATTAAATATCATTTTAATTTGGGAATAAGATAATACATAATTATATAAATTAAAATTAAAAAGTTTACAATTATATTAAACATGGAATACATGGAATGTTAATTCACATATTATTACAAACAATCATACTTCAATTACATAGTTTGCTTTTTTACAACAATTATCATACATCTATTTATTCATTTGATAGTTCAATATTAGATAAACAATCACTGGACACTACTAATGTCATAAAAATTCTTGCTTGATTAATGTTGCCCTCATTAAAAAAATTCTCTAGAACGGCGATTATAATAATGCCTATTTATTCTTATTTTAATATGATTATTCTCTTCTCGTATGCAGAATAATGCTTGATGAACTCTGTCAATATTTAATCTTGGCATATTAACTGCCTTGGCACGAGGAACTCGGATATGGTATTCTCTTACTTCTTCTCAAAGTACTAATGATTGACGTATGCAAAAAGACCACTCATTGTGCAATATTGTAATAACATGATCATTGTTTTGTTGATTCGGGTCAATAGGATAGTGGAAATCATCATCAAGTGTCCAATATCGGCCACATACTCTAAATATGTTACCGGGAGTATAAGATGACATTGTCAGCTGCCACTATTTTGTATGAATAAATATAATATATTTAGTGTAATAACTAGCAATGTTCATGTGTAAAACAATACCATTTACCAATTAATTAATTGAAATAATATTTGATCATAAAAGAGATACAATAGCAAAATGCTCTAAATATTATTTTCTCCTGTTTCTACTATTTCATGCTGGACATGTCTTAATGTTGTCACCCTTTTGACCACATAATCTGCATGAATAACTAGCTTTTTCCTTAACCTGCTAATCCATCTCATTTTTAATACATGTTGATTTTGGTCTACCGCTACTAGGCAACCATTCTTGATTGGGCACAACACGTATTCCATTGCTTACAGGCCAATATGCTGGATGGCCTAAGGGATAGAAGCTAGATTTCCAACATTTCAATGATATTTCCAATTTATAAAATGGAGAAATGAATTGCTCAAAGTCATTGCCTAGCTTTAAACAACATGCAATAGCATACGAGCAAGGAATTTTATATTGCTGGAACTTCCTGCATGTGCATTCTATTTTTTCCAAATCCACAACTTGTGCATTACTTCTTTTAATTTTTCCTCTATGGTTCAATCAACCTGTGATTACTTGACATAAGCATGTTCTCCTATTAAACTGCTGCACTTTATGACCACTTACCTATTAGGTCCATATACTTAGTTTGTCCCGACAAAAACAAGTGTATATGTGTCCCTTTTATTTTTCCTTCACATATTCCCCCCTCCAGTTATCAAATGCATGAACAAGCTTATTAAAAATCTTATTGACCATTGCAATTATGGGCAATCTTTCAACATCTTTCAAGAAACTATTTATGGATTCAACAATATTTAATGTCATGCTGATAAGTGCTTAATTGACTACATTTTAAACCTTGTTCTTAATGTATGTTATCCTTAAATTGAGTTTGATTTGTTTGTTTAATTATTTTTCCAAAATTCTTTTATGTTTTAGGAGCCATAGATCGATTTATCAAGAAACTACAAAGCCAAGGAGTGAAAATGGAAGAAAATGGGCAAAGTATTGAAGATCATTCTTGTCTCGTGGCCAGAACCATGCCCATGGGGTTAGGCGTGGCCTAAGGAATCAGGGGCTGTAGCTTGACATGGGGTGAGACAACTTTGAACACCTTATGGTATTTTAAGCATAACTTGAGTTATAAAGGTCCGATTGATGTGGTTTAAGTACCGTTGGAAAGCTAAGAGAAAGAGCTACAAAGCTATTCCTTCATTTTATGACCCAAAATTGGCATGAAATCCAAACATTATATCTTGGCACCTAGCCTAGCTGCGCTGATATGGCAAAAAATTGGCCAATCCATGCTTGACACCAATCCAAACCTTAATGAGCCTCAAAGCACTATAAAAGGACATAATTTACATTAGAAAAGGGGAGCTTTTCCTGGGTTTTTAATAGCCGCCCTCACAAAAGGGTGAGAAGGAGTTTTGTGCAAAATTTTCATGGTGAAGATCTAATAAGCTGCAGATTTTGAGCAGGAATAAAGATCAAAGTAGGGATTTCTCATCATCCATGGATTGTCTAAGTTTCCTTTACCTTCTCTTGTATTCTTTATTTCAATTCTCTTATATGAACTAATTTGTTATTTATCTAGATAAAGATGAACCTTAGTTCTTAATTGTATGAATTGAATAATTTTTTTTGAATCAATTTATCTTTAGATTGTTTTATTTTCATGATTTATTATATTTATTCTGATTGGCAATTACCGGTTTATTGATTAGATATTGTTTCTATATTGGATGAGTAGAGATGCCCTGATATAGATAGATCAATCATGGGAATAGAGAGTTGGTTGGGGTGCTAGAGATAGAAATACAAGACTTCTTTGGATGTTCATCTCTTAAATTTAATGCTGCTTCTATTTGATTATAGGTTGAGAAGAGATTCCCCTGTAATACTTAGGAAGTTAGGAATTTAATCACTTGAGAAAGGTTTCTATCTAATTTAGTGAGAGTCTAATTCAATTCATTGTTTGAATGATTCATACCATTGTTCTTGACATGCATAAGAGGCTAGGGGAATTTAATATCTAGATGAACTTCGCTATTGATTTTTTGTCATCTATCCTTTATTGTTTTCATAGATTAGTTTTAAATAGTTTAATTCAATTAATCTTGAATTGGGTTCAATTAGACAATAGTTTAAATTTGAGCTAGTACTTGTGTCAGTGTCTCTATGGATCGACCTCATTACTGTTATTACCTAAATGATAGGTGCACTTACCTAGAGCTAAGGTAGAATTAGTCGTCGAGCTATTATAAATGTAAAACTCTTGCTATTGCAAAATGCCATTCAAGTTTTTGTCGCTGTTGCTGGGGACACTTGTATATAATATTAACAATATGATGGAGACTATTGATCTAGTTTTTATTTTCATATCGGTTTGTTTTCATCTGTTTTTATTTGTTTGTTCTATTTTACATTTTTGTTTCTTTTGATTTTTTCTGTTTCAGAAAAAAAAATTCTCAATGGAACGATCATTAGTGGGGTTCTTGGCAAGAATGGGATATTAGGGAGATCAGTATCCTTATCAAATTGATTTCCAAGCAAAATACAGATAGGGAGCACTATAAAAGAAGTCATCCCTCAAGCTTGCATTGGAAATATTCATGCGGTCTATGGAGAATTGGGGCAAGGAAGTGGAAGGCAGTAGAAACAATACATCAAAAGCTAGCTTCCCAACTTAATTTGAAGTAGACATCACATTGGAGGATGACGAGCATGCATAAGAGGAGTAGAGGTTGGAAGATATGTTCGTGACTTTAGTATTAATAATGAATAAAAGATTTAAGAGCATTGAAACAACTCTAGAGAACCAACAAGCATCTCTTCACAACCTAGAAATTCAAGTTGGGTAAATTTTGGAGTTTCTAAGTGCTCAACCAGAAGATAATTTGTCAAGCTATGCTTACCCCATTCTAGTAGAACAACAAAGGACCACTATCACAACTTGGTTGTGGAATGATGATAGTGATGAAGAAGAGAATGGTAAGGACAATTTGGGGCTGCTGCACATAGAATTTGATGATTGCTTAAGTGAGTAACCCAAATCTAGCAATGGGACATGAATGGAGTGTAGTCAAGTGTTGAAGAACACTCTTTCAATGATAGTTAGCTATGGGAGAGCAGGGAGGGGGAAGCTATGCATGCTGAAAATCACACCTCCCCTATCATTCTAGCCCTCCCACTTTTTGAAAAGAATGACAATAGCCCACCCATAATCCAAATACCCACCTTTCCCATGCTCATTCTCTTAGAAGCTTAACCAGTAATCCCCATAATAAGTTAATGGGTAAAGCTCTTCAATAATGGTTCTATAACTCGTAAGCTTAAGTTTTCACAAAATGGAGAACCAAAACTATTTATTTTTGCTGAAAGAAGGCTGTGTAAAGGCCTAAACCTTTGCATACTCTTCTTTATCTTAGTTTATGGAGGTAGACAGCACAAGGAAACCTCCAAGCCATTGGTGGAGGATGCATAATGATAAAGTCTAGCTAATATGACGTTAAAAAAGTGCTGAATGGGAGGCAACCCATTGTTTTTCAAGTTTTTTTTTATTGTTTTTCTTTCATTCAATATGTTTTGTTTTATTTTTGTTTTTAATAATTGATCACACTTGATTGGTTTCAAGTACTACCTCTGTAGGTAGAACTAATTGATCATGGAAGTACGCAACTGAGCAGAAATCTTGGAATTGATTTCATGGAATACCCAAGGGAATTCCTCTTCACTTTTCTATTTTTCATTATTTATAACACATTAGGGATAATATGTTACTTAAGTGTGGGGCTTTTAAGTGAATTGAGTTGTGGTGATAGTTTGATTTGAAATTAACTCTCTCTAGTGATAAATTGGTCTAATTTTGCTATGACAATGACTTGTTAAAGTGTGGCTTGATTGAATTGATCATATGTTAAAGATTGAATGTGGTGTTCATGATTAAGGAATCTTTTTTTTTTTTTTTTTGCAAATTTTTAAATGCCTAAAATTTGAAACTTTAGTTACACTTTTTGAGCCTATTTTATTCCACTATTACTTTTGTTCTAGCTTAGTAGAAATGCTTAATACTTTAGGTAGCTTAACTGTTTTTCTTAGAAAAAGGAAGAAAGAAAAAAACATAAGTATATAAAAAGAGAATAAAAGATTGTGCAAAGGAGCTTTGAAAATGTTTACATATTCTACTATTCTTGACTCTTTTAAACAAAAGGAGTTGAGATTATGAATAATGCTAGTAGTCATTTGAATGTGTGATTCTAGTTGAGTAATTGGAGGCCGGCACCACAGGGGTTTGCATTCACATATGATAATTCAAACAACTTAGTCTCCTTAAGTAATTGAAAAGAAAACATGAAAATGAAATGCATGATCAAATTATGAAAGTGAATGAAAAGTTAAAGGAATAGTTAGGCACCTAAGAGAAAAATCTTTATAAATCTAATTTTCTAGAATTTTTGTCTCTGTGGAATTGTTTGCTCAAACTTGTAACTTTAGAATTTAGGTTTCAAGTTTTTGGAGATTTGTTTTAGAGATTTCTTGATTTGGCTACCGTGTTTGAGAATTGGCACTTGATTGAGGATATCGAGCCTTGTAATTCTTTGACTAGAGAGGGTAGGTTTCATCTCTTACTATTGTTATGATTTAATTTGCTTGAGGATAAGCAAATAATCAGATGTGGGGGAATTTGATAAGTATTTAATTGACTACATTTTACCTCTTGTTCTTAATATATTTTATCCTTAAATTGAGTTTGATTTGTTTGTTTAAGTGTTTTTCTAGAATTCTTTTATATTTTAGGAGCCATGGATAGATCTATCAAGAAACTATAAAGCCAATGAGAGAAAATGGAAGAAAATGGGGAAAGTATTGAAGATCATTCCTATCCCATGGCCAAAACCATGCCAATGGGCTTGGGCGTGGCCTAAGGAATCAGGAGCAGTAGCCTGACATGGGGTGAGACAACTTTGAACACCTTATAGTATTTTGAGTATAACTTAAGCTACAGAGGTCCAATTGATGTCATTCTAGTACCATTCAAAAGTTAAGAGAAAGAGCTACAAATGTTAATGGATCAGAAATTCTAATTCCTTCATTTTCTAACCCAAAATTGGCATGAAATCTAGACATTATATCTTGGCACTATCCTAGTTATGATGACATGACGAAAATTGGCCAATCCATGCCTCACACCAATCTAAACCCTAATGAGCCTCAAAGCACTATAAAAGGGCATAATTTACATCAGAAAAGGGGAGCTTTTCCTAGGTTTTTAATAGCCTCCCTCACAAAAGGGTGAGAAGGAGTTTTGTACAGAATTTTCATGGTTTAGATCCAATAAATGGCAGATTTTGAAGAGGAATAAAGATTGAAGCAGGGATTTCTCATCGTCCATGGATTGTTTAAATTTCCTTTACCTTCTCTTGTATTCTTTATTTCAATTCTCTAATATGAACTAATTTGTTATTTATCTAGATAAAGACGAACCCTAGTTCTTAATTATATGAATTGAATAATTTGTTTTGAATCAATTTATCTTTGGATTGTTTTATTTTCATGATTTATTATATTTATTTTGATTAGCAATTACCAGTTTATTGATTAGATATTATTTCTATATTAGATGAGTAGAGATATCTTGATATAGATAGATCACTCATGGGAATAGAGAGTTGATTGGGGTGCTAGAGATAGACTTACAAGACTTCTTTAGATGTTAATCTCTTGAATTTAATGCTACTCCTATTTGATTATAGGTTGATAAGAGATTCCCCTATAATACTTAGAAAGTTAGGGATTTAATCACTTAAGGAGGGTTTCTATCTAATTTAGTGAGAGTTCAATTCAATTCATTGTTTGAATGATTCATACCATTGTTATTGACATGCATGAGAGGCTAGGGGAATTCAATATCTAGATGAACTTTGCTATTGATTTTCTATCATCTATCCTTTATTACCTTCGTAGATTTGTTTTAAATAGTTTAATTTAATTAATCTTGAATTTGGTTCAACTAGACAACAATTTAAGTTTGAGCTAGTACTTGTGTCGGTGTCTTTGTAGATAAACCTCGTTACTGTTATATTACCTAAATGATAGATGTACTTGCCTAGAGCCATGGTAGAATTAATCGTCGAGCTATTATACATGTAAAACTCTTAGTGTTGCAAAACGCTAATCACATGCTGCCATATTTATGGCCACCATCATAGGAAAGCATCCAGTGTTCCTTTGGTATTTTAAGCAGCCATTTTGAAGATTCCATATCTAGCTTTGTTATCTCCTTGTGCATGATGGCAAACTTTCTCTTTTGTACCTCATATGCTAAAATAATAAAATAAATTAGCAATATGATAAAAGAATAATTTTAAGTAACGATATGCCAAATGTGATGTAATATAATTTGTACCTGCAGCTTGTATCATTTTTTTCAATTGTGGATTTTTGAAAGTCGTGTTATAATTACAAACCACTTGGCAGATACAATAGCGATGTAGACACATTCTTATAAGGCCTCGCCGAAGCACCGGTCGGTCCGCTAGAAGGAACCGAGATGCTCATTCGGGTTTAGTCTCATGATGGAACCCTCGAGTTTAGATTTGGTTGATTTTGAAAAAGATTTTAAGAGTCGCCACCCTAATTTATTTTTAAATGAGAAAATTAAGGAAAAACCCAATTTGACTCCAATTCATTAATTTTTTACTTCAATTTGTCCATGGATAGAATCACTAGCCTCGAACTAGGTTGAGCTGGGGGACTAGGTTTTTTGTTTTAAATAATCAAAATTTAGCTCTTAAGTTTAATTTGACTTAAAAATTAATTTCATGGATGATAAATATTATATGACAATTATAATGCATGAATATGGTACGAGTGTAATGAGAAAATCAAAATGAAACATCTGCAAATTACATTAATTAAAAAGGGAAAAGAGTATTGATTGGGATTTGGATTTGAGGTTTGGATTTAGATTCCAAATGTGCCTATGTACCCTATTGAATAGGAATTAAAACCCATGTAATTCATTCCATGATTAAGTGGAGGGTTTAGGAATTGATCAGATTGATTTTGGTTTGGGTGTTTCGAGAGTGAGGGAAAAGGCTGGTACCTTTACTTTTGGTAAGTAGAGGGTTTTACCATACCGAATTTTCATTTTATCAGGACCGGATGAATGGATTAATTGGGAAATTAATTAATTAATTAAAATGATTAATTAACTAATTAATATGATGAAAAGGATATATGGATTAATTAATTAAAAAGATTTAATTAATTAATTTAGATGAAAGGTGTATTGAGAAAAATGATTAATTTGATTTTAAAAAAAAGTGATTAATTAATTAATTAAAAGATTAATTAATTAATCGAGTGATTAATTTTAATCAAAAAAGTGTTTTAGTTAATTAAAAAGATTAATTATCTTGGTTAGGGTGAGATAATAAATTAATTAAAAAGATTAATTAATTAATTAGAGAGTGGTTGGAGGGAGAAGAAGAGAGAAATTAGTAGATAACCATTAATATTAACTCAAGAGATGTCTAGAAATGAGAAGTGGAGGGAGGTATTTATAGGAAAAGTGGATGAGGATAGTTTGGGAAGTGAAAAAGTGAAAAAACTAAAAGGATAGGACTGGAAAAATACTAAAAAATCAAATTGGGGGCATTTTAAAAATTACAAAAAGGGTAGTGGGAACCGCGCCACCGGGGGGCCAGCTAAGCCATCAATGCTCTGGGCAGCGCGGTGGTGCCACCAGCTACTCTGGCGGCAGTTGACGTGGCCTTTTTTTTTTTTAAGAGATTGGTTGATATGGAGTTTAGGAAATTTGGATATCATGTAGCAATGTAACTGAAAGCTAAAAAAATTTCTTTTGGGGGCACTACCCCTGAACTCCAGCCCGCTAACCAGCTAACGAGACTGCCATAATGGCTCTGTGTAACGCGTTAACCTTAACAGGTACAAAAGCTGTGATTGGATGATGAGGATGCAAAATTGCGGATTCACAATTCTCCAAAAATCACTTTTCATTGTATTGATTATTCCTTTATGTCGATTAGATATAATACACAACTCTGGACTGTCGATAACAAATCAACGAATACAAGCCATGAACCAATTCTAGTGGTCATTATTCTTAGATTGGACAACTGCAAATGCCACAAGAAGAATGTGATTGTTACCATCCAACAACGATGCACACAATAACACAACTTTATACTTTCCATATAGAAAGTACCATCCACTATAAGTGTAGGCTTGTAATATTTCATCCCATCTACACATGGCTTGAAGCACCAAAATATTTATTCAAACATGCCACTAGATGGAACAACTCAATTGTTAACAATGTACTCTTTAACATGCATTATGTACTATTGTGAACCCTCAAATTTGCACCTTCAAACAACTAGCACTCGATTATAAACCCATAGCATCAAATCGGGCTTAAATCAAATTTGAAACAGGTGAGAACGAAGTAAGAAAAGGCGTACGAAGGCATAAGGATAGCACAGGGCATTCATGACCGCACAAACCCTGTACGGAACTGCACAAAGGCTTTGTAAACTGCTTAGACTCTATGCAGAATCGTACAGGTCCTGTGCTGTTACACTGTGCTCGCGTGCCTTTTGTCCGATCCAGAAACCTTTGTGTGTAGTTCCTAAAGCCTCCTATGCAGTTTTATGCATTGGGAAGCAAATCCCATATTGAAAGTTTACCATTTTTGCTCCTAACTCTCTCCCTATAAAAGCTATACCATCCTACCTCATTTTGACACTCAGAATTACTTAATCAAACTAATTGATTTTAAAGCAATCAATATTTTTTAAGGTTTGGTCCGAAAGGAAAGAACTTTTAGTTAAAAGTTTTATTTTATTTTATTTTATTTTTTTGGGGTGGTCATTTCGAGGTAGCTCTCCTCAAATTAGTCCAAGAAGATCCCAATAACACCATCCGAGTCCCTGTTCTAAGGTTGTCATTCCATCGAGCTGAAAAGGTGGAATTGCGATCTAGTCATTCGCTTCATCCGCCTTACATTCCCAAGTCTCATCCTCGTAAGGTAATTACTTTCTTGTTTTCTTATTTTGCTTTGTTTTAGTATTTCTTTTGCTTTATATTGCTCTATTTGGTTTGTTTTGTTTTGTTTTCTTAGGATTGCTTAGTTTATTCTTTTCATTTATTGTTTCTTTATTTGGCATGTTTTGTCATTTTCTTTTGTTATTTTGAGGCATGTTGATTAGAGTATGATTTAGTCAACTAGGTAAATGATTTAAATTATTACATTGACTTGTTAATTAAAATATAACCTAATTAATAACTTAGTAATCAATCAATAATTCTGCTTATTTAATCAATCAACCCACCTTTCAATCGATGAACTGAAATATGATAAAACTGCTAGGCTAAACTAACCTTTTCGCAAGAAGGGCGAATTATGTGGATTTTGATTCCCATTCAAAGGGATACGTAGGCTTGCTTGTTTAAAACATCAAATCCAATTTAAATAAAATATAATCATTCTCTTGTATACTACTTTATGAATTAGTTCTTTTTTTTTTTGTGATATTTACTTTTAGTTTATTTTCTTTATTATAATATTAACTTTATCTTTCTTTTGCAATATTTTTCTTTAGTAATTGCTTTGAATTTATTTTGGAGAATATGTGACTTCCCTAGAACCCATAAAGGCTAGAGGAAGTATCCCCTATTTTGATTTTAAATTGTAAAATTAATTCCTTTACTTTATTGCTTTATTGCTTTAGATGAATATTTATTTATTCGTTTATTCATGCATTATATAATTTTTCATACATTTTGTATATTATTCATCAAATTCATTTTAAGTCATCTTGTATTAAATTTGCCAAACTAATCATTTTTCTAAATAAACAAAAAACCTAGTCTCCGAATCTTCTTTGGTATCGAGGCTAGTGATCTTTTTCCTTTGGGATATTAATTAGAGTCAATTTGGGTTTTTCCTTAATCTTTTCCCAAATAAAATTAATGTGGCAACTCTTTTTCAAAAATCAATCAATCTGAACCTAAGGGTTCCCTCATGAGTTCAAATCCAATTGAGCATTTTGATCCCACTTAGCGAATCGGACTGATATTCGGATGAGGCCTCACATCTAGCGACTCCACTAGGGACCACCTTTTTTTTAAAAAAAGAAATAAAAGGACTACTAATTGGTTTAAAATCAAAGTTTGGCACTTCTAATATAGAAATGACTTTCATGCATCATTTGCATTGGCTCTTTGCCTTTCAACCTAGATTTCTTAGGAAAACAATGGATAGGAAGTAACATCGAGTGGGTAACCCTCCTTGGGTCTATTCATCAATAGTGAAATCATCCATCATGTGATAAATCCTTTGATCCTTTCAAAGGTGTAATGAGCATGCAAGCACTGTTGGACCCACGCGAGGCTCCTTGACTCACATGTGGTTAGGTATATCGCTACTTTAGTGTAACGGGTACCCTAGCAAAACCACCTTTACCCTTTCATGTAATGGATCTAGAACTTGGACCATAGGTTGTATGCACCCTAAATCAAGCTTATTTGCATATCCATAAAATAGCTTTTCATTCATGCATAAACTCAAGAACCTTGAACAAAATGCAAAAGCCCATCATCCTAAATAAAAAATTGCTAGCCCAAAACCCATAATTCATCATCATCCAAAAGTCTGTGATCGCCTTGAATCTTGATCTTTCCCTATCTTTAAGATAAACACTTACCCTTTTCTGTTTGACCCTCCTAAGGCATCTAAGATGGCTGAAGAAACCAGCAACCTTCCCATTGGCACTAACCTAACTTTGACTCATTAAGAGGAAGAGACCTCTCAAATGGAAGCATTCATGACTAGCCTTCTAGTGAGACAAGAGAAGCAAATTGCAGCTATGATGAGAAATTTTCACGCTGCTCTAGAAGCCCATAAAGCCTAGTTTCAAGAACAATGACAGTCTATCCTTGAAGACGTCCGAAGTATGATTGGCCAAGTCTCCATTAATCCAGCTATGACCTCACCTACCTTGAACCCAAGTCATACAACCTATGGCCTGACACAAATCTCTACAAACATTGCCTCCTTCTCCAAAACAACCATTAACTTGACTGATAGAGGAAAAGCAGTAGCTGATGCACCATCTATTTAATTGCCAAATATCACCACCCTACCCATGCAAAATCCCAATATCTCATCACAACCTATATAGGTTGCTACTCACTCTACTGCTTCCTTCCCCATAGATCCTTTTCAAGGGAAGGAACTTTTCTCACATCTTGGGCTAAAGCCCTTTATGGAGAAATTTAAAGTCTTGGAGAAGACCATTAAGAATCTGAATAAGAATGATGACTTGGTTGATGTTAGTAACTTGACCCTCTTTCCCAATGCCAGATTTTCCACCAAGTTTAAAATGCCAAACCTTTACATATTCAATGGGACCACTTGCCCCAAAACTCACCTGAAAATGTATGTGGGGGCGATGAAGCCATTTGGAGTGGATGATGAACTTTTGGCTCAGTTATTTCAACAATCCCTTATTGGAACTCCAGTGAAGTGATTACTTGACCTTAACCCAAATAAGAAAAGAACTTGGAATGACATATGCAATGCATTTGTCAAGCAGTACCATTATAATATTGAGGTGGATATAATAAGAAGGGATCTAGAGACAACCAAGGAGCTTCCCAAGGAGTCCTTCTTTATGTTTCTTATGAGGTGGAGGACTAAGGCTGTTCAGATGGTAAACTACCCCACCAAGTAAAAACAAATTGATATTATTATAAAAAACCTTCTCCCGGTTTACCAGAACCATCTCCTAACCCAATATCTACCAGACTTCAAAACCCTCATTTCCACTGCTTCCAAAATAGAGGATTTAATCCAGAGCGATCACTTGAAAGATGAATCCTCTAACCCCAGATACAAGAAAAACATGCCATACCAATCTAATGTTACCTCCTCAACAGGTCAAAAAGGGGGGGAGGTATCAACCATTTCTCACCACCAGCAAACCATTTCACACCACCAGCCATGGAGATTGGAAAGGAGGGCCTTTACTGATCTTGGGGTCCCATTGGTTATAGTCTACAAGAAAGCACTGGAAGCAAAAATGATAAAGCCTCTGGAGCTCAGAGCACCCCTAAATCCATTACCCAAATTCTACAACCCCAATGAATACTGTGAGTATTATCAAGGAGCTGGGCACAAGACTGACACTTGCAAAGCCATAAAACATAAAATCCAAGACTTAATTAATAGTGGTGACATCATTCCACCAAAAACCAAGCCTAATATCACCACCTATTCACTTCCAAACCACAAAGTCAACTTCATCACCACTTTTAACCCTGAAGTTGATCTTATCTCTCTAATTCTATTAGCTTTTGATTTTTGTTGTGTGCTCGATTTGAGTAATTTGGTCGAGGAAATAGATGCTATAACCAAAAGTGGCAAAGTTTACTTGACACCAGCCCCTCAAACCATCCAATAACTAGTATAGCCTATTCCACCTCCAGTTGAGAAATTTAAAGGGAGTCTTAAACCTGACGAAGAGCCCATCCTTAAATAACTCAAAAGGACTTAGCCCAACATACCTATTTAGAGCCAAATCTAGTCATCCTACCCTCATCGCCAAGCTCTTTGTAATGCCTCGAATCAATGCCAAGCTCCAATAGATATCACCCTCGAAACCCTAGTAGCCTCACTCACTAGTGCCACTAGAGCTACTGCAATCTCCTTCACCGACCATGATTTGCCTAAAGGAAGGCCAAGCCATAACCATGCTCTTTACATAATGGTCTTAACCTGTGGTACGACTGTCCCAATGGTACTAGTAGATAATGGGTTAGCTTTGAATGTGTGTCCACTAAAAGTCGCTAGCTATTTGGGATTAGAAGTCTCAGACTTTACAACTTCATATCAAATCATAAGGGCTTATGACAATACTAAAAGAGACGTGTTAGGAATAGCTACTTTGGATGTCACCATTGGCCCTGTCACTGCTCCCATCCCTTTTCAAATTATTGATGTTCTAGCATGCTTTAATCTCCTCCTTGGAAGGCCTTGGATTTATCAAGCTAAAGCCATCCCTTCATCTTTGCATCAGAAGCTCAAGTTCCCTCATGGAACTTTTGTTGTAACTATCAAGAGGGATGGACATGGGAGGAGTAAGACCCCAAACCCTATGCCCATACTGGAAATTCAACCTGAACAAGCTTTATTGCCACACACTGGGTTCTCTTTTGACACCATCTAGTTCATTAAAGTAGATGGAGGCAAGGGCTAGCAAGGAATGAGCAGTTTCAAGGAGTACCCAGTAGCCACTCCACCTTTTGGACTTGGCTATGAACCAACTGAAGAAGACCTAGCTGAAATGGAAAAAAGGGCTAAGGAGAGAGTGAAAGCCCTAAAGAGAGGTTGAGCATGGAGGATTGTGAGCCAGTTCTCATTTTGGAACAAGATTGGGAGGAAAATATAGAGGCCACTCTCTTTGAGTAGGTCCTTGTGATTGGAGTAGAAGAAGAGATACATCCCACTCATTTGATCTAACCAACCCAAACCCAACTTGACAATTGGTATTATGAGGGAGGAGGTGACCAGTCAGAGTTCCCATCAGAATCCTCATCAAAGTCTCAATCTAACCTGGAGTCTGAGCCAGAGTCTATTAAATCTTTTTCTTCATTTTCTTCTTTTGAGTCTGTAAATAATCATTCTTTCAATTTTGATGTAACTATGGACAACGGTTCTTTCATTCACAATAAGAAATTTGAGTTTTCTTCTTATGATCCTATGTTTTCTGTTTCACTCAATACTTTATCCAGTTTGAATAATACATCTAAAAAAGAGATAAATGAAATAAAAAAAAATGATGCAAGCAAAGAACCAATCAATACTGGCACCAATGAGAATCCCAAAACTACATTCATTGCATCTATATGTTATAACAGGGATGGCTTTGTCAAGTTGATCCAAGAGTTTATTGACTGCTTTGTATGGACCCCTAAGGACATGACTGGCATATACCCGAGCATAGCAGTGCATAAGATGCCCACCTATAACCATGTGAAGCCTATCAAGCAGAAGTTACGAAGGCTAAAGATAGAATGGTCCTTGCCCATTAAAGAAGAGATCACCAAGCAACTGGACAATGGATTCATAGAGTCGATCACATACCCTTCATGCTTAGCCAATATTGTTCCAATTCTAAAGAAAGATGGTAAAGTACGCATGTGTGTTGATTATCGGGATCTGAACAAAGCCTGCCTTAAGGATGATTTCCCACTACCCCATATTGACCTATTAGTTGACCGCGTGGCAGGGTCTGAAATAGTCTTTTTGACTGATCTTTATGCTGGTTATAACCAAATTTGGGTTCATCTGCTAGACAAAGAGAAGACTGCTTTTGTGACTAAATAGGGAACATATTGCTATAAGGTAATGCCATTTGGGTTAAAGAATGCTGAAGCAACTTATCAAAGGATGGCTACCATTATCTTCCATGATATGATCCATAAAAATGTTGAAGTGTATGTGGATGACATGGGATAAAATTTGAGATAGCTGAAGGGCACTTAGAAGCATTAAGGCGACACTTCCTTAGACTTCACCAGTACAACTTGAAGCTGAACCCAGCAAAATGCCTTTTTGGCGCATCATCAAGGGTTTTCCTAGGGTATATGGTTAGTGAAAAAGGGATTAAGATTGATCCAACCAAATCAAAGGCCATTTTAGAAATGCCACCTCCTAAGACAGAGAAGTAGATTAGAGGTTTTTTAGGACAACTCCAATACATTAGTCGATTCATCTCTCAATTGGTTATTGTATATGGGCCTGTATTCAAGTTATTAAAGAAAGGAGTCTCTAAGCAATGAAATAAAGACTGCCAAAAAGCCTTTGAAGTAATCAAAGAATACCTCCTAAACCCCCCTATCCTGTAGGCACCTAGACCAGGAAAGCCATTACTCCTATACCTCTCTATCACTCAAGAGGCTATGAGGGCAATGCTTGCTCAAAATGCCCTAGACTCATATAAAGAAAATGCCATCTACTACCTAAGCAAGCAATTGCTCGCCCATGAACTTAATTACAACTAAATTGAAAAGCTATGCCTTGCTTTGGTATGGGTTTGCCATAAACTCTAGCATTACCTCAGCTCCTACGCCACTCATGTGCTTGCTAACAAGAGCCCCTTGAAATTCCTTATGGAGAGGCTGGTTCTTGATAGTAAGATGGCAAGATGGATGGCTGGTCTAGCAGTGTATGATTTGATGTATGTCCAGAGGAAAGCTATAAAGGGAAGTATAATAGCTGATCAATTAGCTGCTCCTATAGACGGCAAATGGTTTGAGCTAGAATTTCCTAATAAGGATATTATTGAACTAAAACCTAAAGTTTGGAAGCTTTTCTTTAATGGTGTAGCAAATAACAAGGGTTATGGTGCTGGAATTGTCATGGTCATCCCTAAGGGAGAAAGTTTGCCCATGGCTGTTAAGTTAGCTTTTGATGTAATAAATAATGAAGCTGAATACAAAGCCTGCATTGTTGGGTTAGAAGTTGCTGTGAACCTTAGAGTTGACTATTTAGAGGTCTATAGTGATTCCAATTTGATTGTGTCATAAGTTTTGGGTAAATAGAAGATAAGGGAGGAGCTTTTGATTCGTTATCATAAATGCTTAGAGGATCTTGCAGAGAACTTTCATGAGTTATCTTTCCATTATTTGCCTAGGGCTAAAAATCATTTATAGATGCTTTAGCCACTCTTACATCGATGCTAAATATGAGTGATGGAGAAATAATCAGACCTATGGTGATTGAGCTAAAAAGGGAACCCGGTTATCACACCATGTGTATGCACATTCATTTGGCTGATCAGAAACCCTAGTTCTGGGATATCTTCAACTACCTACAAAATCAAGAATATTTGGAAGGGGCAACCAAATCAAAAAGAAGAACTCTGAGGCAGTTGGCCAGCAATTTCATCCCAAATGGGGATGTCTTATATAAAAGAGATGGGACACCATACATTTGAGGTGTGTAACTGAGAATGAAGCTCAAAAGATCATGGAATAGGTCCACGGTGGTGAAGAAGGTCCTCATATGAATGGGATTGCATTAGCTCAGAAAATAATGAATTTGGGGTATTTCTGGTTGACTATGAATCAAGACTGCACTAAATTTGTGCAAAGATGCCATAAATGCCGGATTTATGCAAAACTCTAAAAGCAACCTCCTGTTTCACTCAACCCAATCGCAACTCCTTGGCCTTTTGCAACTTAAGGTATTGATGTCATTGAGAAGGATAAGCCCTAAATCTTCCACTAGGCATGAATACATCTTAGTCGTGATTGACTATTTCTCAAAATGGGTTGAGGCTACTTCTTACCATGTGTTGGATTCCAAAATAGTAGCTCATTTTATCCAAACTAACATCCTTCGTTGGTTTGGAGTTCCTTTTGAAACCATCATGGATCATGGGTCACATTTTCATAAAGAAGTGGTCTAATTATTAAAGAAAGAAAAGATCCAACATCATAGATCCTCTCCCTACCAGCCTTAAACCAATGGCGCAGTTGAAGCAGCCAACAAGACACTAAAAACCCTCCTATAGAAGATGATTGATAATCACAAGAATTGGCATCAATAGTTACCATTTGCTTTATAGGGGCACCGCATTTCCATTCATACCCCAACAAGCGTAACCCCTTACTTATTGGTATATGGTATGGAAGCTATTTTCCCAATTAAGGTTTAAATCATATCAGCCAGAATCATGAGAGAAAGTCAGTTGGAAGAAATAGAATGGATAAAAGGTTACCATGATCAGCTTCACACCATTGATGAGAAGAGAATGGATGCCTTATATTAGATTCAAGGCTATCAGCAGAAGATATCAAGGCACTTTAACAAAAGATTCAAGGGCAGAGGCTTGAAAGAAGGAAATTTGGTTTTGAAAGAAGTCAGAGCTCTTGTTCATGATCCCAAGGGAAAATTCAGACCAAATTGGGCTGGGCTTTATATACTTAAAAAGATCCTGTCAGGTGGAGCTACTATTCTCATAGATCTAGACGGAGTGGAGTTTGCTAGTCCATGCAACTTGGATCAACTTAATCGTTATTTTATGTGAATGTCAGTTTTTTTTCATGCATCATGTAATTAAAACTATGCGGACCTGATTCTCCAAAATATTTGCTAATTAGTCTATATTGAAAAGATGTAAGGAGATACGTAGGTAGCCCATTATGGGTCCAGTCCAATTTTTTTTAATAAAAATTACCATTTTGTGCTTCCATCATTTAGTTCTCTACTTGAAAAAATAAATAAATAAAGGAATAATAAAAATAAAAAAAGAAAAAAGAAAAGGAAAAAATGCTCGCTAGGTCGAAAACCAGAAAGGGCGGCTTAGGCAAAAGTAAGAGCAAAAAAAATGATGTATTATTCAAATTTCATCTAAAGAATGAAATCAGTGTAAACACAAGACCCAAATATGACAAATCTGTTTTTCATGGCTATATCTAAAGCCCTAAGTCCTAAAGTCCTAAAAGTCTGAGCCACTTTCTTCTTCCCCTTTGAATCATCCATCTCAAGAGTAGTCTCTTCTGTAACCCTCTCATCCTTGATTTCATGAAGCAGGGCCACCCTCCTCTTCTTCTCTATAGGCCAAAACATAGCAATCCACCATGAGTTGCACTCCTTTAGCTTGTCAAACCTATGAGATGGGAGAATAGTATAAAAGCCTCTTATCCAGCCATTCATAACAGCCCTAGCCACAGTGGGTGTAATCAAAGTAGATTGGAGCATAGTGCCATTAGGAGGCACTCCTTGTGCATGACCCATTTGTCTCAGAACCCGTGTCCCCTGATAGAAGTTACCATATGCAACCCCAGAAGATAGACCATCCGATAACCAAAACTCATAATCATGAATTTCTTGATCTTGTACCAAAAGCAGAACCATAATAGCTCCTTTCAATCTAACTCAAGTAACCATGAGATCCATTCCCCCTCCGAGCTAAATTTGAGAACTATCTTTCTTAACCTATACCAGGAGGTTGAGTAATCCCTTCGAGTAGGAGGAGTAACCACCTTCAAATGATCCCTAAGCCATATCTGCTTTGGAATACAATTATGTGAAAAGAAATATTAGAAAGATGTTAGAGAGAATTGAGAGAAAAGAAAGTTAGAGAGAGAGTGAAAATGTAAAAAATGAGAAAATGTGAAAAAGTGAGAAGTAGTTACCTCTTTATATAGGGGGTCCATAGTAAACTTCCACTACTAGATCACTCAGGATGCAATTTTAAACTCATTTTAAGTCAGAATTTAGTGCTATTAGTTCTAGTACGTTCGCAATACTTTTCTCTTTCTTGAGATACCCTTTCTCCCATATCAATCTTAGGATGCTTCTGTTATGACAGAAATAGCACAAAGTCAAAAATTCCTTAAAAATAGAAAATCATCCAAATCATACTAGAAATGTCTAAGTTCCAAAATAGACTGAGACCCCTACTTTTACCAGATTTCGCCAAATCATCATTACCTCTAACATTAAGGCCGAATAAATATCCTTGATTGAGATTTACCTAGATCAACTTTATCTCCAATATTAAGGCCGAACAGATAGCCTTGGTTTAAATTCTTTAACATTAAGGCCAGATAGATAGTCTTGATTGAGATTTACTCAAATATTAAGGTCGGACAGATAGCCTTGATTTAGATTTATCCCAGATTATTTTTACTTTTTACATTAAGGCCAAACAGATAGCCCTGATTGAAAAATTTTTTATCTTCTAATATTAAGGCTGGACAGATAGCCTTAATTGAAATTCACTAAGACTATTCTCACATCCAACGTCAAGGTCTGACTGATAGCCATTGACAAAACCTCATTTTACCCATAAATGTCTAGTAACAATCACCCCCCGCCCTTTTATTTAAATTCTTTCGAAACTTCACCTATAAATATTTAGTAACGATCACCTAAACATTTCTATGATTTCTTTGCTATCTATCATTTACCTATCTAAAAAAAAAAAGTCCAACCATGTCTTTCATCCAAACATGTCTTAATCCTAACTTAGACATCCTTTTAGTCCATTTTTTTTCCATCCTCGGGTTCACTATCATCATAATTGCCTTTCCCTTAAGCCAATTATGATGAGAGGGTAGCTGTGAACCCTCAAATTTGCACCTCCAGACAACTGGCACTCGATTATGAACGCATAAAATCAAACTAGGCTTAAATCCAATCTGAAACAGGTGAGAACGAAGTAAAAAAAGGCATACGAAGGCACAGGAACTACACAGGGCGTTCGTGACCGTACAAACCCTGTGCGAAACTACATAAAGGCTTTGCGAAACCGCATAGGCTCTGTGTGGAACTACACAAGTCCTGTGCTATTACATTGTGCTCACGTGCCTTCCGTGCAATCTAAAAACCTCCGCGTGCAGTTCCTGAAGCCTTCTACGCGATTTTGTGCATTGGGAAGCAAATCCCACATTGAAAGTTCACCATTTTTGCCCCTAACTCTCTCCCTATAAAAGCTACACCCTCCTACCTCATTTTCACACTCAAAATTGCTTAATAAAACTAATTGATTTTAAAGCAATCGACATTTTTTAAGGTTTAGTATGAAAGGAACGAATTTTTAGTTTAAAATTTTATTTTATTTTATTTTATTTTGTTAGGGTGGTCGTTTTGAGTTAGCTCTCCTCAAATTAGTCCAAGGATGTCCCAATAATGCCATCCGAGTCCCTATTCTAAGGTTGTCATTTCGCTGAGCTGAAAAGGTGGACTTGCGATCCGGTCATCCGCCCTACGTTCCCAAGTTTCATCCTCGTAAGGTAATTATTTTATTGTTTTCTTATTTTGTTTTATTTTAGTATTTCTTTTGCTTTATATTGCTCTATTTGTTTTGTTTTGTTTTATTTTCTTAGGATTGCTTAGTTTATTCTTTTCATTTATTGTTTCTTTGCTTGGCATGTTTTGTCATTTTCTTTCGTTATTTTGAGGCGTGTTGATTAGAGTATGATTTAGTCAACTATGTAAACAATTTAAATTATTACATCGACTTGTTAATTAAAACCTGACCTAATTAACAACTTGGTAATCAATTAATAATTCTGTTTATTTAATCAATTAACCCACCTTTCAATCAATGAACTAAAACATGATAAAATAGTTAGGTTAAACTAACCCCTTCACAAGAAGGGCGAACTAAGTAGATTTTGATTCCCATTCAAAGGGATACATAGGTTTGCTTGTTTAAAGCATCAAATCCAATTCAAATAAAATATAATCATTCTCTTGTATACTACTTTATGAATTAGTTCTTTTTTTTTTGTGATATTTACTTCTAGTTTATTTTCTTTATTATAATATTGACTTTATCTTTCTTTTGCAATATTTTTCTTTAGTAATTGCTTTGAATTAATTTTGGGGAATGTGTAACTTCCCTAGAACCCATAAAGGCTAGAGGAAGTATCCCCTATTTTGGTTTTAAATTGTAAAATTAATTCCTTTACTTTATTGCTTTATCGCTTTGGATGAATATTTATTTATTCGTTTATTCGTATATTATATAATTATTCATGCATTTTGTATATTATTCATTTTAAGTCATCTTGTATTAAATTTGCCAAACTAGTCATTTTTCTAAATAAACTAAAAACTTAGTTCCCGAATCCTCTTTAGTTTCGAGGCTAGTGATCTTTTTCCTTTGAGATATTAATTGGAGTCAATTTGGGTTTTTCCTTAATCTTTTACCAAATAAAATTAAGGTGGTGACTCTTTTTCAAAAATCAACCAATCTGAACTCGAGGGTTTCATCTTGAGTTTAAACCCAAATGAGCATTTTGATCCCACTTAGCGGATCGGACCGGTGCTCAGGCGAGACCTCACAACTATGTACTAAGATTGGATGCTTATACTGCCAACATCCACTAGTGAAGGCAGGCAAATGACTCATCCCAATTGCCAAACAATTTTTCAATAACTTTTCACTTAGCCAACCATGTCTTCCTATAGCTTGGTTTATGATCAAATCAATCCTTTATTATGGCTTGCAAAGTTTTGATCATAATTGAGGGTTGTTCTTGAACAACAGCTTCCACAAGATTAGCAATGACATCTACATTCAAGTTTTCATGATCTTGTGTAGTACTTTGGTTGAGGCAAGTATGTGGTCTATCATACTTGGATATCTTCCATTGAGTACCGTCATTCACCTGCCTAGCACGCACTCGCCATTTACAAGATTGGTTCTTGCAATACCAAACAAATGTATCATGCCGAGATTCCTTTATAGAAAACTCATAGTTGTTTTGCATTGCATGATGTTGGATTGCAAGTTTACATTCTTCTCGATTTGTAAATAACATTCCTTTGTATATATCTGCAAATTCTAGTAGATTTTCATTCGAATCTACTTGTACCCTCATTGCTTCAAAATTAATAGGCTTATTCATATTGTATAGCCAACATTGTGAAGGTACACTGACTAATGTATCATGACTTACAGCAGATGATTACCCCTCATACAAAGGAAAAGTAGTGTCATTAGAGTAAGAATCATTTGAATCGTGTAACATATTTTTGTCACTTTCATTAGACCCTAAAGGTGCATCATCACCAGCATCTTCATTAACATCATCACCTTCCTCAAAATCATATTCAAATAAAGTCACAGGCACATTCAGTTATGTCATCCCCATCCCTATCCTCATCACCATCTATATCATCCTCATTTACGTCATCGATCGTTGCCTTCTTAGCAATCACAATATATACCTCCAAAAAATTAAAAAAAAAATCTTTCAAAGGTTAAATTGTTTCGAATATTTGCCCTACATTCTCATCATGGCATATGTTAACCGTTTGAAATACAAATCCATATGCTCCTCTTATCGGATTTCTAAATCGTATAGATTCCACAAAATAACTTTCTGAATCAATTTGTGTAGCTATGTAGACCAACTGAAGCAACTCTCTAATTTTCGAAATAAGATAAACTAGCATCAGAATTGCCCATTTATATAATAATTCTTATAATTAATTTTGCATATCACTTCACCTCTCGAGTAAAAGCAAATTTGTATCGATTCAGCCATATCTATAAATGTTTGAAATTAATTTATTGCACACAAAGAAAAATTATAATACAATTATTTGCAATTTGCAATTTTACTATTATTTGCACCTAATTAATAATTTTTCATTAAATAAAATGTAATAATATTTTATATAAGTTTTTTAACAATATTTTTATTATGCTTTAATAAAGTTGGATATCTAAATAATAATTTAATCTTAAATTAATTTTTCTATCGATTACATGTCCAATTTACTCATATTATTATACACTTTATTATATTGAATTTAATTCAAATTATAATGAATTTAAATAAATTTAATTCACATATCTTAAATCATATAATAAAACTAAATGACGATTAATCATAATAAATTAACTTAATTACTATATTAATTATGTAATATTAACTAAAAATAAATTTATCGTATTTTTCAATATTGTAAATTTTTAATTATGTTTTATATGAGTTATTTAACTTAATTTTTTCTTGTTTTTTAGCCAAGATAGATCTCTACATAATAATCAAAATTTTATAATAGCTTGATTTAATTAATTAAGTTGGACTAAAATTAATTAAATTTATTTAAAAAAATTATTAATTCACAAGCTAATAATTAAGAATATCAATCAATTGACATTCAATAATAATAATTTTAATATATTAATTTAAATAATATATTAATTACATAATATTACATAATAATAAATTCATCGCATTTTAAACTAATAATTTCTTAAATTTAATTAGCCCAATTAATTAAATTCAATATACTTTAATTAGATCAAATAATTTTATTATATATTAAATACATTATAATTTATCTATTATTTACATTTCCTCAATTTTCTATATTAACAAAAAAAATAGTGAAATACATTATTTATGATGATATAAAATTTTTAATTAACATACTAACTGTTTTAAATAATTTAGTTGACTAAAATTTTATTTTTTAATGTTGCCGATTTGAAAATTTTATCCTTATTTGGATAATAATAATTAAATATTATTTTCAAAAAAATTCATATTTTATTCTAATTTATTTTTTCAACATTAACTAATTTTATCAAATAACTTTTTTCAAATAATTACGAAACATAAACAAGCATATCTAACAAACATAATTATATTTCCATTATTTTTTCTTAAAAATTTTAGAAATAATAAAATCAACCTAGACAAATCGAATTTACTGTGTTAATAAACAACTTAATTATTAATTTTGGCCAACTAAAAAATTTTATATATTGAATTTATTATATATTAAATACATTATAATTACATATTATTTACATATGCTCAAAATTTTATATTAAGTCAACATTTTAATAGTTAATTTTGGCTGATTTAAAAATTTCATCATTTTTTTTTATTTCTAATAAATATAATTATTTTTCTTTTATTTTTTCTTAAAATTTTAAAACAAAAAAAATCAACCTACACAAATTTTTATTTACTAATTTAACAAATAACTCTTACATTCAATCACATATATAATGAATTTATTATATATTAAATGTCATGACCCAAAACCGAGGCACGTGACCGACACTGGGGCACAGGAAAGCGTAAGGCTACCGGTGTCCATAGTCAGCCTAAACAGTAACTTTTCAATAAAGAAAAATAATGAACAACATGCAATTATAAAATGTTTCAGATGAATTCCCATACTACTGCATCTGCCGACAATTTATTCAATAATCATCATATCATAATAAAATATTTCCATAACAGTGCCATACTAATTTACAATAATAATAATCAATATCATAGACATTGTCGGCAGAGAGTTTATCACAATACAAGCCAAAAGTCTGGTATTAACATAATCCAACCCCAATACTATAATTGCAGAATTCTACTATAATATTACAATAACAACATATAGCATGTACTCTGTCGAAGAAGGAGACAGAGACCAACTTGATAAAGTTACAAAAGGAGGCTCAACCTGTAACCTGAAAAATGATAAGGAGACATGGGTGAGCGTCTCAACTCAGTGAATGATACTGCTAATATGCAAACATGGTGAGCCAGATGTAAACAAGTATACATGATATGCAATTATGTCATCCAACATCCAATCACAACAAAACATACAAGGATGGAGTTCAGTCCACATAAACCACACTAAAATCAATCTGAGGGAGCCAATCCCCATATAACAGCTCTCTTAATCTAATAACCTATCTCTTATATCCAATCCAAGGGGTCCGACCGTCACTAGTCTGTACCACGCAGCCCTGACCCGACTAATAGTAGCCTTGGCGATGAGCAGGCCCAGCCGACATCCATCAGTCATAGCTCATCTTCTCATACTCATCATAACCATATCATATCCCAAATCCTAGGTGGCCTCTGTATCATTCTGTCTCCACCCAACATACACAGAGAATATACAGCACAATATCCAAGTATCCAACACAAGTAGATGACAAGTAAACATGTACATATATTCATTTCATGACATAAACTTCAGGATTTCATTATAATCATAAATGTACTCAATGCAATGCATGATTAACAGGAAAGTATATTAGAAGTATCACTCATAGTATAGAAGGGCAGAACTGAATATTCACGGACTGCGGCTGGGGGCAGCCGGAGGCACACCGGGACGATCGATATAGTAAAATGAACAAGATTATCAGAGTATGAATATAATGACCAGAAAAATACCTATTTCCTATATAGACCATCTAATCTTTCCCAAAGGCTCAATTCTTTTTAACACACCTCACACCTACTAACTGCTAAACATAACGTAATAATATGCCACAAGCTTACACAAACTACGAGAAGCGATACTCACCATAAACTCACCGAAAAATGTGAACGTCAACCGAACGTCACAAACTTACTACCAACGGACTCGCCTCAACACGTAGAATCTGAAAATATAATTTGTTTCTTCTAGTTCACCGGAATCCACGTCGGCAGTCCGGTCGATCACCGAAGTTCGACCAATTTCAACATTATCCAAAATTAGTAATTTATATACCAAATTAAAGCTTAGAGAAAGAGGAGTCCGATGGTACCAAAATCAACTTGAACGGACGTCAGAACTGGCCAAAATTTAGCTCAAAAGTTTTTACCGGTGGACGGTGCGGCGGCGCATGTGGCGGCTGGAGACGGTGGATGGCAGCGATCTTCGGTGGACAACTTGGTCGACACCCCAGGAATCTTACTAGGTGGCGCGTGTCTAAATTCGGCAGTCAGATGGTGGTCGGACGACTAACAGTCTCCCTTCTCTTTCTTCTCTCTCTCTCTCTCTCTCTCTCTGCTTTTGCTTCCTCTCGCTGCCCTATATATATATATATATATTAACAGTTACAATAATAATAATAATAATAATAATAATAATAATAATAATAATAATAATAATAATAATAATAATAATAATAATAATAATAATAATATGGTTTACCAACAATTTTACTACTAAAAAAATAATTTACTATATTTAAGTTCAACATCATAATAATAAATTGGAAGAATTTGCTATATTAAAATAAATATTTTCTGTCAATATCACAATATTCCAAAATTTATAATTTATAAAAATTCATGGTATTACAATCTCCCCTCCTTAAAAAAAATTCGTCCCCGAATTTTAAAATAATGATATGATAGTGAAAATCTCATATAAAATAGTAGGTCATATTTCATTAGATATACCGTAACTATAAGATATTCAAAATACAATATTAAACATGTCAAGTATATTCAAATAAATATGGGTATTTATCTCTCATCTCAGCCTCAACCTTCCAAGTACACTCCTCAATCATATGGTTATGCCACATAACCTTAACCATAGGAATTTCTTTAGAATGAAGGCTTCGAACTTGAAAATCTAACACAGCTACAGGAATCTCTTCGTAAGATAGGTTTTCGCAAATTTGAATCTCTTGAGGCTGTAGAACGTGAGAAGGGTCAGGAACATATTTCCTCAGCATAGAAACATGGAACACAGGATGGACATGAGAGAGATCTGGTGGCAAGTCCAAGCGATATGCAATAGCTCCAACTTGTTCGATAATCAAATATGGACCAATATACCTTGGTGCTAGCTTCCCTTTCTTACCAAATCGCATTATTCCTCTCATAGGGGAAACTTTCAAAAAAACAAAATCTCCTACTTCGAAGGACACATCTTTTCGCTTGTGATCCGTATAACTCTTTTGTCTACTAAAAGCTATTCGCAATTGTTCTCGAATTATGGGAATTCTTTCTGAAGTTATTTGTATCAGCTCTGGTCCCGACAGTTGTTTTTCTCCTACTTCTTCCCAGCACACAGGGGATCTACACTTTCTACCATACAGAGCTTCATATGGTGCCATACCAATACTAGCATGATAGCTATTATTATAAGCAAACTCAATCAGTGGCAAGTGTGAGTCCCAATAACCTCCAAAATCAAGTATGCACATACGCAACATGTCTTCCAATGTTTGAATCATTCTCTCAGACTGACCATCTATTTGAGGATGGAAAGCAGTACTAAAATCCAATGTGGTACCCAAAGCATCTTGTAACGATTTCCAGAATCTCAAAGTAAACTGAGGTCCTCTGTCCGACACTATAGAGACTGGTACACCATGTAGACATACAATTTTCTCCACATATAATCCCGCATACTTAACAACCGAATAGTTAACCTTCACAAGGAGAAAATGAGCTGATTTAGTTAATCTGTCTACAATCACCCAAATGGAATCATAGCCCGCTAAAGTCTTAGGTAGACCAGTTACAAAATCCATGGTTATTCTTTCCCATTTCCACTCAGGAATGGGAAGGGGTTGCAACAATCCAGAGGGTTTCTGGTGTTCTAACTTTACCTGCTGACATGAGAGGCACCTAGAAATGAACTCTGCAATATCCTTTTTCATACCATTCCACCAATAAACACTTTTCAAATCACGATACATTTTATTAGAACCTGGGTGAATATTATATGCTGCAAGATGTGCCTCTTCCAGAATTTCTTTTCTTAAATTATCCACATCGGGGATGCACAAACGCGAACCAAGTCGAAGCACTCCACTGTCATCAATTGTGAATTCATTATTCTTCCCCTTCTGCACTTCTTCAATAATGCTGCATAACTGTGGGTCACGTCGTTGGGCCACCTTAATTCTTTCTAATAAGACTGAGCGAACTGTAATGTGTGCCATCAAGATTCCAATACTATGTACTGCCAACTGCAATCCATCGTCAAATAATTCCATCAACTCTTGAACTATAGGTCTTTTGTGAACAACAATGTGGGCTAAACTCCTAGAAGATTTTCTACTTAAGGCATCTGCTACAATATTTGCCTTGCTAGGATGATACAAGATGGTGCAATCATAATCTTTAAGAAGTTCCATCCACCTTCTCTGTCTCAAATTTAAATCCCTTTGGTCAAAAATATACTTTAGACTCTTGTGATCTGTATAAATCTCACAAGTCTCTCTATATAAATAATGTCTCTAAATTTTTAATGCAAAGATCATTGCTGCCATTTCCAAATCATGAGTGGGATAATTCTGTTCATGCTTCTTTAACTGACAAGAAGCATAGGCAATTACCTTACCATGTTGCACTAAAACACAACCCAAACCAACTCTTGACGCATCACAGAAAACAGTAAAACCACCAGTACCCGAGGGTAGTGCTAGAATTGGAGCCGAAGTAAGACAATCCTTAAGCCTCTGAAAGCTTTCTTCACATGCTTCCGTCCAGTGGAACTTAACATTCTTTTGGGTGAGACGAGTTAAAGGAGCTGCTATCCTTAAAAAATCATGAACAAAGCGACGATAGTACCCTACCAAACCCAGAAAACTATGAACTTCAGTAACTGTAGTAGGTCGTTCCCAATTAGTGACCGCTTCCACCTTTTTGGGATCTACAGAAATGCCATTCTTAGTGACTACATGCCCCAAAAAGGCCACACTATCCAACCAAAACTCACATTTAGAAAACTTAGCGTAAAGCTGATGATTCCTCAAAGTCTAGAGAACTATTCTCAAATGTTGGGCATGCTCTTCGGGTGTCCTTGAATATACCAAGATATCATCAATAAACACAATGACAAAACGATCCAAAAAGGGTTTGAAAATCTAATTCATTAAATCCATAAATGCTGCTGATGCATTAGCAAGTCCAAAAGACATTACTAGAAATTCATAATGCCCATAGCGAGTCCTAAATGCAGTCTTGGGAATATCTTCTTTTCTAATCTTCAATTGATGGTAACCCAAACAGAGGTCAATCTTTGAAAAACATTGGGCACCATGAAGTTGATCAAACAAGTCATCAATTCGGGGAAGCGGATACTTATTCTTTATGGTCACCTTGTTCAGTTGTCGGTAATCAATATAAAGGCGCATTGACCCATCCTTCTTTTTCACAAATAACACAGGAGCACCCCAGGGTGAGGTACTAGGATGAATGAATCCCTTGTCTAACAAATCTTGCAATTGTTCTTTCAGTTCCTTTAATTCCGCAGGCGCCATTCTATAGGGTGGCATGGATATAGGATTTATCTCTGGCACTATATCAATACAGAATTCTATTTCTCGGTCTAGAGGCAAACCCGAAAGCTCATCAGGAAAAACATCAGGAAATTCATTCACCACATACACATTCTCTAACTTCCCAACATCCTTAGAAATATCCCTCACTAAGGCTAAATAACCTTGACACCCACGACGCAACAACCTTCTAGCACTAATTGCTGATATAAGATTGCAAGGGGCACTACACTTATCCCCACAAAAAGAAAAATCTATATCACCAGGTATACGAAAAATAACCTCTTTGTTATGACAATCAAGGGTAGCAAAATGAGTTGACAACCAATCCATTCCTAAAATTACATCGAAATCCATCACATCCAACAGAATCAAATTAGCAGGGAGAACTCTACCCTCAACCCAAACGGGACACGTCAGAAATATCATGTCCACTAATAAAGTATCACTCATAGGGGTGGCGACTGACAATGGACACTCTAAACTAACAGGCATAATATTAAGTTTTACTGCAAAACTGGGGGAAACAAAAGAATATGTAGCACTCGGGTCTAATAACACATGAGCCTCAAAAGAATAAATAGAAAGAGTACTTGCTACCACTACATTAGAGGCCTGGGTGTCCTACTGAGTGAGGGTATAAACCCTAGCATAACCTGGTTGTTGTCCTCCACTCATCTGACTCGAGCCAAACCCTTGGCTCCGACCTCTACCTCTTGTTCTTGAGCCACGGCCCTGCTGGCCACCAAATCATCCACTTGACGACGAAGGGTGCATGGGTTGAGTAACACTGGCAAAAGATCCTTGGGTAAACCCTCGAGAACCTCCTCTTTGTCCCCCAGGAGAAGGGCACTCCCTAGCAAAATGACACGATTGGCCATAATTAAAACAAACACTTGAACCTGCAAAGCACGGTCCTTGGTGAATCCTCCCACATCTGACACATGTTGTGGTGCCTGAACTCGGTCCTGAACTACTAAAACTAGAACCAGCACTACTACCACTAGTACTCCTACTATGCCTTATTCCCCCTTTATGCCTACCCCTTCCTCTCCATCTGAAAGAACCTCGAAAGTCTGGCGAATAAGATCCTATCGAAAAAGTACCACTTGTACCCACAAATTTTGAAACATCCTGACCTTCCCTTCTTCCTATTCCCTTTGTTTTCTTTTTCTTTTCTTCCAAAGCTAACTCAATATCCCTAGTGTCATCCACTAACTGGTTAAAAGGTCAGCCTTGACGACCCGTAATCAATGACTCAAAGCCTTCTCCTAAGGCTCTAGCAAATCTAAACTTCTTAGTCTCTTCATCTGGTACGGCCGATGACACGAATTTATATAATTCCAAAAAACTTACTAGTAAAATCTACCACAGAAGTTTGCTCATCCTTCTTCAAGCCCTCTAACTCAAACATTTTCTTGTGCACAAATCCAGAAGGAACAAACCAAGCTAGAAACTCAACAGAAAAATCCTCCCAAGTCATCTGCTGATACCTAGGCCTAACATAGTCCTTGTACCAAGTTTGAGCTGGCCCCTCCAACCTCCTGCTAGCAAAATAAATGGATTGGGCATCTGAACACGCTAACTCCAAACAAATCTCCCGAATACTATCTAAGAAATCATGAGCCTGCTCCTCGTGACCAGAAAAAGTTGGAGGATGGTGCTTAAGGAATCTTTCTAAAGAAACAGCAGATATAGCAGCTGGGGGAGGTGGCTGGTTCGCCCTAGCCATATCAGACATAATTCTCTGAAATCCAACCAAAACAGTCTCAACTGCAGGGGTTTCCTATATCTCTTGCCGGTGCCGCTCTCGGCGTTCTAGTCTTGGGCCTATTTGCCTTGTGGATCCCTCCCCCTCAGGAGCTTCCTGCTCTCTGCTGGCAGCTGCCTCAGCTCTTGCAGCTACACGCCTAGATCTGGTACTCATGATACTGAAAAGAAACCAACAATTATCAAATAAGGAAAAGTAATGCTCACTTCCAATCTTTTCATATAACCTACCAAACTCACATACAATTACACTACAGCACGCAAACGTAGATAATAGAGACAATGAGGACACAAAAGACGTGTAAGGACCCTAAGTTCTGCAATTACAGTTCCCAAGAAAGTAAAACAAGCTCTGATATTAACTTTGTCATGACCCAAAATCGAGGCACGTGACCGGCATTGGGGCACAGGAAAGCGTAAGGCTACCGGTGTCCACAGTCAGCCTAAACAGTAACTTTCCAATAAAGAAAAATAATGAACAACATGCAATTATAAAATATTTCAGATGAATTCCCATACTACTCCATCTGTCGACAGTCTATTCAATAATCATCATATCACAATAAAATATTTCCATAATAGTGCCATACTAATTTACAATAATAGTAATCAATATCATAGACATTGTCGGCAGAGAGTTTAATCACAATACAAGCCAAAAGTCTAGTATTAACATAATCCAACCCCAATACTGTAATTGCAGAATTCTACTATAATATTACAATAACAACATATTGCATGTATTCTGTCGAAGAAGGAGATAGAGACTAACTTGATAAAGTTACAACAGGAGGCTCAACCTGTAACCTGAAAAATGATAAGGAGATAGGGGTGAGCGTCTCAACTTAGTGAATGATACTGCTAATATGCAAACCTGGTGAGCCAGATGTAAATAGGTATACATGATATGCAATTATGTCATCCAACATCCAATCACAACAAAACATACAAAGATGAAGTTCAGTCCATAAAAACCACGCTAAAATCAATTTGAGGGAGCCAATCCTCATATAATAGCTCTCTTAATCTAATAACCTGTCTCTTATATCTAATCCAAAGGGCCCCGCCATCACTGGTCTGTACCACGCAACCTTGACCCGACTGACAGCAGCCTTGGCGATGAGCAGGCCCGGCCGACATCCATCAGTCATAGCTCATCTTCTCATACTCATCATAATCATATCATATCCCAAATCCTAGGTGGCCTCTGTATCATTCTGTCTCCAGCCAACATACACAGAGAATATGCAGCACAATATCCAAGTATCCAACACAAGTAGATGATAAGTAAACATGTACATATATTCATTTCATGACATAAACTTCAGGATTTCATTATAATCATAAATGTACTCAATGCAATGCATGATTAATAGGAAAGTATATTAGAAGTATCACTCACAATACATAAGGGCAGAACTGAATATTCACAGACTGCGGTTGGGGGCGGCCGGAGGCACACCAGGACGATCTATACAGTAAAATGAACAAGATTATCAGAGTATGAATATAATGACCAGAAAAATACCTATTTCCTATATAGACCGTCTAATCTTTCCCAAAGGCTCAATTCTTTCTAACACACCTCACACCTACTAACTGCTAAACAGAACGTAATAATATGCCACAAGCTTGCACAAACTATGAGAAGCGATACTCACCGCAAACTCACCGAAAAATGTGAACGTCGACCGATCATCACAAACTTACTACCAACAGACTTGCCTTAACACGTAGAATCTAAAAATATAATTTGTTTCTTCTGGTTCACCGAAATCCACGTCGGCAGTCCGGTCGATCACCAGAATTCGACCAATTTCAACATTATCCAAAATTAGTAATTTATATACCAAATTAAAGCTTAGAGAAAGAGGAGTCCGATGGTATCAAAATCACCTTGAACGGACGTCGGAACTGGCCAAAATTTAGCTTGGAAGTTTCTGCCGGTGGATGGTGTGGCGGCTGGAGACGGTGGATGGCGGCGATCTTCGGTGGACAGCTTGGTCGACACCCCAAGAATCTTACTAGGTGGCGCGTGTTGAAATCCGGCAGTCAGACAGTGGTCGGATGGCTAACAGTCTCCCTTCTCTTTCTTCTCTCTCTCTCTCTCTCTCTCTGTGCTTTTGCTTCTTCTCGCTGCCCTCTCTCTCTCTCTATATATATATATATATTAACAGTTACAATAATAATAATAATAATAATAATAATAATAATAATAATAATAATATGGTTTACCAACAATTTTACTACTAAAAAAATAATTTACTATATTTAAGTTCAACATCATAATAATAAATTGGAAGAATTTGCTATATTAAAATAAATATTTTCTGTCAATATCACAATATTCCAAAATTTATAATTTATAAAAATTCATGGTATTACATTAAATATATTATAATTTACCTATTATTTATATATACTCAAATTTTATATTAAGCTAACATCTTATTTTTTAATTTTGCCGATTTAAAAATTTCATCTTTTTTTTTTTTTTATTTCTAACAAACATAATTAATTTTCCATTATTTTTTTCTTAAAAATTTTAAAAATAAGAAAATCAACATAGACAAATCAAATTTATGAATTTAACAAACAACGTAATTGTTAATTTTGGCTGATTTAAAATTTTAATATAATAAATTTATTATATATTAAATATATTATAATTTACCTCTTTTTTATATATGCTCAAAATTTTATATTAAACTAACATCCAAATTGTTAATTTTCACCGATTTAAAAATTTCATCTTTTTTTTTTTTTTTTTATTTCTAACAAACATAATTATTTCTCCTTTATTTTTCTTAAAAATTTTAAAAATAAAAAAATCAATCTAGATAAATTTTTATTTACTAATTTGACAAATAACCCTTAACTTAAATCACATATATAATGAATTTATTATATACTAAATATATTACAATTTACCTATTATTTATATATACTCAAATTTTATATTAACCTAACATCTTATTTTTAATTTTGCCAATTTAAAAATTTCATCTTTTTTTTTTTTTAATTTCTAACAAACATAATTATTTTTCCATTATTTTTTCTTAAAATTTTAAAAATAAGAAAATCAATCTAGACAAATTTAATTTGCTAATTTTACAAACAACCCATAACTTAAATCACATATATAATTAATTTATTATATATTAAATACATTATAATTTACCTATTATTTACATATACTCAAATTTTTATATTAAGCTAATATTTTATTTTTTAATTTTGCCTAATTTAAAAATTTCATAATTTTTTTTATTTTGCTAACTAAATAATATTTGTAAATAATTTTATATTTTATTATAATTTATTTTTCAAAGAGTAATTAATTTTATTAAACCATTTTTTCAAACAAAAATTAAAATTTTCAAATTTAACACACTCACAACAACAAATAATTGAAAAAATACAATCATATCTAATAAATATAATTATTTTTCCCTAATTATTACCTTAAAATTTTACAAAACAAAACAAAATAAAATAACTTAAAAAAATTTATTTTACTAATTTAATAAAAATAAAATTAAAATTAAATCACATACCTTTTTATTTAAGAATTTTTGTTAAATTTCTTTTACCTTAACCTGAAAATATAAACAACAAAATTAATTTAATTATTCATCACAAAAAAATTATAAAAATATATAACTAATAAACTTAAAAAAATAATTACCTTCAAATTACCTTCTTTATAAAGGGTTCTTCACAAAAAAAAAAAAAAAAAAAAAAAAAAAAAAAGGGGTTTATCAGCAGAGAGAAAGAGAGAGAGAGAGAGAATGTGTCCTAAAGGAGTTGTTGGAATTTGGAAGGTGGGGGGTAACTGATTTAAGAGGGATAAGGGTTATCCCTCATCGTTGAATCGGATTGATGCAACAATGAGAGATAAAAGACTAAATGAGAGTGGTTATACCAAAGATCTGGAACTTTTAAGTTCTGAATCTGCTGAGCAGGCCAGCTTTTTGGAACTTACTATTCTGGAAAGTTAGACTAGCTGTCTAATCTGGAACTGTAAGTTCCGAATTAGTGTACAATCTTGCACGTTATTTCAGAAATCAAAATTTAGGAATATTAATTTTTACAAATTCAAAAGTTTGACAATCGGATTTGATTTTGACCCAGCAAAAAGCAACATGTATACGTAAATATTTTTGTGTAATGCATATATTCGTAAATATTTTTTTAAATTTGCATATTACTGTAGAAAGCCCCGCTTGATTCTCTAACCAAAGGTTTAGGGTGTTGGAAACTAAAAGTCGTCCAACTGTCTAGCCTCTCATCGTCATCCATTTGCAAAAATGGAGAGAAAATCAATTTTAATTTAGTATAAATTGAAGGGAAGGAGTTTTTGTGGAACATGTGTGCTAGCAACTTTAATATGTGGTGGGTAAATCTTACAAATATTCTCATAAGACTTTCTCATTTAGTAACCTTATGCTTTTAACCCAGCTACAACTTGGTCCCTATATATATTTATAAGTCATACAATTTAATCCTTGTTACTTTGATAAATTATTAGTTATTAAATTTAATCAAGTTGTATAAATAAAGGCAAGTTACCATAGACAAATTTTAGATATACAATGAAGTACAACTTAATTCTCTACTAGGATAATGCCCGTGCTTTACACGGAACTATTTAATATTTTTATTATATTATTTTATTAAATTAATTATAAATTTTAATTTTAAATATCTCAATTCCATAATTAAAAAAATTATAAATATAAGTAAATATCAATAGTCTCATTTAATAAAGTAAAAAAAAAATGGCATACTTAATTAATTCTAATTAATTCACCTAAAAGAAAATAATATTCTAATTTGAAATATGAAATAAACAAAATGAAATATGCAATGAATATTAAAATATTATACTATATAATATACTTTTTTTTTTTTTTATCAATTTCACTAATATATTTAACAAAAATTAAGAAGTATATATATATATATATACATATATATGTGTGTGTGTATGAGATTAATAATAGTTGTATTAATTGAAAAAAAATTAATTTTGTAGGTTATAAGTCATAATTATATATGTTTTTAATATATTTAGTAGTCATAATGATCATTAAAATTATTTATGAGTTACAATTTTATATATATATATATATATATATATATATATATATATATATATATATATATATATATATATATATATGATTTTAGTAAAGCAATTTTTTTTTTATTTTCATTGCCTTAAATACATTAATTTAATATTTTATACATTAACTCAATTTATAATAACCATAATTATATTTATTTTAGTTTTAATATTGATTTATCTTAATAAAAGCTAATAATTAGTAAATATTAATATTATTAATTAATTCATTTTTGCCACATGGACAAATAAAAAGCAAATATATACCACGTGTCAAATTTTAGGACATTCTAAGTCAGCTTTATATATGTATATTAGATTAGATTTAAATTTCTCCAAGTCTTGTCCTTAATGTCTATGACCCATTAGGTTCTGAACATGTTGGAAATAACTATTAATTATCATCTTTAATTAAATTTAGAGTTGAATTTGATTTATCATTAATTTTATTAATTAATTTATATTTATAGATCAAAATCGTTATGCATCTTATTTGAAATCAGTGGAGAATTCAGCAGAAAAGTCAGCTTAGAATTAGGAAACAAAACTTTATTTTTTAATTTTAGTTTGAGGGATAACTTTACTTTTATTTAAGAGAGGAGACAGAATAAGGAAGCAGCTAGAATTTCTATTCGATCAAGGGAATTCAAGTTTCAGTTGTGCATGATTGTGATATCAAGTTTTTAATAGTAAACTGTTTCTGATTTGAATATCTAGTATTTCCTTGATCTTATTTATTTAAAATTGGTTAGATTAACGGCTAAGAGGCCTATTAGTTAATTGTCTACTGTGATTGAATGCTACGCTGAATTAACAATCCGTAATTGTTATGAATATTAGTGCGCTTAGCAATTAAATTTTAATGATTATGATCCAAGTTTTTATTAATTACCTAAATAAAATGTAGAATGAATAAAATGATTTAATTTTCTTAAATTGTTGTTCAGTCTAAACTTCTTAATTCAGAATTTCATCATTGAGTTGATTTGGATTGCTTAATATCACACATATTAAGTGTTGGACTTGAATTGATGAACATAGGAAGGTTGGAAATTTACCTAGCTTGTAGATAATTCTTTATTCTTAATGGTATTTTCTATTTTAGAGAGCATATATATTTTATTTAATAGAGAGCATATTTTGTTTAATATAGAGAGCATATTTAGTTGATAAAGAGTATCTAACTTTACTTAAATCCAATAGATTTTTTATATCTTATTATTTATTTTACTTTATCTTCTAAGCATTAATGATTTTAATTTTTCTTTTTTCTATATTTGCCCAATAGAAAAATAATACTAAAACTATATATAATAAAATATATAGAAATTTGTACAGTAATAATTAAAGTTAGAATAGAAAATAATATTTAGCTTTCTATATGTAGAAAGTCAAACTAACTCTTTTTTTCATTTTTAAAAGATAAATAATCTATTAAAATTTTAATTTTTAAAATGACTTTTTATAATAAAAAGTTTGGTACGTATAAAAAATCCTTTACAGATATTCTAAGTATTCAATAATAGAATAGTTTGTAAGTGTAAATTTTTTTGAATTGAAGTTGTTCTTAAAAAAAGTTTTACAATTAAATTTTTGATTATTATCAATATTGTTGCTCTGAAATTTCAATACAATTCCCCCTCTCTTGGCTTTTCATTTTAATACTAAATTTATTATATTAAGATCATTAATTTATAGCCAGTCTCTGTGGATCAATTTTTGCTTGTTGCTTTTAATATAGTTGCCGGTAGTATTTGAAACATTTTAATAATTCAGTTGTTCGCATTGATAATGTGTAGTAGCCAATTCTCTCTCCACTCTGGAGTTCTATCTAAATCTAACGTGAGTCTTAACCTTTGAGTGATCTCCTTCACGCATCTTTCTTTTTAGTTTTTGTCTCTTCCTGTAATTACTATCCATCATTTATTCCGCTGGTATTCTTGTGCTTTTTCACCTTTTGTCTACATCCTTATTTCTTGTCTTTTTCTTCCTAGTCCCATATATTGGTCGCCTACGATTTCCTCTCCCCTCTTTATTTCGCCTGCACATTTATTCTTTTTGAATCGCTTGATCCAAGATCTGTGTACCTTTTATAGTCATGGATAAGGAAGAGGAGAATGTCGATGACCTACAATCTCTTTCTGACAAAACAGAAAGGTTGCATTGCTGGGAGCACACTTTGTTTCTAGCTTCTGACCCTTAAATTTGTCTTGACTGGGAAATTAATTACTATCAAGAATGTCAGTATGATGACACTCAAGGCAGTGCTCCACAAATCCTGGTAGCTAAGAAGAAACTTTGATCTCAAGAAAGAGACAGGTAAAATTTATTTTTTCGAATTCTACTGTACAAAAGATAAGGACCAATCCTCCAAGGAGTCACGTGGTGGATACTAGTTTGCTAGCTGTTGAGGAGTGCCCCCAGCATGTCCATCTCCCAATTGGATTTCTCTTGTTCGCCGTTCCAAATTCAGCTAAAAGGACTTCCACCTGACCAAATTAACCTAGAAAATGCTGAGCAAATAGATGGATGTTTTAATGGTTTATTGGCTATGGATGAGCAGAACTATAATACTTTAGGGTGGAGGACCACGATGAGGCTGAAAGTGCTGGTGAAAGTGAGGAGCCTCTTCTTCTTGGCTTTAGGAAGAAGAGTAGAGGACTGGGTTTGAAAACTTGGAATGGATAAAGTTCCAATATGAAAGGTTGTCAGAAATTTGCTATCTGTGGAATTTTGTGCCATACTATTAAGACATGCTTCAACTAGGGAAGATGAAACATACAAAGCTGCGTTGGAGGTTGGAGCCTTATGTGAATAGTTAATTTTACACGTGCATTACATAGAGTTGATACTATGATCCCGCTTTTCAGTTCGAAAATTTTAAAAATATCTCTTGTTTTAGCCCACTTCTCAGCTTTTTTTTTGGCCTTTTCACATTTTAATTTTCGAAATTGCTCTCACTCCCTATTTTCATATAAATACTGCCATCCATTATTCTATTTTCTTCACCTCTTGAGCAATTGTAGATTAATTATCTATTTGCTCATTTTCTTCTTCTCCTTCCAATTATTTTCTAATTAATTAATTAATTAATTAATCCTTTTAATTAATTAATTAATTATCTCAATTTAACCAAATTAATTAATCTTTTTAATTAACTAAAATTTTTTAGAAATTAAAATTAATCACTTTTTTTAAAAATCAAATTAATCCTTTTTTTAAATCCATACTTCATCCAAATTAATTAATTATCATTTTAATTAATTTTTATCCATCTATTTCATTACATTAATTAGTTAAATAATCATTTTAATTAATTAACTAATCCTCAAATCAATCCAATCACTCAGTCATGATAAAACGGAATTTCGATCCAGTAAAACCCTCTACCCACCAAAAGTAAAGGTATCAACATTTTCCTCTCACTCACAAACCCAAATCAAATTAATCAATCCAATCAACTTCTAAACCCCTTCAATTAATTATGGAATGAAGTACGTAAGTTTTGATCCCTCATTCAATGGGATATATAGACAAGTTTGGAATTTAAATCCAAACCAAAAATTCAATTCCAAATTAATTCCATTTTCCATTTACTTTCAATTGTAATTATCTATTTTCATACTTTTTTATAAGAGAATTTGTGTAATTAGTTATTTGATTACTTTGAAGTCAATAAGCAATTCTGTGGTTCCCCAAGAATTCATAAGAAAGAACACTTTTCTTGGCTTGTGGATGCTTATTTGCTTTATTTCTTAAATTTTCTCATACATCCATATTATGTCATGTTTATGTATTTCACTTATAATTATCATCTTATAAATCTCACCTGTGAAATTAATTTTCCAAGTTAAATTAAACTTAAGAGCTAAATTTAGATTATTTAACCAAAAACCTAGTCCCTTGTGAACTCTTAAGTTTGCATTCTTTAGTATGCATTTGAATCTTATAAGCACTTAGGCTTGGTAAACAAACCTCCAAAAGTCAAAAACCCTAAAAATGGGAAAACTGAAAAAACCAAAACATATCCCTTTGACAATTAAACTGCTTCAAATCATCCTGAATTGAGTAACAAATACAACGCAACTGAAATTGCAAAAAACGGATGAGAAAGGAGCAAGAACGAGCAAAAAAGGGCGAAATGGGCGAAACAAGGGTAGTTGCCACATAAGCTGCATAGCGTGTGCTACATTACCGTACAGCCCTCTACGGTGCCATAGAGGCCTATGCGGCAGCTCGTCTGATTTTTCCTATTTTTGCGTGGTCCCACAAAAAAAGTTTATATATTCTGTGCTCCAGTCTTCCCTCTATATATAGAGGACCTCTCCACACTCCAAGGGATCAACTTTTGGGAGCTTGAAAGCCTTTACATCAAGCAAACCACTCTAGTTTTAAAGCTTTTCATTTCTTTTTCTTTCACTTTGCATTTGCTCCTTGATTCGCAAAGCTAATTGCAAGGTTTTTCCTTGATTCCTATCCAATAAGTCAAAGGCTTTCCGCCCTCTTATTCGAGGCAAGTTTATTTCCCAAGGCTCGTATCTACCATCCGAGGCTAGCCACCGCCTATCATTTGAGGCAAGTTGCTGCTCCATTTGAGGCTACTTATCGCTAGTTGTTTGAGGCTAGTCATCACTAATCATCCAAGATAAGTTTCTTTTCCTTTTCTTTATTTTGTTTATTGTTTCCCTCATTGGGATTTGCGTTCTAGGGATCCTTGTTTAATTCTTGATTCACTAAGATAGTTAATTAGAATCCGACTTAATTAACTCCACTTAGTAATTAATTAGTTAAATAAATCAACTCAACCCTCTTTTAATCAATCAATTAAAACATGATAAAATGGCTAGGCTAACTAACCCCTTCACAAGAAGGGAGAATTGTGTGGGTTTGGATTCTCATTAAAAATGGGTACACAAACATGCTTGGTTCAAGGATCAAATCCAATTAAAACTAACCAACTCCTTTCCCTCTTATCACCTTCTTCACTTATTTTGTTTTATTTTACTTTGTTATTAGTTTTAGTTTAGGGAAAGTATGACTTCCCTAGAACCCATAAGTGTTAGAAGAGGTATCCTCTAAGTTTAGGATTTCATTCTAATATTAACATTCCTTTATTTTTGAGCTTTAACTGTGTATTTAATTTATTATTGAATGAAAGAGTTGAATATCATGCATATTATAAATTATTCATGAATATCATGCATATTATAAATTGTTCATGCATCTTAAATTGTTCATGAAATATATTTTAAATTACTTTTATATTAATTGGCCAAACTTATTTTGTTAAAATAAACAAAAAACTAAGTCTCTAAATTCTCTTTGGTTTCAAGGCTAGTAATCTTTTTCTTTTGGGTAATAATTAGAGTCATATGGGTTTTTTCCTTATATTTTCCAAAAATAAAAAAAAATTAAGGGATGACTCTAAAAAATGATTTTCAAATCTATCACAAATAAGCTCAAGGGCTTCCCTGCGAGTTCTTTTCCAAATAAGCATTTCGATTCCATTTCAGCGGATGAGACCGGTCCCTAAGCTTAACTTGGTTTAAAGACTAGTGAGTTTTTTCATTGGGTAAATTAATTAATTAAAATTAATGAATTGGAGTCATAAATGGGTTTTTCCTTAAATTTTTCATTTTAAAAAAATAAATTAGGGTGGCAACTCTCGAAATCACTTTTCAAAAATCCATTTTCTAAACGATGGCCTTTTCAATCATGAGCACCGCAACTCATTTCATAATCTCCTTAAAAATTGCTCATCTTTCCTTAAGGTAATTCCCTTTAGAGGATTGGGCCAGTGCTCGAGTGAGGCCTCACAGTTAACGACTCCATTGGGAACTGATTGCCACCTTTTAAAAAAAGAAAGCAAACAAGAGGATTACTATTTGGTTAAGAAAAAATTTTCTAAAATAATTTTCATTTGGCTCATTAAGTATAATTTAACTTTTATGTGTCACTTTGCATAATAAAGGTTCCTTACCTAATCTTAGCTTTAGGAAAAATTTTGGATGGTGAGTAGCATTGTCTCGATAACTCTCTTTGAGTATGTTGGGAGATAGCAAAAGCATTGCACCCCACAATGAATCTTCTATTATTTTGGTTGTGTAACAAGCAATTAGTACCATTGGACCCATGTGAGGCTCCCTGACTCACATGTGGTTAGGTATATCGATGCTTTAGTTGGACAGGGACCCTTAACCAAGCCACCCTTCACCCTTGTGCATATAGTTGCCCTAGCCTTTGACCCTAGGTTCCATGCACCATAATAACTAAAACCTTTGCACATGTATTCCATAAAACCTTTTTTTGGCATGCATCATGACATGACCATACACACATATTTGTAAGATCGAGAACCTTGAGTCTAGGTTATGCCTTGAACCAAGTCGAGCATCAACCTTCAAACCTTAAACACTTTTGGCCTTAAGACTTTTGGTCCATTATCTCCCTCAAGCTTAAAATCTTTGGCACTTTAACTCTTTTGAGCCTAACATGTTTGGCCCACCATCACCTTAAGACCAAAACTTTTGGCACCTTACCTATTTCAAACCCAAAACATTTGGCCCACCATTGTCTTAAGCCCAAAACTTTTTGGCCTAAGACCCAAACATAACCTTGCATAAGCAATCCAAGATACCAAACCTTCATAAGCCCAAAACCTTTTGGCCCTCAACCTAAGTCCTAATCCTTAAGCCTAAAACCTTTTGGCCCCAATCTAAAACCTAATCCTTAAGCCCAATACCTTTGGCCCAATGAATACCTCTTAACAAAACACCTTAACACCTAGGAAGTCCTTTTTCCTTAAACTTTGCATCATTTTATCACTTTTTCATGCCTTTCTCATAAATTTACCCATTTTTTTCCATTTTGCCTTGAAGGTACTAATAGCTAACATTTCCAACCCCTTTGACCAGGATGCCATGAGCACTTTCTTCACTAGCCTCCTTAAGAAAAAAGAGGAAAACTTCCAAGCCACACTCACCACTACCCTTAAGTCTCAAGCTGACTCATTCACTAGTGCCCTAAATGCTCAATTTGCCACCTTTGCTAATGCCCTCAACTCCCAATGCCAATCCATCATCAATGAGGATAAGGAAATGACCAATGCTACCATTAACCCCACTCTTCCTCTTACTCATATTAAACCCATTTCTGGCTAAGCCGATACTAGTGGTACCCCTACTTTCACTCCTCCCACATCCCTACTTTCACTCCTCCCATTATAGATCTCATTGATAAAGGAAAGGCACTTGAAACTTTGACTCCTCCTATCTTGGATTTAACACCAATGCTCCATCTCCCACTGCCTTTTTAAAGTGGAGATTTCTCTAGTTTTCTCAAAGCTAAAAAACTAATGGAGAAATTTAAGGCTATAGAATAGAGACTTAAGAACATCAAGAAATATGAAGACATGATAGATGTTGATTCCTTGACTCTTTTTCCAAATGCTCAAGTTCCACCAAAGTTTAAAATGCTTGTGATGGACAAATTTAACAGCATAACTTGCCCTAAAACCCACCTCAAAATGTACGTGGATGCAATGAGATATTTAGTATGGATAACGAGCTACTTGCTTAGTTATTCCAGGAATCTCTAAGCGAGGCTACCATCAAGTGGCTCCTAGATCTCGACCAAAACCACAAAGAAAAAAAAAAAGGATGACATTTGTAATACATCTGTAAAGCAATACTGCTATAATATCGAGGTAGATGTCACCCTCAAGATTTAAAGACCACTAACCAAGGCTAAAGAGAGTCTTTCACTGCATTCCTTATAAGGTGGAGGGCAAAAGCAGCACAAATAGTGAGCCACCCTTCTGAAGCAAATTGAAATCATTGTCAAAAATCTCCTTCCCCAATACCAAACTCACCTGTAAACACAATACCTCCTTAACTTTAAAGCTCTTATTACCACAGCCATGAAGATTGAGGATCTGATCCATTTAGGACAAATCAAAGATGAATCTTCTAGTTCAAGGTATCACAATAATAACAATTACACCACTAACACCACCAACTCCATCACCCAAAAAGGAAGGGAGGTAAATGTCATCACTTATCACTAGCTAATGAGATTAGAAATAAGGAGGACTTTTTTTAAGCTAGGCATACCCCTCAGTGCTATCTATAGAAAAGCTTTAGAAGCCCACCTTGTCAAGCCCTTAGAGCTAAGAGCACCTCCTAACCCCTTGCCCAAGAAATATAATACTCACGAGTACTGTGACTACCATCAAGGAGTAGGACACAAAATTGATGCATGTAAGGCTTTGAGACATAAAATTCAAGACCTTATTGATAATGAGACATCATTTCCCCTAAGCCAAAACCAAATATTGCCATTAATCCTCTTTTGAACCACTAAACACATTCAACCATCTAAAGCTTCACCCAATGACTAGCACTTTAAGGAGAGCATTGGCCTAGTTGATGTGCCATTGATCGAGTCCTATAATCAAGTTAAGTCCAATCAATCCTAAGTCCAAGTCATCTAAGGTTTGAGTTGGAGTCTTTTGAGTTTGTTGAATCTTTCTCTTAATTTGAGTCTACCGAGTCTTATGCTTGTTTCTTTTCTTTTTAGTCCTTAGTTGTCCAAAGTCAGAGTTAGAGTTTGTCGCGTGTTTCTTTCTTTTTAAGTTTGTAATGACTTTTCTAGTTTATTTTAATAAAAGTTTATATTATTTTTCTAGTTTTCTTAATAAAAGTTTAGATTTTTCATATTATATCTCTTGTATATTCTTTTTTGAATCCAACTTGAATGATACACTATAAAAAAGGAAAAAATAAAAAATTTGCAATGCGTTACACCATAAGACGGAACACCTCTTAGTGTTAGTGATATACCCTACGCCACTAGTATGAATGTTGTCATTATTATTATTATTATTATTCTTATTAAAGAAGCAATCCATTATCATGTTATTAATTGAATTAATGTTCTATGACTTGATAATAAAATCCATGAATAATTGATTTCATCTAAGGTCATCAAGTGTGTGACTTGAAAGTAAAACTCTAAGGTAAATGTGATCCTATTATAAATTTTTCTTAGTTACTCATTATTAGTGGAACAATAATGAATTAAGACTAGTATATAGTTTGACTGATGATCATGTTTTACTAGTCATATATATGAGATATTAAGTCAGCTCATAAGTAAATATTAAAGAATAGTGTACTGGACTGATCCACTATGAGAATACTACATGGTTAATGTCATATGTTATTCTCTTTATAGTATTGTTATTTAGTCATTTGACATGAAATTACCATAGATTCCTACATGAGGAATTCCATATTTTGATATAGTCCAATATCATCTGTAGTAGGATAGTAATACAGACTGTCATTGGATATAGAGTGAATCACACAAAGGAATGTGAGTCATTGAGTAGGAATTTATCCCTCTCATTGAGACTAATAAAATGCATAGTCATGATCAAATGAATTGATAAGGGTTATTGATGTCACTTATTTAGTTAGTCTACTTAGAGATCATGAAATAGTTTAATTGAACAATATGAGGGTGATATAATCCATGTCTCATGTTCAATTATGATATCGAGTAACAAAATAACTATAATACTGACTTTGAAAGATTATGTTGGATCACCAATTTTCACTTAACTTAGGTAGTCATAATATCTTGCTAGAGACCGCTTATGACTTGTGGGTCAGAAATATAATTTTAGGCTTGCTATCAATGTTTAGTGAACCTATAGGGTCGCACACTTAGAACAAATTTGAAATGGACTATAGGTTATTGTTTGTCTAGGTTCATTAAATATGGAAATTGTCTAGTTCATTGAATTAGATGTTGTCTAAATTCATTGAACTAGAAGACAATTAAAATTTAACCTAATACTAATTTACTCTTACTATGTACATTTACTTTATTAAGATAAAGTAATTTAATATTTAAAATTTATATTTATATATAAAGATAAATATTTTAAATATTAAAAAATTAACAAAAATATATCCTTAATAGCTAAGCAAATCTGTTAAGGTCTTTTGATCATATCAGAAAACAACCTAATTAAGGTGATTATTAGGGTTTGGTTTTTATAGCCTTTTTCTTTTTGGTGTGAGATAGACATACACAAAGAGAAAATTTTCTTTTTTTCCATATAAAAAAAAAAGGATTTTGAAAAATGTTTTCAAGACTAGTGATAGCACACTACAGTCCATTTACTTGTTCTGTTTGTGTGGATACCATTAGAGGATGTTCATTCAGGTAGCAGCACCTGCGATCCAAATTTAGAAGCTGTTCGTTTTGATTTGTGAAGCCTAGTTTTGCAACTGCACTAGGAGTTTTTTGCTTGCTACAAGAGGTAAGCTATCAAAACTTTAATTGATTGAAACGCATAGATCCTGGTGGATTTTGGGAATTAAAATTTTAAATTTCTGCTGCATATGATGTTTGTTCTATTCCCAAACTCCAACATTTAGGACTCAGCTATTGTGCGTATCAAGGCTATCCTTCATTAAGCTGAGCCCAACTAGCTATTTATTTGGGGCAATCATATTCAAAATCCTCAATCGGGCAAGAGAACAAAGAGGATTGACGAAGGGCCATATCAAGTATTGAAGTAATCAATTTGCAAAATATATCAAATGGCTAACAAGATTGTCATGCCTAGCTTTTTTCCACATTGTAATAAGAACAACGTGGAATGATTCTCCCTAAGAAAGAAAAAGAATAGAAGTAATGTGAGGGATACGTATATAGCCTAACTCGGGTGTGGTCCAAATCATAGTAAAATTATCTTTTGTCTTATAAGGCATCATGCTCTAGTGTTCTATGAACCACATCAATTGTATCCCTATTTGTTTTTTTTGCCAAAAAAAAAAAGTTGGTGTGTCATTCAAATTTGATTCTATTATGAGTCATGCCAAAACCTATCTATTTGAATTTATTGAGTCGGTCTAAATAATTTATTCTCATAAGTAGTCAAATAATGTTATCCTCTTCAGAGTCATCTATCTTTGTGTAACCCATTTTCTTCCCTTAATCATTCAAAGGATAAATAAAGTTTTCAAATCGAATACTGAGTCATCATAAATAAAGTTTCCCTTACCCATCATCAAGGACATGTCATTTAAAGACATTCACATTCTTTCAAGCAAACTTTGGTCAGTCCATCACCTATTGTCAAGGGTAAGATCTCTAAGTCGTGTTTTCCTATGAAAGTGTTTGACTCACCAAAAGAGCTAAACAAGATGGCTCTCCCTCATTCTTAAAAGTTCAACCTGACTTTTATGCCAATCCAGTTAAACCCAAAAAGAATTATCCCTAAAAGCCTTCCTAGTCTATATAATGCATTCTTTCCTTTCCATGAAATATTGCAAAAAAAAAAAAAAAAAAAAGCAACAACCTTAAAGCTGAAGCCCTTGGTGGAACCAGAATAAAGTAAACGTCTTGAAAATCTGCATCACCTAAGCCATGCATTAGAAGCCCATAACTCACTTTGAATCCTTATTTTCTCGGCAAAATGAAAGCCATGCACACTTTCTAAAAGCCCCAACTTCATATGCCAAGCCAATGGAGGAAGCCTACTTCCCATTTCCAAAGCGCTAGCTTCTTAATGAAACCAAACCATTCGAAGGGTCCCACCTTGAACTGAAAACAAGGCATACCCCTCTCATGTACTCAAATGAAAGCTTGATCTCTAAAATCCAAGTGAACCTTCCAAACTTATCCAAGTGATTTATCCTCATAACCAAACCACAATGCCCCTTGGACCTCACAAGGGACACTGCCTTTTGACCCATGAAATTTTCACCACATATATTGTTAATTGGTCTAATATATACATTCAACTATAATTCAAAATGTTGTTTTTGATGTATATGTCTCTATGTTATATGTATGATGCATAGTATAGCCCTTTAGACCAATGTGATTGGCAGGTTTTATTTTTATAATTGGGTTTGTAATTTTAAATACGACCTATGTGTCATTTTTCATTTATTATAATTTATTTATTTTGTTAGTAGTAATAGAATATTGCGTATTATAGCTTGTAATGGAGAATAATGCATAAGGAGGAGATCATTCATGGCAATCAAAGGTGAATCCATGAAGATGAAGATTTACCTAGGATTGACCATTGATCTTCATTTGGCTTATGAAGGTCAATTTAGATTAGGGGCCATACTGTGTCACATTTACATTATGCTTTATTATATATGTATGGGATGCAATGTATGTTTAAATACATAATGATCTCTATTAGGTGACTAGATGAAATAATAAGATAAATCCCTCACTTAAAATTAAGTCATTTAAATTCCTTCCATAATTAAACACCTGTCAAGACTTCAATTGTCATAGATATAGGTTTTGCAAAAGTAGAGTATATTATACCATCTTAGTAAGACAAGATGGATAATGGTGGTATCCATGAGTTCAAAATTGTTTAGACTAACTATGTTATCAAAATGGTTTTGGACGTAGAGCATAAGATGGGATTATTATAAGCCAAGACATATGATGTCAAATCCCATAGTAATAATCCAAAAGTTATATGAGATATAATTGGTAAAGATTTACCTACCTAAATAACCAAATTTTAGATGATAAGCCAAAACTTACTTAAAGTTACATAAAATATGGATCTTGGCCCACTAAGAAACTCCAAATGTTGTAGTTTTAAAATTAATATTATTGGTTATTAATTTGATAAAAATTAGTAGGAGTAATTTAATGCCTCATTAATATATTTAATAAAAATAATAAAAGGAAATACTAAAATTATTCTATATATATGTAAATAATGGCATCAAATAACAACTCTAACATGTCACTGCAATCGGTCCTTAAGAAGAACAAGCTGAATAGGACTAACTTCCTTAATTAGTATAAAAGCTTAAGAATTGTTCTTAGGCAAGAAAGGAAGCTGTATGTCCTTGAAGGACCCATCGTTGATGAGCCTGATGATGATGCCCCAAGGCCTGAAAAGAATGCTTATAGTAAACATGTAAATGATTCAACATATGTTACTTGTCTCATACATACATCTATGGAATCTAAACTTTAGAAACAACTTTTTGAGATGGAGGCTTTTGCGATGATTGAGCATCTCAAGGAAATGTTCTAAGAGCAAGCTCGCATTGACAGATTTGCCACTATAAAGGCTTTACTCTCTTGCAAAATGGCTATAGGCACCTCATTGAGCCATCATGTTCTGAAGATGAAGGGTCATCTTGATCATTTGGAAAGGCTAGGTCTGGTCATTAACCAAGAATTGGCTGTTGACATAATTTTGCAATCATTGCCTAATCCATATGATGGGTTCATAATGAACTATAATATGCATAACATAGAGAAAACTATTTCTAAGCTACATATGATTTTGAAAACTGCTGAAAAGAACAATAAGGACACTAGTAATGTTCTGATGGTTCAAAAAGGGCAAAGAATGAAGAAGAAAAGAAAGAGTAAGGACAAGTTTAAAGCTTCTAAGGACAAGTCAAAGTCTAAGCCTAATCCTAAGCCTAAGGCAAAACAACCAAAGCACGGAGATTGTTTTTTTTTCCATGAGCCAGGTCATTGGAAGAGAAACTGCACGCTTTATCTAGATGATTTGAAAAAGAAAAAGGGTAGTGAGACTACTACTTTAGGTATTTATGTTATAGAAGTCAATTTATCTACTTCTAATTCTTGGGTATTAGATATTTGATGTGGATCTCATATTTGTGTTAATGTGCAGGGTCTAAAAAGGAGTAGGTCATTGGCTATAGGTGAGGTAGACCTATGGGTTAGAAATGGAGCAAGAATTGCTGCTTTAGCTGAAAGAATTTATGAATTTATCTTTGCCTGGTAGACTTGTTTTGGAGTTGAATAATTGTTATTATATGGCTGCTATAAGCAAGAATATTATTTCCATTTCATGTTTGCAGTTGGATTTTTCTTTTATTATTGAGAATAAAAGTATCTCCATCTATAGAGATAACATTTTTTATGAGAATGCTCATTTATCATGTGGTCTCTATGTTTTAAACCTTGAAAATCCAAATGCTCAGTCCATTTATAATATAGATGCCAAGAAATTAAATCCAATGATTTAAACTCAACTTATCTCTAACACTATTGTTTGGGCTATATAAATGAAAAACACATTTCAAAACTCTAATGAGATGGACTTTTGAATTCATTTGATTTTGAATATCTTGAAGTGTGCAAATCCTATTTATTAGGCAAAATGAGCAAACCCCCTTTCATAGGACATAGTGAAAGGGCTAATGACTTATTGGGCCTTATATATAGTGATTTATATAGACCATTGAGTTCAAGTGCTAAAGGAGGTTACCAATACTTCATTACTTTTATAGATGATTCTAGTAGATATGGCTATGTCTATTTATTAAAACATAAGTCTGAATCTTTTGATAAGTTCAAAATATTTAAGAATGAAGTATAAAATCAACTTGGCAAAAGCATTAAACCACTTCGATCAGATCGAGGTGGGGAATACTTAAGTTAAGAATTTGCTGACCATTTTAGATATTGTGGGATAATCTCACAACTAACTCCACCAGGAATGCCACAGTAGAATGGTGTATCTAAATGGAGGAATCAAACTTTATTAGATATGGTTCGATCTATGATGAATCATATAGATCTTCTAATATCCTTCTGGGGACATGCCCTAGAAACTGCTACGTTCATACTAAACTGAGTTCCATCAAAAGCGGTTTAGAAGACAACATATGTGATATGGATTGGGAAGTGTCCCAGTTTGTCTTTTCTTAAAATTTACGGTTATGAAGTTTATGTGAAACGTCAAGTCTCTGAAAAATTAGCACCTAAATCTGACAAATGTTTTTTGTAGGATATCCTAAGGAAACCAAAGGATGTTACTTCAACAATGGTTCTGACAATAAAGTGTTTGTTGCTCAAAATGGTCTCTTTTTGGAAAAAGAGTTCATTTCTAAAGGAACTAATAGGAGTAACGCTCAACTTGAAGAAATTCAAGAACTACAAAATAGCATTAAACCAAGTATGAAATCACAATAGGACTCACAAGCAGTTGTTGAGCTTGTACAAGTAACACAAGGCTTCAGAAGGTCTAGTAGGATACATCATAATCCCAAAAGATATGGATTTCTAATGACTGACAATCATGATGTGCTACTCATGGATAATAATAAGCCCACATCTCACTAAAAGTCCATGTCCAGTCCAGACTTTAAGAGATGGTTAGCAGCTATGAGGTCTGAAATGCAATCTATGTATGATAATCAAGTATGCACCTTGATTGACCTACATAAAGGTCTAAAAACCATTGGGTACAAGTGGGTTTTCAAAAAGAAAACTAACATGGGTGGTAATGTGCATACCTTTAAGGCATAATTAGTTGCAAAAGGTTTCAAGCAAACTCATGGTATAGACTATTATGAAACTTTATGGCTAGTTGCTATACTCAAATCAATTTGGATTCTTCTTGCGATGGTTATATACTATGATTACGAGATATTTAGCAAATGGATGTCAAAACAACATTCCTTAATGGAAACTTACTCGAGGATGTGTATATGACACAACCTAAGGGTTTTATCAATCTTGAGAATTCTAGAAAGGTTTGCAAGCTTTAAAGATCCATTTATGGATTGAAGCAAGCTTCTCAAAGTTGGAATCTTCATTTTGATGAAGCAATCAAAGAGTTTAGTTTCATCAAAAGTGAAGATGAACCTTGTGTTTACAAAAGGTTAGTAGGAGTGCAATAGTATTTCTAATGCTATATGTCAATGACATATTACTCATTGGAAATGATATCTCTACCTTACAAAATGTCAAAACAAGATTAGGGAAGTGTTTCTCAATGAAAGACTTAAGTGAAGCTACTTACATTATAGGCATTAAGATCTATAGGGATAGATCTAAAAGGCTAATAGGCCTAAGTTAGAGTGCATATATGACAAGGTACTGAATAGGAAGATTCTAAAAGAGGATTCTTGCCAATGTCTTATGGCATAAGTTTTACCAAGAACTAGTGTCCAATGACACAGGTGAATGGAATCGCATGGTAAGATTCTATATGTTTCTACTATAAGATCTATCATGTATGTAATGTTGTGTATTTGAACTGATGTCTCATATGCCTTATGCATAACAAGTGGATACTAGTCAAATCTTTGTGATAGTCACTAAACAGCAGTCAAGAATATCTTTAAATATTTGAAAAGGACTACGAATGTATTCTTACTATATGAAGGATAAAAAAATGAACTAGTTGTAAATGGTTACATAGATGCTAGCTTTTAGTCTGACAAGGATGATTATCAATCGTAGTTAGGTTATCTGTTCTATTTGAATGGAGGTGCAGTGAGTTAGAGAAGTTCAAAGTAAGTTACTATGGTTGATTCTACTATATAGGTTGATTACATAGCTGCCTTAGAAGCAGTTAAAGAAGCTATCAGGATTAAGAAGTTCATTACTAGTTTAGGAGTTGTGCCTAGTGTTTCAAATCCAGTTAACCTATACTGTGACAATAATGGGGCTATAGCACAAGCTAAGGAACCTAGATCACATCAACAATCCAAACACATACTCAAACATTTTTATCTCATTCAAGAGATCATTGAGAGAGGAGACGTGAAGATATGTAGAGTACTTACTAATGACAATATTGTTGATCCATCGACTAAGCCACTTTGATAGCCAAAGCATGAGAGTCATACTAGGTCAACAGGTATTTGATATATGTCTGATTGGACCTAGTACAAGTGGGAGATTATTAGTGATATGCCCTAGGCCAATAGTATGAGTGTTGTCATTATTATTATTTTCATTAATAAATAGGCAATCCATTATCATATTATTAATTGCAATTAATGTTTTATGACTTAATAATGAAATCCATGAATAGTTAATTCCATATAAGGTCATCAAGTATGTGACTTGATAGTAAAACTCTAAGGTAAATGGGATACTATTCTAAATTGTCCCTAATCACTCATTATTAGCGGAAACAATAATGAATTAAGACTAATATATAGTTTGACTGATGCATGTTTTACTGGTCATGTATGTGAGATATTATGCCATCTCATAGGAATATATTAGATAATAGTGTACTGGATTGACTCACTATGAGAATACTTCATGGTTAATGTCATATGTAACTCTCTTTATAGTATTGTTATTCAATCATTTGACCTAAAATTACCATAGATTCCTATATGAGGAACTTTATATTTTGAAATAGTCTAACATCATCTGTAACAGGATGGTAATATAGACTGTTGTTAGATATAAAATGAACCATGCAGAGGAATGTGAGTGATTGAGTAGCAATTTATCCCTCTCATTTTTAGAGAGATATTTATCGGCCCCTCGACAAGTGAGACTGAGAAAATGCATAGCCATGCTTAAATGAATTAATAAGGGTTATTGATGTCACTTGTTTAGTCAGTCTACTTGGAGATCAAGGAATAGTCTAATTGAATAATATGAGAGCGATATAATACATACCTCATGTTCAATTATGATATCATGTAACAAAAGGACTATAACACTGACTGTGAAAGTTATATTAGATCATCGATTTTCACGTAACTTGGATAGTCATAATGTCTTGCTAGAGGCCACTTATGACTTGTGGGCTAGAAATAGAATTTTAGGCCTGCTGCCAACTTTCAGTGAACCTACAGGATCACACACTTAGAACAAATTTGAAATGGACTATTGATTAATGTTTGTTTAGGTTCATTGAATTTGGAATTTGTCTAGGTTCATTGAAATCGAAATTGTCCTGGTTCATTGATTTTGATGTTGTATGTATTCATTAAACTAGAAGACAATTACAAGTTAACCTAATACTAATTTACTCTTACGGTGTACATTTACCTTATTGAGATAAAAAAATTTAATATTTAAAATATATATATATATATATATACATGTATATAGATAAATATTTTAAATATTAAAAAATTAATAAAATATATCCTTAACAGTTAAGGAAATCTTTTGAGGTCTTCTGATCATATCAGAAAACAATCTAATTAAGGTGATTATTAGGGTTTGATTTTTATAGCCTTTTTTTCTAGTGTGAGATAGAAATACACAGAGAGAAAAATGTTTTTTTTTCATACAATAAAAAAATGGGTTTTGAAAAACATTTTCAAGCTTAGTGCTAACACACTACAATCCGTTTACTCATTTTGTTCATACAGATACTAGTAGAGGGTGTTCATTCAAGTAACAGCACCTATGATCTGAATCCAAAAGCTCTTCATTTTGATTCATGAAGCTTACTTTTGCAATTGCACTAGGAGTTTTCTGCTTGCTATAAGAGGTAAGCTATCTAAACTTTAATCAGTTTAATTGAAACGTATGGATCCTGGTGGATTTTAGGAATTAAAATTTTAATTTTCTGTTGCATATGATGTTTATTCTATCCCCAAAGTCCAACATTTAGGACTTAGCTATTATATGCATCAAGGCTATTATTCCTTAAGCTGAGCCTAGCTAGCTGTTTATTTGGGGCAATCAAATTTGAAATCCTCAATCAGGCACGGGAATATCTTAAATGCTGTAAATCACTTCACAAAAAGGATTGAAGAAGAGCCATGTCAAGTTCTGAAGTAGTCAATTTGCAAAATAGATCAAATGGCTAACAAGATTGTCATGCCTAAATTTTTTTTCACACTGTAAGAAGAACTCCATGGACTTGGTTCTCCTTAAGAAAGAAAAAGAATAGACGTAATGTAAGGGATACGTATACAGCCCAACCTGAGTACAGTCTAAATCATAGTAAAAATATCTTTTGTCTTGTAAAGCATCATGCCCTCGTGCTCTTTGAACCCCATCAATCACATCCCTACTTATTTTCTCTACCGAAAAAAGATGATGTATCATTCAAATTTAATTCTATTATGGTTTAGATAATTTATTCTCATAATTAGTCAAATAATTTTATCCTCCTAGAGTTATCCTTTTTTTACGTCACCCCTTTTCTTCCCTTAATCATTCAAAGGGTAAAGAAAGTTTTTAAGTCAAATACTGAGTTGTGATAAATAAAGTTGCCCTTAGCCATCATCAGGGACATATCATTTAAAGACATTCACATTCTTTCAAGCAACCTTTGGTCAGTCCACCACCTTTTGTTAAGGGCAAGATCTCTAAGTCGTGTTTTCCTATCAAAGTGTTTGAGTCACTAGAAGACCCAAATATAGTGGCTCTCCTTTATTCCTAAAAGTTCAACTTGACCTCTATGCCAATCCATCTAAAACCAAAAAGCAAAATCCCTAAGAGCCTTCCTAGCCCAAATAATGCATTCTTTCTTTTCCATGAAATATTACAAACAAAAAAAAAAGAAAAGAAAAAAAGGAACAACCATAAAGCTGAAGCCCTTAGTGAAACCAAAATCAATTAAACCTCTCAAAATTCTACATTGCCCAAAGCCATGTGTTAGAAGCCCATAACCCACTTTGAATCCCCACTTTCTTAGAAAAATGAAAGTCATGCACACTTTCTAAAAGCCCCAGCATTAGATCCCAAGCTAATGGAGGAAACCTACCTCCCATTTCCAAAGCTCTAGCTCCTTGATGAAATCAAAGCATTTGAAGGGTCCCACCCTTAACTGAAAACAAGGCATACACCTCTCATGTACTAAAAAAAAGCCTGATCTCTAAAATCTAATTGAACCTTCTAAACTTATCCAAGTTATTTGTCCTCACAACTAAAATCCTACCATAGCCATACTAGAAATGAAACAAAGGTTAACCAAATCCTAATACCTACATTCAGACCTCTTGATGAAACCAAAACCAAACCTTGAAAGAAGTCCAAAGCCTAGACTACTCGATTAATTGCCTAAGCAACCCAACCAGGACATGAGCACAAACTAAAACATTGGGCTACTTGGAGTGAACCATAAATTTCTTTCATAACCTATAAATCCTATCATAGCCACAAGCTTCCAAAGTTGAACCAAAAGTAAACCATCAACCCCCATTACCAGAACCAATTCTTCCTCCAAAGTCTTAGGAAGCCTAAATAGATAAATTCTCTTTTGAACCTAAAATAAGCCACTTGCCTATTAAATCCATTATAAAGCAACCTGACTATCACGTTGTCATGACAAACCCCAACTATGTCAAAATAGCCAAATTATTATCCTAAAAAATGGGGCACCTTCCTAAAATCACCTTTTTAGATAACTAGTCATTAGTTCAAAGCATCTAGCTTCCATAAACACCTTTCTGCTTAGGGTCTAGATTTCCCATCATTATCATCACTCAAAAATATCACAAAATTGATAGACCTTCCAAGGATAGGCTTAGGAATATACCAAAAAAATCAATTGAAATATTCATCTCGTAACTTAGGGCCACTTTTAGGAGTCAACATTGCATGCAAATTATATTCATGACATGCACATAGCAAACCCATGAATCCACCCTTTTACATCTATATATTCATCTATTATATGCATCATCACAAATCATCTATAATGCATGAATCATCCATAGTGCGGAAGTTAAACAAAATGTCTATGAATCCTAAAGCATACATATATAAACATGCATCATTTGTGCACTAGCATTTATGCAACAATCTACAATCATGCACCATCATGCATATACCAAGTTAATGATCTCTCCTCCTTTATATCCAAATGTCATTCGCTAAGTGATATTAAGATGCATCGAGAAACTGAAGATGGTCACCTCCATCCAATAGATAATCACACTCCATCCGATGGACCACCCTATGAGTTTGTTGAGCATAATCCTAGGTAAATCTATGGGAGAAAGAAAAAATCTTTGTTACTAAGAATCATTTTTGAAAGTAGAAAGTAGGTCCCATTAAGGGGCATCACCTCCATTTTTAGCAAGGATTATTTGTGAAAGCCAAAAGGAAGATCTCGTAAACGGCATACCCCCCAAATCATAATTTTTTTACCAATTTTTCATTTAAGTTCTCTTCATCCCTTGTTAAGGGGCATCAACTTCAAAATCATCAAGTCATCCACAAAGTTACCTTCCTAGCTGAAGTAGCTAAATGACCCTTATCCCTCATCAGTGACGCGTAAGTCAAATGCTTATTGCATCAAGCTAGACAAACCTCTCTCCACTTTTAAAGACCTATCAAGTCAAGTGGAAAACCTATAAAATCTAACTGACAAAGTGTGACTTCCAAAGTCCCTTTAGTAGCAGAGTATCTTTAAGCCTTCCAAAAGGCCCAATCCTTCACCTTTAAAAGCCCAAGATTCCTCGTCACAACCAAGATCTTCTCAAAACCTCCTGAACAAAACAAGGATCATCGATCAAATGGACTTCCCAAACTAAGACTGAGATCATTGACCAAACAAACTTCCTAAACTAAGATAGGGATCATCAACCAAATAGACCTTCCAAATCAAAACAGGGATCCTTGTCTAAACAGACTTTTCGAACCAAGACTGGGATCATTAATCAAATAGACATCTTGAACCAAAATAGGGATCATCAACTAAATAAACTTCCTGAAATAAGATTGAGATCATAAACCAAATAGACTTCTTCAACCAAGACTGGATCATCAACCAAACAGACTTCCCAAATCAAGAATAGGGCCATCAACATTACTAACAGAGATGTCAGGGCACATTTCTCCTATCCCAATCACCAAAAACCTCCTCAAAGACATTAGGGGCATCTTTCTTGATTAATTAATTCACTTATAAATGTTTAGATATGATCATCTAGATATCCCTATGGTTCTTTACCCCGCTTATTTTAGCAAAATCATTTTCACTCATAAATATCTAGTAATAGTCACCTAGGCATGTATGTGGTCCTTTCAATTGATCAAATCCTCCACTAAAAAATGTCTACATTCTTACTCAGATGTCGAGCTAGTTCCCCTATTTGATTCCTTCTATCAAAAATCCATCTAAATCCTTTACCCAAAAATGCCTAAACACTAGTATCCCTCTAGTTCGCTTTTCCACTCCTTTTATTGAAAATCCATCCCAATCCTTTACCTAGAAATGTCTAAACATTGACATCCCTTTGGTTTCATTTTCCATCCCATTTATCAAACATCCATCTAAATCCTTCACCTAGAAATGTTTGAATAGTGACATCCCTATGGTTCTTTTTTCTACCTCTTTTATCAAAAATTTATCCAAATCCTTCACCCAAATATGTCTAATCTAGGCATTCCTTTGGTTCCTTTCCCTGCCTTTCTATGAATCCATTAATTCATCCAAAAATATCTAGCTACCAGCCTAGATATCCCTTTGGTGGTTACCTAAACATCCATGTGGTTCTTTTTTCCATCTTTTTTACCCCAAATCCATCAATTCTATCCATAAATGTCTAAAAATGGTCATTTAGACATCTAGGTGGTTCTACCTTTCACCTCTTTTACCCAAATCCATCAATTCACCTAAAAATATCTAGCCACCAACCTAGATATCCTTTTGGTCTCTTTTATTGCTTCCATTTATCAGCCACATTTTTCACCTATAAATGTTTAGGAATGATTGCTTAAACATCCATGTGGTTATTTTTACCATTGTCCTTAAAATTCAACCATGTCTCTTACCAAAACATATCCAAGCACTGACCTAGACATCATTTTGGTTCCTTGTACCATCCATTCTTTCGGGTTCACTATCATTAGAATTGGCTTACAAAAAAGACAATTATGATGAGGGGACAATTGTGAACCCTTAATTTTACACTCTCATCATCTACCCACAGCCTTACACCTGCTAAATTTAGTGCACTACGCTAAAGCTGATACAGTGGTCCTCTTAGCTGGTTAATGGGTGGGGATTCAGGGGTAGCACCTCTAAAAGAAAATTTTAGCCTTCAAGTAATTGCTACAGATACTTAATTTTCTAATATAAACCAATATTAATCCCCAATAAAAAAAATTAGCTGCCACACGAAGCCACACGTGCCTAGCGCTGATCCGCACCTTGTTTTCATGGCTGTCACAATCATTTCAGGGACATATGGTCCCTCCTTTTTAGTCCAAAAATTTTGAAAATACGCCTTTTTTTAGCCTACTTTCCAGCCGTTTTTGTATTTTCATATTTCCACTTTCCAAATTACCCTTACCCCCATTTTCCTATAAATACCCCCTCCATTCTTCCATTTTCTTCACCTCTTATGCACTTATAGATTGGTTATCCATTTGCTCATTTTCTTCTTCTCCCTCCAACACTCTCTACATCTCACCCTAACCAATTTAATTAATCTTTTTAATTAACTAAAATTCTTTTTTTAAAATTAATATTAATCACTCAATTAATTAATTAATTAATTAATCTTTTTTAATTAATTAATCAATCACTTTTTTTAAAAATCAAATTAATCTTTTTTTTTTAAATCCACCATTCATCTAAATTTACTAATTAATCATTTTAATTAATCCATCCATCCATCCATCCATTTCATTACATTAATTAGTTAATTAATCATTTTAATTAATTAATTAATCCTCTAATCAATTCAATCACCCAGTCATAATAAAATATAATTTTGATCTATTTAAACCCTCTGCCGGCCAAAAGCAAAGGTTTCAACCTTTTCCTCTCACCCACAAACCCAAATCAAATCAATCAATCCAATTAACTCCTAGATCCCTCCATTTAATCATGGAATGAACTATGTAAGTTTTGATCCCCATTCAATTGGGTATGTAGGCAAGTTTGGAATTTAAGTCTAAACCATAAATTAAATTCCAAATTAATTTCATTTCCCATTTACTTTCAATTGCAATGATCTATTGTCCTACTTTTTGTAAGAAAATTTGTGTAATTAGTTATTTGATTATTTTGGGGCCAATGAGCAATTCTATGGTTCCCTTAGAATCCATAAGGGTTAGAGGGAATACTCTCCTTGGCTTGTGAATGCTTTTTTGCTTTATTTCTTAAATTTTCTCATGCATTCATATTATGCCATGTTCATGCATTTTACTTGTAATTATCATTTTATAAATGTCATCTGTACTACCTATGCTCATATACAACCTATGTGCTAGCCAATAGGAGCCCACAAATTTATCATGGAAAGAGATGTTCTTGATAGAAAAATAGCATGATGGATGGTAGTATTGTTAGCTTTTAACATGAAGTATGTTCTAAGGAAAGCGATAAAAGAAAGTGTGATCACTGATCAACTGGCTACAGCCCTTGCGGATGGAGAACCATTTGAACATGAGTTCCCAAAGAAGGATATCCTAATCATAGACCCTAAAGTGTAAAAATTGTTCTTTGATGGTGCTTCCAACAGTAAAGGCTTTGTAACTGGCATAATTCTTTTCACTCCTAAAAGAGATCATCTGCCCTTAGCAATTAAGCTAGCATTTGAGGTAACAAAAAATGAGGCAGAGTACAAAGCATGCATTGCTGGTTTAAAGGTGGCCATCAATATGAGGATAGACTATTTGGAAGTCTAGGGTGATTCTAACTTGATCATTTCCCAAGCTTTTAGCAAGTGGAAGATTAGAGAAGAGTGTTTAGATCCTTATCATTAACACTTGAATGATTTAGTTGAAAATTTTTATGAATTCTCCTTTCACTATTTGCCAAGAGCAAAGAACCGATTTGCTAATGCTCTAGCCACCTTAACCTCAATGATAGACATGAGCGATAATGAAATATACAATCCCATTGTCATTGAAGTGAAACAATAGCCTGCGTATTATACCATATGCATAAATCTCTAGTTAGCTAATACTAAGCCTTGGTTTTGCGATATTTTCAACTACATCCAGAATGGCAAATATTTGAAGGGGACTCCAAAGTAGATTAAAGAAATCTAAGGTAGCTGGCTATCAGTGTCATATGTGTTGTATAAAAGAGCATAGGATAACATCCACTTACATTGTGTAATTGAAGAAGAAGCCAAATAGATCATAGAATAGGTCTATGGTGGAGAAGAGCATCGCATATGAATGGGATAGCTTTGGCCCAGAATAGCAAACTTGGGTTATTGTTAGCTAACTATGAACAAAGATTATGCAAAGTATGTGTAGAAATGCTATAAGTGTCAGATCTTTGCCAAATTGCAGCATTGGTCCCCTATTCCTTTGAACCCAATAGCAATGCCATTGCCTTTCACCACCTAAGGCATAGATGTCATTTGGAGAATCTCTCTAAAGTCCTCCAATAGGCATGAATACATTCTAGCAGCTGCGGACACACTTCACAAAGTGAATTGAAATAGCACCATATCGGGTCTTAAATGCAAATAAGGTGGCACATAGATAATCATAGATAGCACCATAGCAGGTGGACTACCATAAGGTAGCAAATAAGGTCTATGGTGCTATTTCAATTCACTTTGTATTCAGGTCTTGAATGCAAATAAGGTAGCACCATATTAGGTCTTGAATGCAAATAAAGTAACACCATAGATGATGACTTCCATTTTCAAAAAGAGGTAGTCCACCTGCTCTAAAAATAAGGCATTCAACATCACCAATTCTCTCCCTATCGACCATAGACTAATAGGGCTGTTGAAATCACCAATAAGACTATTAAAACCATCCTGTAAAAGACTACTGTGAAATATAGAGACTAGTATAAATGTCTGCCTATTGCCTTATGGGGATATAGAACCACTGTTCGCATTCTAATAAGGGCAACTTTATATGCTTTGGTCTATACAATGGAGGTTGTTCTCCCCATTGAAATGCAAGTCGACCAAGGTAATGATAGAAAGCTAGTTGAGTGAACCAGAGTGGATCAAAGGATACCATAACTAGTTGAATGCCATTGACAAGAAAAGAATGGATACCTTATATAAGATCCAAGACTACAAGCAAAAGCTAGCCAAGCATTTCAACAAGAAGGTGAAGGACATGGGTTTTCAAGAAGGAAATCTAGTTTTGAAGGAGATTTGAGCCCCAGTCCATGTCTCAAGAGGAAAATTTAGACCAAATTGGACCAAGCCATATGTGCTCAAGAAAATCATATCTGATGGATGCATATCCTCATGGATGTTGACAGCAATGAATTCTCTAACCCCTGTAATATGGATAAGCTAAAGAGACACTTCATTTGAGTATGTTGTCTTCATTTTCTCTTTGTTCTTATCTTTTTTTGAAGCAATGTAATCAAAACTATGTGGACATAATTCTCCCTGAAAAATGATGAATGAATGAAAAAAATGATTGTAAGGGATATATAGGCAGCTCGGCTCGGGTATGGTCCAAATCATAATATAAAATATTTTTGTTTGCATCACATATGCATTTCCTCTGTGCCTAATGCTTCATTTGTTTGGTTCCTTTGCCTAAAAAAATAAAAAAAAATGAAAAGAAACATAATGAAAGAGATGAAACTCACTAAGTTGAAAACTCGATAGGGTGACTTAGGCAAAAATTAAAGTGAAAATAAAGATATGTCATATAATAATGATTAGATTTAACAAAGTGTAATCCATCATCATAAAAAGGATAGCCTTTTCCTACATTGTCTATAGATTATCCCCATAGTCATGTCAGCTTACAGATAGGTACAAAAATAGAAACCTGCAGCAAGAGTCCTAAGCAGTTACAAAATAAAATAAAGTGTATCTTGTGAACCCTTAATTTTGCACCCTCACCATCCAGCCGCATCTTGGCACATGATAAGTTTAACAAGCTACGTGGAGCCATTATGGCAGTCTTGCTAGTTGGTTAGCGGGCATAAGTTCGGGGCAGTGCCCCTGAAAGAAAATTTTTTTAGCTTTCAATTACATTGCTATCCAGACACCTAAATTTCCTTAACCTCAAACCAACATCAATCTCTAAAAAAAAAAAAAAATTGCTGAGCTATGCCACCCTAGCGTGAATCCACAGCTGACTTGCACAGTAGCTGCATTAGAGTGCTGCGAATCTGCGCAAATACCAGTATGGATCTGCACCAGGTGCTGGACAGATCCACTCTCGTGTTCCCCCTTTCTATGCTAAAATATCCATTTTGCCCCTTTCAGCCCAATTTTTAACCCATTTTTAGCTCTATCCTTTTGGACTTTTCACTTTTTCAATTCCTAAACTACCCTCACCCACTTTTCCTATAAATACTGCCCCCCTCCTAATTTCTCATTTCTCTTCACCCTTTGAGTTAGAATTGATAGCTATTCTTTAATTCCTCTCTTCGTCTCCCTCAAACCACCTCTAATTAATTAATTAATCTTTTTAATTAATTAATTATCTCACCTTAACCAAGTTAATCAATCTTTTTAATTAACTAAAACTCTTTTTTTTAAAGTTAAAAATAATCACTCAATTAATTAATTAATCTTTTTAATTAATTATAATCTTTTTTTCTTCGAAGTCAAATTAATCCTTTTTTAATCCACCTTTCATCCAAATTAATTAATTAATCATTTTAATTAATTAATCTATCCATTCATATCATCATATTAATTAGTTAATTAATCATTTTAATTAATTAATTAATCTCCCAATCAATTCAATCACCCGGTCCCGATAAAATGAAATTTCGGTCTGGTAAACCTTTCTGCCAGCCAAAAGCTATGATATCAGCCTTTTCCTCTCACCCACAAATCCAAATCAAATCAATCAATCAATCCAATCAATTTTTAAACCCCTTTACTTAATCATGGAAGGAAATACATGAGTTTTGATCCTCATTTAATGGTGTACATAGGCACATTTGAAATCTAAATCCAAACTACAAATCCAAGTCTAATCAATCTCCATTACTCTTTTTAATTAATTTATGTAATTAGTTTAATTTGGAATTAACGAGCGACTATGTGTTTTCTCTAGAATCCATAAGGATTAGAGGAAATACTCTCCTTAATTTGTGGATGTTTTATTATACTTTTCTCCATGCTCATGCATTAATCATGATATTATAATTATTATATAATATTTGTCTTCCATGAAATTAATTTTCTAAGTTAAATTAAACTTAAGAGCCAAATTTAGATAATTTGACAAAAAACCTAGTCCCTAAGCTCAACTTGGTTTAAAAATTAGTTGTTTTTATCCTTGGGTAAATTAATTACAAAATTAATGAATTGGAGTCACAAATTGAGTTTTTCCTTAATTTTTCCATTTAAAAATAAATTACGGTGGTGACTCTTGAAATCATTTTTCAAATCACAAATCAATTTTCCAAACGAAAGATGTTTCAATCATGAGCACTGAAACTCATTCCATGACCTCTTTAAAAATTGCTCGGCCTTTCCTTAAGACACAAATTTCCTTAAGCGAGGGAGTGGCATTCGAGCGAGGTCACACACATCTAAATAACCCTCCTCTTCTTCCTCCTTAGATGAATCTCTCCCTCAAAATATGAGCCAGCCACCATCTCCTCTATTGTCACACCTCTAATCTTAGTCTATGTGTCCTCCTCTGCTATATCAGTAGTCGAGGTGTTAGTAGAATAGGAACTGCTCCCCACAAACACCCAGAAACCATGCTTTGAGTCTCAGCAATTCTGGAACGACTCCTTTTAGCTCTTCGCTGTGCCATTGTAGCCTGAGAACCAGTCCCTACTATTGTAGTAGAACCCCTCCTCTGAACCTTAGTAACAATAGTCCTCCTATGTGCATTAGTTGCTATGCCTCTCCACTGTACCATAGTTATGGTGCCACCCTACCTCCCACTGTAGTCACAGTCTTCTCTATCATTGCCATCGCAGTCTAAGTCACTACTATAGCCTATAGTGCCAATCCTCCAGTAGCTCCCCATGTCTCTCCTTAAGGCTAGTCACCTCCTTTGCCCAAACTGTAAGTCCCTTACCACTAACAGCATCTTTAATAGTCTCTCATCCCTCAATTTTGTCATTGTCCACCTCTTTCAGTAAAGCAACCCAGCGCTCTCTTTTAGCTAGCCAAACAACCTCAGACAACTAACCCTGATATCTCTCAGTAGTACCAAAGCCAACCTCCGGCCTCACTATATGACAGCTCCTCAACCAACCTCTTTTAATAGCCCTAGTAATGGGAGTAGTAATCTATACAAACTCCAGAAAAGGCATAACTAGGGGCACATCTTGAGTTTGGCCCATTTATCGCAATACCCTCATGCCCTAATAAAAGGTCATCTATGTTAAACCTAGCTGAGAGACTACTCAGTACCTATGGATGATCATCATAAATGAGATGATCACATACCACTGGTAGTACAAAAATGTGTCCTCTAGGGCAAGCTCTAGTAGCAATCTAATCCACTCTTACACTAATCCTCGTTGCACTAGAATGGGCCACATCATATATTGGATAATTGTGTATAGGCTCTAAGCTGAGGGAACAACTACCCTCAAGTGGCCCATCAATCACACTTGCAAAATAATCCAAATTTGAAATAAGACACCTACAAAACTCCCCTAACCAAAAGGGTAAGAAAAAATGAATTTTCCTCACCTGAAGAATAACTAAAGAGACAGTCTATCTCTCTAAACCTCAAACAAAATAGTCAAGAGTCATCAATGTCTCTGCTAGCATAACTCCAACCACAGAGTAATGTTGCTCCTTTTGCAATACCAAGCATGCCACTCTTGCATCTCCCTTACTAATAGATCTAAATATTCAACTGTCAATTAGAAAACCAAGGCTTTCATCCTGAGCCTCTGTCTCCTTATATCTCTATAGTCATTGGGATCATGGAACTCCTGAATGATGGCAGTCAAATGCACCTGCCCCTCTACTACAATTTGACTAGCCATGTCCTTAGGCATAGTTTAGAACTCTTAAAAAACCTTATAGTGCCCAACCTTAAATTTCAGTACTACTAAAATTGCCTTTAGATCACTGTCAAGTATGGCATAGAACTCTTTGAAAGTGGGGCACAACTCCTACACATCCACATCAAAGCTAGAGAACCTGAGCCATCGGATCCCAAAATGAAAATATACTCTTAAAAGATCTCAATACACCTAAACTCCTCTCAAAGCCACCATAGTTTCAATCCCATACCTACCTAGGTTTACCTTCTCAACCCGAGTTTCTTTGTCCATATATGCATGTAATGGTTGAAATACACCTCCATGGGTACAAGAAAGCAATGAAAAGAGTAGAAAGAGGTGAAAAACTTAGCAAAAAGAGGAAAATTTGACAAATAGATAGAGTTTTGGCCCAAAAATAAGAAGTGCGTGGCATCTTCCTTGAAATTCAAGCCTATATATAGCCCTATGGTGTCACATCAGAAAATGTACTAGAAAAGCTATAAAAAATAGCCCTGTAGCAAAAGCTTTCTACGACGCCGCAGCCTTTACCTGCAGTAGGCTGCTAGCTGCCTATGTAGTGCTGCACAAGCGCCTTCCAATGCTGTAAAGGTCTTCTATAATGCTTCTTCCCTAAGCGGTTTTTCGACCTCTTTCCTTGTCCCCCACTCTATGGCCTAATTTTGGATCCCTCAGTGCAACCCTAAGCAATCTTTCTTCCCTCTTTGGGATGGAAAGCCTAAAAATAAATGCTTTTGGAGTTTTCCAAAATCAAAATTCATTAGAAGCTACAAAGATGGAGCCATAAACCGGCAAGAAGTCAAGCATTAAGGCATGCATTCAAGCATGAAATCTCATCTATGATCCATCATTGTCCATTAGAAACATGCATTCATATTATAAACATATATAATAGAATAGTAATAATTAGAAAGTTCCATAGATAGAACCATACATGCATCACCTATAATACAACAGCCCAAGAAATTATAGAAAATGCAAAAAAATAAAAATAAAAAATGATTAAAGTTAGCATCATCATCACCAAATTAGTTGCATCCTCCTCTCCTCTGTCTTCAAGGGGCATCCTTATCACTTGCCCATGTGTTTTAGCCATGTCCAAGTGCATTAGCATCCCGTTAAGAGCCACCTCCATCTTATGAGAAATCTTATACATCCGATGAATAAAATGCCTGGGTACCTAAAATACAGCAAAATGTCAAATAATTTAGATCTTTTCTAAAGACATAAGTAAGCATAAGTACAACACTTATATAAGGATCATTTTTGAATGTAGGATAAAATCATACATCGATATCATTAGGGATGTCTCATACATCTAGCTAGAAAATGTCAAGGAGCTGCCACTTCCTCATCATACCATCCGCTTAATAGTAAGAAATCTATTTAAGGATCAACAACTCTATATCCCAGTTCACTACACCAGGACCATACCTCAAGTCAGCACCAGCATCAGGAGTAGGCCCCTCAAAAGTTCTGCCTCAGTATCTCAGAAGCCACTGGAAGAATGGGCTCCCTCAAAAAAGTAAAGGCAATGGAGGAGCGCCCATTTTGGATAATCTCACGCATCAAAAAGGCAGAGTAGAAGTTGTGGTAGCTCTAACCGAGATTGAGATGCTGATGAAGATATCCTTCATTGCCATTATAAAGCTCGGGAAAGCTCATATAACTAGCCCATACCTCATGTAAACTAGCAAAGACTTAGGGACACACTAAGATCCAACAGTTTAAAAATGGATCCTCTTACCTAGATAAAACAATCAATGGTAAGGAGAATGTAACAAGAGTTACCTGCCAAAGATATGCTCTATGAGGTTCATGCCATTAGGATCGCAGCACAACAACTCACCAAAAGGCCTCGAGATCTACCATAGCAGGCAATAAGCAAGTAATACAGACAAAAGAGGAAAGTGACAAAAGAAATACCTCTAACTCTATCAAATGATTAAAGAAGGCTTAAATATTCAAAGCATTGTGACTATCAGTATCAGGGCCCTAATTCAACTTAGCCCATCTCTGCCCAACTGGGAAATCCTCCAGTCTCTATTCAATTAGCCTAAGGTCAAAGAAAGGAAAATACTCATAAGCCTAAATCTACAGTATAAGGATGGTTAGAAATTCCACAAGAGGCAAGAGCCTACAGAAAATACAAAAAGTACAATTGAAGAGCAAAACATATACTTCCCATATAGGTGTCATCCCACCAATAAATAGAACATTCCCCCAAGTCCACCATGTTATGATACACGGTGCTTAGTATCACTCTACCCCAATTGTAGTCCCTCCATACATCCAAGTCAACAAAGCTAGCCAGAATATTTAGGTCTATTGTGTCTCTCATGCTGTGTGAAATTGTGCAACCATCAATGACTAACAAACATAATGAGCCATAGCCACATCAGAGAAGATATCGCTAGCTGCTACCGTCCACTCCAACTTATTGATAAGAAGGGTGCACTTCACTTGAGTGTTATCTCAAGGAGGATCAAAACTAAGCAGGTCTTGAGATTTAGTAGGAGTAAAGGCCTATCTATAATCATTGCACATTTTGAGGGACTAAGTCCTGAATCAGCTCCCAAAGATCATATGCAAGTTGAGTGGAGTACAAGTCATCTTACTATAGGCAAAGTGGAAGGTGTTAATGGTGTCCCACCATATCTCATTCAGGGCCTTAACCAAATTCATATTAGTCTAGTCGGATGTCTACACCCTAGAAAATCAATAAAACTGGTGGGCTCTAGCAATGCCCCAACAGTACTTGTAGGAGGGACACATTGGATCATCTCTCTTAGATTGCATCAGCCTCCCATGTTCCTGATAGTCTTCATCTATAGCAAAGTAGTGAATAGATGCACAAAAGCAAATTATATGCATAACATGTAAGCAGCATAAATTTTCTAAAAGGAGAGCTAAAAAAAGGGGTAAGTGGGAATACTAACTGCCAATTCCCCATCATAGGAGACGTGCTCTTAAGGATCATACAAAAGGAGGGAGGAATTCATATTATCCCTCAGCACCTCCTATTGACATCCACGACCGCCCCTAAAAGAGGTAGTGGTGCGATGTGAGAAAGAAGCTCTATGGCATAACGTAAAACCATCACTGTTAAGTGCCAAATTTGATAAGCAACACAAATAAGAAGTAGGTAAGTATCGCATTTAAAATAATAATAATAATAATAAAAAGTTAAATTAATTAATTAAATTATAATTTAGATTAAAAGAGAGAGAAAAAATCAAAATTTAAAAATATAAAAGAGACAGAAAAAGAGAAAGAGAGAAAATAAAAAAAAAAAGAATCCTCAACCCACATTGATGAGGAGAGAATGAGAGATTGAGAGAGTGAGGTGAGTGTTATATATAATGGTTACTTGCCCAATAATTGTATAGTATTGCATAGTAAAAAGTGTCATAAAATTACCTAACTATGTAAAAATGCATTTCCTTGTTAATTTTAACTCGGAATTCAAATTTGAGAGTTCATATATGCTAATATGATTTTTTTGTTCTACTTATAGATAGCTCATTTGCCTACCTTTTGATCAAAGATGCGTTCTTTATGCTAACAAATAAGAAAATTAATAAGCTTAAAAATTCACAAGTTTTCCAAAAACTGCCAAATCAAATTCAAAAAATTAACAAAACCACTTGAACACACTCAAAATTACTTTTCACGCCTAAACCCATCAAAATCTTGGGTTAACATTCATTAAAACTGTCTAACAGATAGATAGTAGTGATGAGGGGGTAACTGTGAACCCTCATTTTAGCACCTTTAAAAATTCATTCTAAAATCACTCGACCCATTTAGAGTATTTTTAACAAAGATTGACACTTTTCAACCATGATTAGACCTTTTATACTATACAATATTTTTCAAAATTGATTGGCTTTGACTCGAACTAACTACCCAATTGACTGATAATTAATTTCAAACCCACCAACGCTGACCAATAAATTTTTTAAACTAAAAAATCCCCAACATTGACCCAAAATCCCAAAAACTAACCATGAAGCCTCAAAGGATGAAACAGGGTCCTCACCATATGGAAACCTAGTTATGCGAAGTAGCATAGAGCACATACAACGTTGCACCCTCATGTGCAGATGGTCCCCTTTCTGCACTCTAAAATGACTTTTTTTTTACCACTTTTTTGTCCAATTTTCACCCTTTTTTTTAGCCCTACTCTTCTTGATTTTTCATTTTTTAACATTTCCAAAATGTCCCTCACTCTATTTACCTATCAGTAAGCTTCCATTTTCACTATTTGAAGACACGCAGAGCATTTATTGATAGGCTATCAACTTGCTCTTTCTCTCTCTCCCTCCAGTCAATCTCATATTTAATTAATTAATTAATCATTTTAATTAATTAATTAATCCATCCCCAACCAAGTTAATTAATATTTTTAATTAACTAATCTTTTTAATGACATCACTCAATTAATTAATTAATTAATTAATTAATCACTTTTTAAAATTAATCCATCCATTAATTAATTAATCTTTTTAAATAATTAATCAATCAATCCAACTCTCCATTCTCATCCACTCTTCTTGAGTAGGATTTTCACCATCCAGTATGGATAAAATAGAATTTTGATCCAGCAAAACTCTTCATTTATCTCATGCACCAAGACAAAAGGTATAATACTTTCCAACCCCTCAAATTAATCAATCTAATTAATTCTTACACCCACCACTAAACAATGGAATGAACTACACGGATTTTGATCCCCATTTAGTGGGGTATGTAGGCACATTTGGAATATAAATTCAAACCTCAAATCCAATTCCAAATTAATTCCTTTTTTCATTTATTTTCAATGTAATTATTTATATTTATGTTTTTACTTTTGTAATGGAATTTGCGACCTTCCTAAAACCCAAAAGGGTTAGAGAAGGTATTCCATTTACTAATTTTGTGTAATTAATCATTTAATTATGTGGTTCTCCTAGAATCCATAAGGGTTAGAGAGAACACTCTCCTTAACTTGTGGATATTTATTTTACTTACTTTTCTTAATTTCCTCATGCATCCATAATTATGTCATGATCATGTATTTTAATTATCATCTTATAATTGTCATTCATAAAATCAAATTTTTAAGCAAAATTAAATTTAAATGCAAATCTAGATTATTAAAACCAAAAATCTAATTCCTGAATTTTTTTTGGTTTCAAAGACTAGTGATTTTATCCTTGTATAAATTAATTATAAAATTAATAAATTGGAGTTATAATTGGGTTTTCCATTAATTTTTTCATCTAAAATAAATTAGGGTAGTGTCTTCTAAAATATTTTCAAAATCAATCTATTTGAATTTGAAGGTTTCAACCATGAGTCTAAACTCGAATGAGCATTTCGATCCCCTCTTAGTAGATCAAACATGTGCTCAAGCAAGGCCTTATGGTATCCTATACATTGCTTGTTGATTCAAAAATGATGGAGCATAATAAGAGACCAATGTTGATCAAGAGGAAGAAATCACATAGCGTTCATATCCTTCTAGGCCAAGACAAAATTGTGAGTATATGTCTGTGAACCCTCAAATTTGCACCTCCTGATTTGGCAGCAGCTTGACAACTACTAAGAATAGGGCACTATGCATACGGTGGTCCCGCTAGTCAATTAGCTGGCAGCGGGGTGCAGGGCAGCACCCCGTTGAAAAAATAAATTTCTTGAATTTTCACCTCCAGTTGACCCCTTTTCAGTTATGAACACACAGGATCAAGCTGAGCTCGAATCGAAATTGAAACAGACCCAAAATGGACAAAAAAGTAGGAAACAGGTCTAACCAGCCGGCTAGCACAGGAGAGGTGCATCACTGCTCTGGGCGACACGCTTAACGTGCCACTATTTGGGCAGCACGCATTCCATGCTGCCGTTTGGGCGGCACATTAGTCATGCCACCATGGGTGGCATTGAATTTGTGCCGTTGGTAAGGCGACACGCTTAACATACAGCCCGAACGCCCGGCACGTCGCTGGTGCAGCCCTGCCGCCGATGACGTGCTGACACCGTCGTCCGTACCACCGATACCCCCTAGCAACTTTATAAATAGAGCCTCCTTCCAGCTTATTTAGGGGGGAATTCCAAGGACAGAAATTCTCTCTAATACATTTCATCATGCTATTTCGCTAATTTTTTGTTATTAAGATTCAGATTTCCAAGGGTTTCGAATCTAAGGTGGAGCTTAGATCTGGAGTTAAGCTCACCCCATTCATCTAAAAATCAAGGAAAGTAAAGGTATAATCTTCTTTCCATTTCCAAAATTCTAAACTCAGATTTAGAATTTTCTTTAGGTCTAAGACAGAAAGATCTAAAATTTATTAATTTAAGAATCATAATTAAATTAATAAACAAACCAACACTCTTTTCCAAAACCCCTCCTTCACAAGAAGGAAGAACTGTGTGGGGTTTGATTCTTATTCGATGGGATATGTAGGCTGCCATTCTGAAGGGCATCAACTTCAAAACCTTTTTATCAATATTCTTGTTTTTCTTTTATTTTGATTTATTTATATTATTCTTTTATTTATGATATTATATTAGTTTAGTTAGGGAATGTGTGCTTTTCCTAGTACCCATTAGGGCTAGAGGAAAGATCCTCTTTATTTCAATTATTTTGATATTGTAATAATTAAGTAGGATTTATCTTACTTATTTATTGTCATTCCATCTCATATATATATATATATATATCTGTTTCATTCATCATTATATTCCTGTTCATGCATACAAAAAAATTCCTTTTTTAAGAGTTATTTTGCATTTTTAGCCAAACTAAAGAAAATTATATTTTCTTAATTGTGTAATTACCAAAACCTGATCCTCGAGCCCTCCTTGGTCACTCGTGGATTGGTGCACTTTTCCATTGGGATAAACCAAATTATTTTTAGAGTCAATCATGTTGGGTTTTCTTTAATTTTCCTAATTAAAATAAATAAATTAAAGTGGCGACTCAGTTTTCAACTTTCAAATTACAAAAATTAATTTTCTTAACTCACAGCGGGTTCCAATCGTAGAGTTTCTCCCAAAGAGTATTTCGATTCATCGGGGGATCGGACCGGTGCTTGGGCGAGGCCTCACAATGTCACGACCTGCAACCGAAGGCATGTGACTAGCACTAGGGCACAAGTGATGCACATAGCTACCAATGCCCGTAGCAAGCCTGATAACTTGCTAAATGATAAAACTATCATGTGATAGCTATAACTATCACAGAGTATGGCCTAGACCCACATGTTTGTAAATCCTTAATTTTGCACCCTTGTCATCCACCTATACCTTGGCACTTACTAAGTTTAATGCAATATGTGGAGCAATTATAGTAGTCTCGCTAGCTTGTTAGTGCACGAGAATTCAAGGGTAGCCCCGAAAGAAAAATTTTTTATCCTTCAATTACATTGTTATTCGGACACCCAAATTTCTTTAACCCCAAACCAACATCAATCTCTAAAAAAAAAAAAGTTGCTAAGCTACGCCACTCTAGCCAGATTTGTGCCTCCATCTATGCAGATCCATTCTTGGCTTGTGCGACAGCCGTGCCAGAATGGCACGAATCTGCGTAGACATTAGCACAGATCCACACCAGGTCCTACATAGATCTGTGCCTGTGGTCCCCCTTTCTGTGCTAAAATTTCTAAGTTAATTAATTAATTATCTCACCCTAACCAAGTTAATTAATATTTTTAATTAACTAAAACTCTTTTTTTTAAATTAAATTAAAATAATCACTCAATTAATTAATTAATTATTTTTTTTCAAAATCAAATTAATCTTTCTTTTAATCCATTTCTCATCAAATTAATTAATTAATTAATCATTTTAATTAATTAATCCATTCATCCATTTCATCATATTAATTAGTTAATTAATCATTTTAATTAATTAATTAATTTCTTAATCAAACCAATCTCCCAATCTCGATAAAATGGAATTTCGATATGATAAAACTCTCTGCCCTCCAAAAGCAAAGATGCTAGCCTTTTCTTCTCACCTACAAACCCAAATCAAATCAATCAATCAAATCAACCCCCTAAACCCCTCCACTTAAACGTGGAATGAATTACATGGGTTTTGATCTCTATTCAATGGGGTACATAGGCACGTTTAGAATTTAAATCTAGACCACAAATCCAAATCTAATCAATCCCTATTCTCCCTTTTAATTAATTTATGTAATTAGTTTTATTTTGAATTAAGGAGTGACTATGTGATTCTCCTAGAATCCATATGGACTAGAGGGAACACACCCTTAATTTTTGGATGTTTTATTTTACTTTTCTCCATGCACTCATGCCGTGCTCATGCATTAATCATGATATTATAATTTTCATTTAATACTTGTCATCCATGAAATTAATTTTCAAAGTCAAAATTAAACTCAAAAGCTAAATTTAGATTATTTAACAAAAAACCTAGTCCTCGAGCTCAATCTAGTTCGAGACTAGTGATTTTATCATTGGGTAAATTAATTAACTAAAATTAATGAAATGGAGTCACGAATGGATTTTTCCTTAAATTTTCCATTCTAGAAAGTAAATTAAGGTGGTGACTCCCAAAATTATTTTTCAAAATCACAAATCAATTTTTTTGAGTGCTAGCCGCTCTAATCATGAGCACTAAAGTTTGTTCCATAACCTTCTCAAAAATCACTTGCCTTTTCTTAATGTAAATTTTCCCCAAGCGAAGGAGGGACATTTAGGTGAGGTCTCATAGTTGGTGACTTCGCTGGGGATTAGTTGCCACTTTTTTAAAAGAAAAAGGAAAATAAGAGGATTACTATTTGGCTAAGGAAAAATTTTTCCAAAATAATATCCATTTGGCTTATTAAGTATAATTTGACTTTCATGCATCACTTTGCATAATAAAGGCTTCTTGCCTAAACCTTAGCTTTAGGAAAACTTTTGGATAGTGAATAGTATTGGCTCGACAACTCTCTTTAACTATGTTGGGAGATAGCAAAAGCATTCTACCATACGACAAATCCCTAATTATTTTGGTGGTGTAATGAGCAATTAGTATTGTTGGAGCCACACAAGGCTCCTTATTTCACATGTAGTTAGGTATATCAATGCTCTCAAGGGATAGGGACCCTAAATTAAACCACCCTTCACCCTTGTGCCTGCAGTCTCTCTAGTGTTGACCCTAGGTTCCATGTACCATAAATAATAGAGATATTCATATATATACCTATGAAATTATTTTCGGCATACATCATGACATTGCCATGCATATATAACATGAGAATCTCAATAAGGTAAACCCTCAAATACCTCAAAGACCCAAACTGGTGGTCCGTCACCCAAAATACAGTAATCTCAAACATTAACCCTATCAACCTTTAAACCTGGTGATCAACTATATGGAGGGCATCCTTTTCTTGACACACATTTATGTTCATTCCCTTTTTTTTCACAATTTTGTATTCTTACCCATTTTTTTCTATCTGTTTTCTGTTATCAAGGCACTAATGGCCAACACTTATAGTCTTTTTAACTAAGATGCAATGAGCACCTTTTTCACTAACCTCCTCAAGAAATAAGAGGAGACTTTCCAAGCTGCACTCATTATCGCCCTTAAGACCCAAGTCAAAACTTTCACCAATGCTCTTAATACCCAGTTTGCCACTTTTACTAGTGCCCTCAACTCCCAATACTAGTCAATCATCAATGAGGTCAAGGAAATGAATAATGCCACTGTCACTTCCCCTCTTGCTCATGTTGAGCTTACATCTGCCTAAGTTGAGACTAGCCATGCCCCTACTTTTACTCCTCCTATTATCAATCTCACTAATAATGAGAAAGCACCTAAAACTCCAACCTCTTCTATCATGGACTTAAATGCAACCACTCCCTCTCCCACTGCGAATCCTTTTAAAAGTGGAGATTTCTCTAGTTTTTCATAAGCTAAGAAATTATTAGAGAAAATTGAAGCCATAGAGAGAATAATCAAGAACATCAAAAAGCATTAGGACATGATAAATGTCAATTCTTTAGCTCTCTTTCTGAATGCATATGTTCCTCCAAAATTTAAGATGCCAGTCATGTACAAGTTTAATGGTGCCACATGCCCCAAAACTCACCTTAAGATGTATGTAGGCACAATGAGACCATTTAGTATGGATGATGAGCTCTTTGCTCAATTATTCCAGCAATCTTTAACTGGGGTTACCATTAAATGGCTTTTAGATCTTGATCAAAACCACAAGCAAACATAGGATGACATCTGTAATGTTTTTATCAAGCAATATGACTATAACATTAAGGAGGATATCACCCATCAAGATCTAGAAACCACTAAGCAAAGCTAAAGAGAGTCCTTCACTATGTTCCTTGCAAGGTAGAAGATGAAAGCAGCCCAAATGGTGAACCGTTGTGAGGCCTCGCCCGAGTACCAGTCTGATCCGCTAAAGGGAATCAAAATATTATTTGGAAAAGAACTCATGGGAAAGCCATCTAGCTTATCTTTGCTAAATTTGATAATTATTTTTAGAGTCGCCATCTCAATTTGTTTTTATTTGAAAAAATATAAGGAAAAAACCCATTTGACTCAAATTATTACCTAAAGGAAAAAATCACTAGCCTTAAAATCAAAAAGGATTCGGGGACATGCATGATTTGTGATGATGCCTATAATGAATGGTCTCATGGATGTATGAGGGTGGATTTGCACATTTGTTTTACAAATGCAATTTTTCATATGACTTTTATGTCCTGTGGAGACATGGATTTATGGACTGAGAAACTCGACAAAGTTGAGGAACTCAACTTGAGTTGATATGGAATACTTGTCATAATGGCATTATAAGGAGTTTGAGTGGATTGAGATTTTTCAGAGGGCTTGCTTCAAGCTTTAGGATTCAGTGGCCTATGGTTTCTATTTTGGTGCTGCTCAGGAGGAGCTGTGCCTATTCTGGAAGGGTTTGGTATTATGGCTTAGCTGCCATCCAAAGGTAGCTCTGGTGGTGCCAGAGCTTAGAGTTTGGCATCTTCTAGATTTTTTAAGAGTTTTTTTTAAGATTTGTCTCAGGATGTTGCAAGCTAGATGATGGTTAGTGATGGTCAAGTGAATTTGACTACTGTGATTGAGAAGTTTCATGATCCTGGTGACTAAGAAGATATGAGGGAGGCAAAGGCTCAAGATGAGGGCTTTGATTTTTCTGTTTGATTGTCAGATATAGATCTATTGATTGGGGAGATGCCAGAGTGGTAGATGGAACAGAGGCATTTTATGGTTAGAGCTGTGCTGGCAGAGACACTGATGATTCTTAACCGCTTTGTTTAGGATTTAGAGAGATAAACTGTCTTGCCAATTATTCACCAAGTAAGAAAATTTTATCTATTCTTACCTTTTCTGTTGAGGGTGCTTTGTAGGTGTCTATTTTAGGTTTTGAGTTATTTTGGAAGTGTGGTTGATGGATCATTTGTGGGTGGTGGCCTCTGCTTTTCATTTTGCACATGCCTTATTGAGACTCTATTAGAGATCAAATAGGATAGTTGCTTATAGCTTACCCCCGTAGGACATATTTTTAGCATTGTCAATGGTAAGAGATTAGATCTCTCATGATTGGGGGCCATAAGTGTGGAGTGGTTTGCCTATTGGGTTTGGTTTGAATGACCTTCCATTAAGAGATAAGGGTCTTAAGGCAAGTGAGGCAAAATCAGGATGTGCCCCCAATTTTCCTTTCTCAAAGTCTGCACAGATCATAGCTCTCATTGCCAAATCTATTAGGGATGGCTGGTTGAGGAGTTATCATACTGTTTGTTTTGGGATTTCACTTGGAACCACAGAGAGGTATGACAGGTGGTTGATAAAGGTAGTTTAGCCTAATGATAAGGACTATCAAGCTACCCTGCTGAGGGGAATAGAGAGTGATGCAACCAAGGAAGGAGAGACTATAGGAGGAGCTACTAGTAATAGGAGGAGGGCAGCACAAATAGAGGGGGTGACTTTATCTTTGAAGGAGACTCGGAGATCTACTGAGAGTGCAACACCATAGGTTGCAATAGTGACTCAAATTGCAGTGGCGGTGATAAAGAACACTGCGACGATAGTGAGACAGGATGATACTATAGTGGTAGTTCAGAGAATGTCTGCTATAGTTAGGGCAGAAAGGGGTACGATAATTTTTGAACTATAGAGGAGGATTTTTTACAGCAGTTTCAAAACTATTGATACTCAAGAAAGGGTTTTCAATACTACTGTAGTGAGTAATTCTAATTTTGTTAGTACTTCTACTACTATGACAGAGGAAGCTATAGAGATCTGGAAGAAGGGTGTGCCTATTTGAAGAGATTATGGCAGACTCTGATTATGACAAGTACATAAGAGATGCACGCCTCAGGAGGTAGAGGAGGACTAACTAGACCATGACTTTTTTTCTTTTTTATCCAAAATAATTGCAAGTTAACAACACTACATGAAACAGGATAAACTATAGAGGACATTGAAAGGGTTATCCTTTATGTCAAAATGATAAGTTTGTATTTTGCAAAATTTGATCATCATTAAATGAGACATCTTTTATGTTCTAATTTCTGCCTAAGCCGCCCTTTCGGATTTTTAGCTTAGCAAGCATTCTTTTTCTTCTTCTTCTTCTTCTTCTTCTTCGTCTTTTTCTTCTTCTTCTTCTTTCTTATTTTTTCTTCTTTTTTTTTTCTTCTTTTCTTTTTGTTTAAGCAACAAAATTAAGTGAATAATGTACTGGGCATAAAGAAAATGAGAATGCGATGCAAATGAAATATTTTGTAATATGATTTGAATTGCATTTGAGTCAGGCTACCTACATACCCTTTATATCACTTTTCTATCTATTATTTCATTTAGGGAGAACTAGGTCCATATATTTCTAATTACATATGTATGAAAATAAAAATGAAATGTATATGCCATCTTCGGATGAAGTATCACTTCATCTTATTCAAGTTGCAAGAATGGAAAATTTCATTTTTGTACATATCTATAAAGATGGCACCTTCATCGGATAGGATCTCCTTGAGCATGTACGATTTGACCTAATTTGGTCTGAACTTTCTTCTTAGATCATGAATAAAAGCTTTGATTTTTTCCTTCTTGCAAACACATTTCTTTCACCTTCTTGTTGAAGAGCCCAGCAGGTCTCTTATTTTGTCATAGTTTTATCTTATTTTTTGGTTCTTTTAATTGTTAATTTATAATTTATTTTTATGATTTTTTGATGTTTTTGATATGTTTGTTAATTTGTTATTAGTTGTATTAAACAATTAAAGAAATGAAAGTTTGGATTGATGATGAAAAATTCGGCAGGAGAAATGCTATTGCATGGCAACCAAGCCTGGCAGTGTACACAGCAGCTTCCTATTGCACCCAGCTGCCTTTTCCAGTGCCCAGTAGCCTTCTCCAATGCCCAACAACAGTAGCAGCAATGCTTAGTAGCACCAACTGCCTTCTCCAGTGCCTAGCAGCAGTAGCAGCAAAGCCCAACAGTGCCAACTACCTTCTCCAACACCCAACAGTAGCAGTAGCAACGCCCAGCAGTGCCAATCCAAGCTCTCCAAAGCCTTATAGCAGCTTGCTTCATGCTGCCCACCAGTGCCCAGTACCTAGCTACCTTCCCTAACGCCCTATAGCATCATCTATATGTAGATATTAAAGATTATCCGAGATTTTATAGAATTTTCAACCCTAAATTATTTTAGGAAAGTAGAGACAAAAGAAGAAGTTTTGTTGTTTTAAATAGGGTCATCTGGAGGAAGAGGATACCTTAATTTTAGGTAATTTTGAAGAGTATCTTCTCTTCCAATTTTCTATCCTCTAAATTTTTATTTTAGTTTTCAGATTTCAACACTTAGAGGAGATTATTTTTAGTGATTTTGGGAATTCTTTTGAAGACGCCAAGAGATTGGGTTAGAACATCGAATTAGTTTATAAGATTAATTTCTTGGTTATTTTCATCATTTGATTATTGAATTTAAGATTTTAATTCAATGAATTATTTTTATTTTAATAATTTAAAGATTATCATTATGTTTCCCATGAACTAATTTCAGTCTTGTCTAGGGTTTGTATGATGTGTTCATGATATGGAATTGAATATAATCTCATTTGATTATTTTTATTATCCCTAATTGAATTGATTGATTATATTATTGAACAATTACTTAGCTACCAATTGTTTGACTTAGGTTTTGAATGAAGGAACGAGAGTTGAAGTTCAATACCAGAATTCATTCCTTTAAGATCTTAAAACGAATTAGAAATATAAGTTTTAAGATTACGCTTTAATTTTTTATATATGATTTGATAAAATGATTTCTATTAATATGATTGCTAATAGATTGATTTTTATTCTTTGAATTATTTGAAACTAAGGTCTAATCATAATCAAATGGGTATATTCATGAACATATAGGATTGATAAACTAAATACAAACCCTAGGCATCCTTCATTCTTTGCTTTTAAATCTATTGCATTTTAATCCACATTTATTTTTAATTTCCTCTTTTGCAATTATTTCTTTTCAAAATCAAATCATTCAAATTCTTTTTATTTAATTTACTTTAAATTGAGACAAATATTTTCATTTGCAATTCCTTGAGAGATATGACCTTGGGTGTGTTCAATATAATACAATTGCCCCATATACTTGCAGGTCGCTTTTGGACAGTATATTTTGAGTCGAATAAGTTTTTGGCGCTGTTGCCTGGGAATTGCAAGGTGAATTTGTTTGTTTCATTGTGAATATATTTGTTTTTAGTTTCTATTTACATTTGTTTTTTGAGATTTTTATGCAAGGGAGAAGATCTCTAGAAGGAGAGATTGTCCCTTTTGTTGATAACATGCACAAGCTAGGTGGAGAAAGAAGATGACTAGAGCCAAATGAGGACCAAGTTGATCCAATAGATCCCTAAAATCCAAGGGTAGAAGACCAAGAAGAACAACCATACATCATGGCACAGGAAAGGAAGTTGATCCAATAGATCCCTAAAATCCAAGGGTAGAGGACCAAAAAGAACAACCATACATCATGGCACAGGAAAGGAGACCCATGCAGGATTATACTAGGCCAATCATAGGCACCACAACATCATGCATTAGACTTGATGTGGCTGCCCAGAATTATAAGCTGAAAAACATACATTATAGCATGCTTCCATCCTTTTATGGAGTGCCAAATGAAGACCCCCTCAATTTCATTAGGGATTTCTACTCCACCATACAAACCTTTCCTCTACATGGTCTAACTGAAGATTAGTTGCGAATGAGATTTCTACTCCATCATGGTGGATTCCTCTACATGATGGATTTCTACTCCATCATGCATTACACTTTGAAGGAAAGAGCTAAATCTTGGCTGATGACACTTACTCCTGATTCATTGACTACTTGGGAGGAAGTGTACAATAAATTCATGGGGAAGTTTTACTCTCATCAAAAGACAGCTGATTTGAGATTGAAGATTACAACCTTCACACAAATGGAAGGAGAGCCTTTTCATGAAGCATAAGAAAGGTTCAAGATGTTGCAAATTCAATGCCTACACCATCACTATCCATTGCAATTACTCAACCAGTTCTTTTATGATGGGCTCATATTCCAAAGCCAAAGCATAATTGACAATGCAGCTAGAGGGGCAATGGGAGAGATAACTGCTGAGGAAACTTATGAACTTTTTGGGATGCTTGGTGCTAACTCTCAGTAGAAAAAGTGTGAGAGGGAAAAGAGTTAGATTTGAATAAGGAGCTTTAGGGAAAGATGTGGCTATGCAAATAGCTGAGCTTACTAGACAAGTCAAGCTGCTCACCATGAAGCAAAACATAGTAGTTTAACAACAAAAGGTATGTGGTGTTTTTGGTATTTTTAGTCATGGTGCTAATGTTTGCCCTTTGAGTTTTGATTCTTTTGCAGGTGTTTATGAGCAAGCACAAGCCTTAGATGGTTTCCAACCTAGGGCGAGAAATGACCCCTTTTCCAACACCTATAACTAAGGTTGGAAAAACCATCCAAACTTTTATTGAAAAAACAATAACCAATAGTAGCAGCAGCCTCAGTTTCAAATGTTGCAAATAGGCCAACCATTCCAAGGAGAATCATCAAACCAACTACAGCAAAGGAAACCATCTTTGGAGGATAGCTTAAATGCTTTCATTCAAGCTAGCACTAAAATTCAGAAGGCCAATGATAGAAGATTTGACGTTTTAGAAGCAACAGTGTGAAATGTAGAGATTTAAGTTGGTCAGATTGCAAATCAGGTGTAATCAAATCAAAAAGGAAAACTTCCTAACCAACCAGAGCAAGCTAAGTCCATCATAGTTCTTTGGAGTGGTAAGCCAATAAATGATAATGATGGTGAAGTTTCTAACTATGCAATGGAGGAAGAGAAAGAGATGGAGGCACCCTCTCCATTTTAGTTACACAAAGCGAATAATCCTTATCGACCTCCTATTACATTTCCAGGCCATTTAAAAAATGGAAAGCAAGACAAGCAATTTGATGAGCTTTTCACAATGCTATCCAAGGTAAGTATCAATTTGCCTTTGCTTGATGTGATTAAGAATATGCTTGTATGTGGAAAATTTTTTAAGGAGCTGAATTCTAAGAAAATGAGGCTAGAGATGGAGGAGAAAATAGTCGTGTCTTAGGTGATTAATGTTGTCCTCCAACAAAAATTACCTTTGAAAGCTAAGGATCTTGGTAGTTTTGTCACTGATTTTATTTTTGGCAGTGATGAAAAAGCTAAAGGCATGTTAGATTTAGGTGCTAGTATTAATTTGATACCATATGCCTTATTTAAATAATTAAATATAGGAGAGTCCATCAAAATGAGCTTGAAATTAGCTAATAAGTCATTGAGATTTCCTAGGGGGATTATAGAAGATGTGCTAGTGCAAGTAGGAAGGTTGATAATGCCTGTTGATTTTGTGGTATTGGATATGGGAGATAAGTTGTCTAATAGGTTAGAATTACATATCTTGTTGGGTAGACCTTTTATGGCAGCTACTAATAATTTAATTGATGTTAAAAATGGGAAATTGACTATGACTGTTTTAGGCCAAACTGTTGAATTTTCCATTCTTAATAGATTATCTATTCCTACCACATCACTTATTGAGGAATGTTGTTCTATTGAATTCTTTAATATTGCTGTCAAATATTTTTTCCTACAAGGATCCTATGATAAAAAAAAAATGCTGCAGGTGCCTAAGGTGGTTGAGCTCCAGAAATAAGTGTATGGGAGCTCTCAAATGTTCAAGGAATGGGCCAAACCTCTTTATGATAAAAGCCATATCCAAAGGTCCTTTGAACTAGGTATAAAAGTAGTACTTTATAACTCATGGTGGCATCACAATCAAGGTAAATCTAAACCCCACTGGAGTGGTCCTTTTACTGTGAATATGGTACATCTCTCTAGAGTAGTAGATTTGTTTAACTTTCATATAGATAAAACTTTTATAATTAATTGTTAGAGAGTTAAACCACATTTTGAGGGAATGGAAATATTTAAGGAATTTAAGGTTCCTTAATGTCTTCCAAAACATACGATATTAAAGAAGCGCCATTGGGAGGTAGCCCATCATTGTCTTTAAAATTCTGTTTTTAAAATTCTGATTTTGTGTTTTACCTAATCCTATCTATAAAAGTTATTTTGTCTTTTGAGTTGATTTTATGGCATAATTGGTGGATTAAATTGTGAGGCCTCGCTCGAGCACCGGCCTGGTCCACTAGAGGGAACCAGGATGCTCATTCGAGTTTAGACTCACGATGGAACCCTCAGGTTTGGATTTGGTTGATTTTGAAAATGATTTTTAGGAGTCGCCACCCTAATTTATTTTAAATAGGAAAAATTAAGGAAAAACCCAATTGACTCCAATTTATTAATTTTGCAATTAATTTACGCAAGGATAAAAATCACTAATCTTGAACCAGGTTGAGTTCGGAGACTAGGTTTTTTATTTTAAATAATCTAAATTTGGCTCTTAAGATTAATTAACTTGAAAATTGGATTTCATGAATGACATTTATAAGATAATTTTAAAGAAAATGCATGAATATGGAAAAATATGAATGAATTGTGAAAATAAAACATTCACAAATTAATTAAAAAAAAAGGGAAAAGAGATTGATTGGGATTTGGATTTGAGGTTTGGATTTAAATTCCAAACGTGCCTACTTACCCATTGAATGGGGATCAAAACCCACATAGTTCGTTCCACGGTTAAGTGGAGGGGTTTAGGAGTTGATTAGATTGATTTTGGTTTGGGTGTGTTGAAAGTGAGGAAAAAGGCTGATACCTTGACTTTTGGTGGGCGAAGAGTTTTACTGGACCGAAGTTCCGTTTTATCGAGACCGGGTGATTGGATGGATTGAAAGATTAATTAATTAATGATTAATTAATTAATATGATGAAAAGGATAGATTGATTAATTAATTAAAAAGATTAATTAATTAATTTGGATGAAAAAGTGGATTAAGAAAAAGGATTAATTTGATTTTGGAAAAAAGTGATTAATTAATTAAAAGGATTAATTAATTAATTAAAAAGATTAATTAATTAATTAATTTAGTGATTAATTAAAAAAAGTTTTAGTTAATTAAAAAAATTAATTAACTTGGTTAGGGTGAGTTAATTAATTAATTAGAGAGTGATTGGAGGGAAAAGAAGAGAGGAATTTGAGGATAGCAATCTACTCAAATTCAAGAGGTGTGGAGAAATGAGGGAATGGGGAGCCTATTTATAGGCAAATGGGGTTGAGGCTAGTTTAGATAATGAAAATGTGAAAAGACCATGAGGGATAGGGTTAGAAATGGCTGAAAATTGGACTAAAAGGAGTAAAAGGGTCATTTTCTATACAAGTGGGGCCACAGGGACCAGAGCTTGTAGAGCCTAGTGCAGTGCCACACCAGGCATTTGCAACGCATCGCACAAAAGGCATGCGGCGCCGTACAGCTCTAACGCGTTTTTTGAGGCAGTTTTTTTTTTTTTTTTTTTTTTTTAGAGATAGGTTGTTGGTATGGAGTTTGGGAAATTTGGATGCTTGGTGGCAATGTAAATGAAGTCCAAAAAATTTTCTTTTAGAGGCATTGCCCCCGAACCTCTGCCCGCTAACCGATTAGCGAGACCACCGTAATAGCTTCGCGCAATGAGTTAAATTCAGCAAGTGCTAAGGCTACGGTTGGATGTTGAGGGTGTAAAATTAAGGGTTTACAGTTGCCCCCTCATCATAATTGGCTTTGAACAAAAGCTGATTCTGATGATAGTGAACGTTAGGAAGAGGTGCCATGTTAGACTTTGGGCTTGTGTATTCTTGTCATGTCCTTTGGGAGGAGGACCTCTAGCATAAATGAAACTTTATCAATGGCTATCTATTTGGCCTTGACGTTGGTTGCGAAAATGGTCCCGGTGAATTTTAATTAAGGCTATCTGTTTGGTCCTAATGTTGGAGATGAAGAATGTTTGAGGTGAATCTCAATCAAGGCTATCTGTCCAGCCTTAATGTTGGAGATAGAGAAAGTTTGGTGAATTTCAATCAGGGCTATCCGTTTGGCCTTAATGTTGGAGATAAAGAAAGTTTGGTGAATTTCAATCAAGGCTATCTGTTCGGCCTTAATGTTGAAGATAGAGAAGGTCTAAAGTGAATCAAGGCTATCTGTCCGACCTTAATGTTGGAGATAGAGAAGGACTGAAGTGAATCAAGGTTATCGGTCCAGCCTTAATGTTGGAGGTAAAGATGATCTGGGGTAAATTTCAATCAAGGCTATCTGTCTAGCCTTAATGTTGGAGGTAAAGAAGATTTGGGTAAATTTTAATCAAGGCTATCTGTTTGGCCTTAATGTAAAGAAGATTGGGTAAATCTCAATCAAGGCTATCTGTTTGGCCTTAATGCTAGAGGTAAAAGTGATTTGGGGTAAATCTCAATCAAGCTATCTGTTTGGCCTTAATGCTAGAGGTAAAGATGATTTGGGGTATATCTCAATCAAGGCTATCTATTTGGCCATAATGCTAGAGGTAAAGATGATTTGGGGTAAATCTCAATCAAGGCTATCTGTCCAGCCTTAATGTTGGAGGTAAAGAAGTAAATTTCAATCAAGGCTATCTATTTTGCCTTAATGTAAAGAAGATTGGGTAAATCTCAATCAAGGCTATTTGTTTGGCCTCAATGCTAGACGTAAAGGTGATTTGGGATAAATCTTAATCAAGGCTATCTGTTTAGCCTTAATGCTAGAGGTAAAGGTGATTTGGAGTAAATTTCAATCAAGGCTATCTGTTTGGCCTTAATGTTGGAGGTAGAGAAGGTTAGGTGAATCTCAATCAAGTTTATATGTCCGGCCTTAATGTTGGAGATAAAAAAAAAGTTTGATGATTTTCAATCAAGGCTATCTGTCCGACCTTAATGTTGGAGATAAAGATGATCTGAAGTAAATCTCAATCAAGGCTATCTATTCATCCTTAATGTAAAGAAGATTTGGGACAAGATAATTTAGTGAAAAGAGAGCCTTGACCTATGGCGAGTCGACTCGTGAGATTCTGAGGAAGAGCCTTTGTTTATGGCTAGTCAGCTCAAGATTTTGGTTGTGTCAAAGAAACTTGGGCTTTTGACTGTGAAGAGTTAGGCCTTTCAGAAAGTTCAAAGGAACTTTACTCGGAGTAAAGGGACTCTCAAAGTCACACTTTGTTGATTAGATTTGGAAAGGTATCATTTAGCTTTAAAGAGGCACAGGTCAGCTTTAAAAGGTATTAGTCAGCTTTGAGGAAGAACTAGTTAGCTTTTAAGAGAGGCTAGTGAGGCTATGGGCTTAGCTTATGCTTGATGATGTATGATTACAAATGATTGCAAATGATGCATGCACATTTAAGAATTCATGGACCTTTCGCCTGACTTCTATGTCATGCATGATTTATGGTGATGCCTGTAATGAATGGTTGCATGGATGCATGAGGATGGATTCACACATTTGCTTTGTGAATGCAATTTCTCATGTGACTTTTATGTTCTGCACAGCCATGCATTTTTTAGATTGAAAAACTTGACAAGGTTGAGAAACTCAACTTGGGTTGGTATGGAAAAATTGTCATGGTGGCATTATGAGGAGTTCGAGGAGTTGCTTCAGATTTTAGAATCTGGTGGCCTATGGTTTCTATTTTGGTGCTACTGAGGAGGAGCTGTGCCTATTCTAGAGAGATAGGGAGGTTTGGCTACAACTCAAAAGCAACTCTGGTGGTGCTAAAGTTTAAAGTCTGGCATTTTTTTGAATTTTTCAAGAGTTTTTGACTTGCCTCAGGATGTTGCAAGCCAAATGATGGTTGGTAATAGTTAAATGAATTTGACCACTGTGATTGAAAAGTTCTATGATTTCGGTGACTAGGGAGATATGAGGGGTGCAGAGGCTTAACATGAAGGCCTTGATTTTTTGTTTGAGTGTCAGTTACGGGTCTGTTAGGGCCATATTGGCGGAGACACTAATGACAGATGAACTTTCTTGTCAGTTATTCACCAAGTGAGAAAATTTATCTATTCTTACCATTTCTATTAGGGGTGCTTTGTGGGTGTCTGTTTTAGATTTTGGGTTATCTCGAAAGTATGACTGATTTCAGGTGGTGGCCCCTGCTTTTCAGTATGTGCATGCCTTACTGAGACTTAGTCAGAGGTCAGATAAAATGATTGCTTGCAGCTTGCCCCTAGAGGACATTTTTAGCACTACAATAGTAGAGGATTTGATCTCTCATGACTAGAGGCTATGGCTGTCGAGTGGTTTGCTTGTTGGGCTTAGCTTGAATGCTTTCCACTAGGGATGAGTGTCTTGAGGCAGGTGAGGTAGACTCAGGGTATGCCCCCAGTTTTTCTTTCTTGGAGTCTGTGCAGATCATAGGTTCCATCGTTAGAGCTATCAGGTGATAGCTGGCTGAGGATTTTTCATGCTGTTTATTTTGGGATTAGACTTGTGACCATAGAGAGGTATGCTAGGTAGTTAATAAAGGTGGTTTGGCTAATTGAGAAAGAGTACCAGGCTACCTTGCTAAGAGGAATAGAAGATGAAGCAGCTGAGGAGACTGTATGAGGAGCCACTAGTAGTGGGAAGAGGATTGCAGCCCAAACAAAAGGGGGGACTCATTTTTTGAAGGAGACTCGGAGATCTACTTAAAGTGTGACACCATAGATTGCAGTAATGACTAAAAAAAAAAGAAGATTGCAATAGACTTTGACTTTGATGAGGACACGAGAGATTTGCATCTTAGGAGGTAGAGGAGGACTGGCTAGGCCATGACTTTAGATGTGACCTTCTTTTTTTAAAGTAATTACGGGTTGACAGGACTACACGAAATAGGATAAGCTATAGACAAAAATGAAAGGGCTATCCTTTATGATGGGTTTATATTTTGCAAGATTTGATCATCACTAAATGAGACAGCTTTTATTTTTGCTGTAATTCCTGCCTAAGCCGCCCTTTCAGGTTTTCAGCTTAGCCAGCATTCTCTTCTTCTTCTTTTTTTTTTTTAGGCAAAAGAATCAAGTGAATGATGTACTAGGAATAAAGAAAATTAGAATGTGATACAAACAAAATATTTTATATTATGATTTGGACCGCACCCGAATCGGGCTGCTTATGTATCCTTTACATCACTTTTTTGTTGGTTATTTCTTTTAGGGAGAATCAGGTCCATATAGTTCTGATTACATATGCATGAGAAATAAAAATGAAATGTAGATGTCATCTTTGGATGATGTATCATTTCAGCTGATCCAGGTTGCCAAAATGGAAGAATTCACTTTTGTCTACGCTCATAAAGATAGTGCCTCTGTCGAATATGATCTTCCTATTTTGTCTTCATTCTCCATAGCTTCTTCTTGGCAAGCTTCTTGTAGGTCAAGATCTTGTAAATTGTGATGCTTGGAGTATCCCTATCATGTCCTTGTCTTTGTGCATAATAGCTCACGATCTTTTTCAATATTGTCATGCAGATGCAATGTGTAAGATTTTTTTTTTTGTGCCATAATTAGTTGATCCTTTTGCCTTTTTTATTTTTATTTTTTTATTTTTTTGAATTTTTTTGTTCTTTTCTTTTCTTTTCTTTTTTTTAAGATGTCCCATTTAAAGATAAATCAGAAAAAAATAATGCAAATTAAAAAAGCTCAAAATTTTATTATTGAAAAAAGAGTCCCATCACGAGTACATTAAAGGATAAGCTGAAAAGGCAAAATATAGACCCTTGTGGGTAAGACCTAACATACTCAAATTCAAAGAAAGATTTGCAAAAACATACTTAAAAGACTCTGACGCAAATTATGACTCAGACAATGACTCAAATGACTTGGACATGGACTCGAAAGACTTGGATAGGCGCACAGCAGGGTGAAATTCTTCTCAAAGTACCAATTATCAAGTGAAGCTTGAGATGGTCTTAATGATTCAAAAAAGGATTAGTGGTGGTGTTAGACTTTGGGTTTAGGTGCAATGATGTCTCCACTGTTAATGAGGTCTTGGATTTTATGCTTTAGAACCTGGCATGCATCAGTTTTATGCCCCAGCCCTTAATGATAGTTGCAGTGCTCATTAGCATTATAGCCCTTGGCCAAGGGTTTTGGAGGAGGTCATGGGTCTAAAGACTTAACCAGATTAGCCTCTAAGGCTTTCTTGTAAATGACGCTAAGGGGCATAGCCCAGCTCAGCGAAAGTCCTCCTTGTTTTCAAATTCATCAGCTGGTGACAGGACACAACATTTACCTCTCCCTCTCTTTAGGTGATGTTGGTGGGGTTTTTGTGACACCTAGAGGATTCATCCTTGATTCGTCCTAATTGAATCAAATCCTCGATCTTAGTGGCAGTGGCAATGAGAGCTTTAAAGTTAAGGAGGTATTAAGTTTGCAGATGAGCCTGATATTGGGGGAGGAGGTTTTTGATGATGATGTCAATTTGCTCTACTTCATATGGATGGTTCACCATTTGAGCCGCTTTTGTCCTCCACCTTATAAGGAACACGGTGAAGGATTCTCTTGGCCCTTGTTTGGTGGTTTCCAAATCTTAACGGGTGACATCCACCTCGATGTTGTAGTGGTATTGCTTGACAAATGCATTACATATGTCATCCCAAGTCGTCTTGTGATTTTTGTCAAGATCTAGTAACCACTTAATAGCAGCTCCAGTCAATGATTGTTGGAATAATTGAGTAAGGAGCTCGTCGTCCACACCAAAAGGTCTTATGGCACCCACATACATCTTGAGATGAGTTTTGGGACATGTGGTGCCATTAAACTTTTCTATGACTGGCATTTTGAATTTTGGTGGAACTCGTGCATTTGGCAAGAGAGCTAAGGAGTCGACATCTATCATGTCTTCATGCTTGTTGACGTTCTTGAGCATTTTTTCCATGACCTCAACTTTCTCCAATAATTTCTTAGTTTTAGGAAAGCTAAAGAAATCTCCACTTCAAAAATGATTCGTAGTGGGAGAGGGAGTGGTTGTGTTTAAGTCCATGGTAAGAGAGGTTGGAGTCTCAGGTGCTTTCCCTTTATCGGTGAGATTGATAATTGGAGGAGTAAAGGTAGGGACATGGCTAGTCCCAGCTTGGGCAGATGCAGGCTCAACACGAGCAGGAGAGGAAGTGACAGTGGCATTGGTCATTTCCTTGATCTCATTGATGGTAGACTGGCGTTGGGAGTTGAGGGCATTAGTAAAGGTGGCAGACTGGGCATTGAGAGCATTGGTGAAAGTTTCACCTAGGGTCTGAAGAGCAGTGGTAAGTGCAGCTTGAAAAATTTCCTCTTGTTTCTTGAGGAGGCTGGCGAAGAAAGTGCTCATGGCATTTTGATCGAAGTTGAAGGTATTGGCCATTGGTACCTTGAAACAGAAAACAAACAGAAAAAAAAGGGTAAGAAAATAGAATTGTGAAGAAAGAATGGCATGAATGTGAAGGTGTGTCAGGAAAAGGATTCCCTCCACATGGTTGGTCACCAGATTTATATATTGACAGGGTGAGTGCGTGAGGTATTTTGGGGTAACAGACCACCGGTTTGGGTCTTTGAGGTGTTTGAGGGTTGACCTTGTTTGAGCTTCTCATGTTGTGTATGCATGATCATGTCGTGATGCATGCTGAAAAAGTTTCATGAACTTGCAAGAGTATCAATTATTATAGTACATGGAACATAAGGTCAAAGGCTAAGGTGACTATATGCACAAGGGTAAAGGGTGGTTTGATTTAAGGGTCCCTATCCCATAGAGCATCGATATACCTAACCACATGTGAGGCAAAGAGCCTCGCATGGGTCCAACAGTACTGACTGCTCGTTACACCACCGAAATGATCTAGGATTCATAGCGGGGTGGAATGCTTTCACTATCTCCCAACATACTCAAAGAGAGTTGTTGAGCCAATGCTAGTCGCCATCCAAAAGTTTTCCTAAAGCTAAGGTTTAGGTAAGGAGCCTTTGTTATGCAAAGTGATACATGAAAGTCAAATTATACTTAATGAGCCAAATAGAGATTATTTTAGAAAAATTTTCCTTAACCAAATAGTAATCCTCTTATTTTCTTTTTTATTATTAAAAAAAAGGTGGCAACTAGTCCCCAGTGGAGTTGCCAGCTGTGAGGCCTCACTCGAGCACCGGCCCTGTCCGCTAGAGGGAACCAAGATGCTCATTCGGGTTTAGACTCACGATGGAACCCTCGGGTTTAAATTTGGTTAATTTTGAAAATGATTTTTAGGAGTCGCCACCCTAATTTATTTTAAATGGAAAAAATTAAGGGAAAACCCAGTTGACTCCAATTTATTAATTTTGCAATTAATTTACCCAAGGATAAAAATCACTAATCTCGAACCAAGTTGAGTTCGGGGACTAGGTTTTTGGTTTTAAATAATCTAAATTTGGCTCTTAAGATTAATTTGACTTGAAAATTGGATTTCATGAATGACATTTATAAGATGATTTTAAAGAAAATGCATGAATATGGCAAAATATGAATGAATTGTGAAAATAAAACATTCACAAATTAATTAAAAAAAAGGGAAAAGAGATTGATTGGGGTTTGGATTTAAATTCTAAACGTGCCTATGTACCCCATTGAATGAGGATCAAAACCCACGTAGTTCATTCCGCGGTTAAGTGGAGGGGTTTAGGAGTTGATAAGATTGATTTTGGTTTGGGTGCATTAAAAGTGAGGAAAAAGGCTGATACCTTGACTTTTGGTGGGCGAAGGGTTTTACCAGACCGAAATTCCATTTTATCAGGACTGGGTGATTGGATGGATTGAAAGATTAATTAATTAATGATTAATTAATTAATATGATGAAAAGGATGGATGGATTAATTAATTAAAAAGATTAATTAATTAATTTGGATGAAAAAGTGGATTAAGAAAAAGGATTAATTTGATTTTGGAAAAAAGTGATTAATTAATTAAAAGGATTAATTAATTAATTTGGATGAAAGGTGGATTAAGAAAAATGATTAATTTGATTTTGGAAAAAGGAATTATTTTTGAAAAAAGAGTGATTAATTAATTAATTAAAAAGATTAATTAATTAATTAATTTAGTGATTAATTAAAAAAGTTTTAGTTAATTAAAAAAATTAATTAACTTGGTTAGGGTGAGTCAATTAATTAATTAAAAAGATTAATTAATTAACTAGAGAGTGATTCGAGGGAGAAAAAGAGAGGAATTTGAGAATAACAATCTACTCAAAATCAAGAGGTGTGGAGAAATGAGGGAATGGGGAGCCTATTTATAGGCAAATGGGGTTGAGGGTAGTTTAGGTAATGAAAATGTGAAAAGACCATGAGGGGTAGGGCTAGAAATGGCTGAAAATTGGACTGAAAGGGGTAAAAGGGTCATTTTCTATGCAAGTGGGGCCCACAGGGACCAAAGCTCGCAGAGCCTAGTGTGGCGCAGCACCAGGCATTTGCAGCGCGTCACACAAAGGGCATGCGACGCCACATGCCACATGGCGCTAGTACGTTTTTTGAGGCAATTTTTTTTTTTTTTTAGAGATTGGTTGTTGGTATGGAGTTTGGAAAATTTGGATGCTTGGTGGCAATGTAAATGAAGTCTAAAAAATTTTCTTTCAAGGGCGCTGCCCCCGAACCCCCTACCTGCTAACTGATTAGTGGGACCACCGTAATAGCTTCGCGCAATAAGTTAAATTCAGCAAGTGCTAAGGCTGCAGTTGGATGCTGAGGGTGTAAAATTAAGGGTTCACATAAATGTACGATCTTGTGATTTGAGGAAAATTTTGCTAGTGATCTCAAGTTTGAATGTTTCAAATGTTTTACACTTTTTATGATCTTAAAATATTTTTGTTTGCCCCTATTTCATTGCAAAATATAATAGACTTTACCTTACCATGGTGAGAATATTTGAGCCTAAATACTTTTTATTTGTTGCCATATTGTGTGTACTATGTTAATTGTGCATCTCTAGAGCTTATTGGGTATACTTTTTGAGAGCACATGTTAATTTCAATTCAGGAATTAAAATGATTAAGGCATTAGGTTTCATTATTTAGCTTAAATGGCCAACCTTGAATGTTTATTTCCTTTAGTGAGCCACTTTGAGCCTTGACCTTTTCTCTGGAAACACGTAATTTAACTTATCCTTTCACTGTAATTTTCATTTTTTTTGTCCCTCATTGAGGTTTTTGAGCATTTGAAAATCATTTTCTTGAAAGTTGAGTGTGTTGATATTGCTTAAGGTCAAGCAAAGCTGTGTTGATATTGCTTAAGGTCGAGCAAAGTTTTTAAGTGTGGGGTGAGAGAACATATTGCCTTGGGGAACATGTTCTTATGTACATCATGATATTATAGACTTCATTTTGCAAAAAAATAAAATAAAAATAAAAAAATTAGGGATCCCAATAAAAAAAAAGTTTTTTAATGAAGTCTATTATTCTTTGAACATATGAATTGCATTGCAAGTGTGGTTACATAGCATATGGAAAGATTTTGCAATGAGTTTATGAAGAAATTGGGCAATAGTATGTTTTTGAGTGTTTCAAGTTGTTGTTTGGTCTTTGAATGCTCAATAACTCAATGATAAACTTATTTTTCCCTTTTTCCTACCATTACCCTAAGCCCCATTACAACCAAATGAAAGACCTTTTGATTGATTCCTTGAATTAAATTAGTGGTAGAGATTAGATTAGTAAGCAAGTTTATGGTAGTTTGCCTTCAATTTTGGTTTTGAGCGATCATTCTTTACAACTTGAGAGAAACACTTAGTTGAGTGTGTGGTCTATCATGTTAGCTTTGTTTAGAGATAACTAATTCCTTAGAAGAGGAAACTTGTGCTTACATTTGAAGTTTTTTTGCTAAGGTTGCTACTTTATGAGTACTTAAATTGCTAGATGATTAATGAATTCCTATTCTATGTAATGATTATTACTTGAGGACAAGCAAACTTCTAAGTGTTGGGTAGTTATGTTGTCCCTAGTGGAGTTGCTAGCTATAAGGCCTAGCTAGAGCACTAGCCCAGTCAGTTAAAAGGAATCAGGATGCTCATTCATATTTAGACTAATGATGGAACCCTCAGGTTTAGATTTGGTTGATTTTGAAAATGATTTTTACAATCACCACCCTAATTTGTTTTAAACTGAAAATTTAAGAAAAAACCCAATTGACTCTAATTTATTAATTTTTAGTTAATTTACCCATGGACAAAATCACTAGTCTCAAACTAAGTTGAGTTCGGGGACTAGGTTTTTGGTTTTAAATAATCTAAATTTGGCTCTTAAGTTTAACTTGACTTTAAAAATTAATTTCATTAATGACAAATATTAAATGGCAATTATAATATCATGATTAATGCATGAGCATGGTATGAGTGTAATGGAGAAATTAAAATAATATATCCATAAATTACATTAATTAAAAAGGGGAAAGGAGATTAATTGGGATTTAGATTTGAGGTTTGGATTTAGATTCCAAACACACCTACGTACCCCATTATATGGGGATCAAAACCCATGTAATTCATTTCATAATTAAATGGAGGAGTTTAGGGGGTTGATTAGATTGTTTGATTTGATTTGGGTTTGTGGGGTGAGAGGAAAAGGCTGATACCTTTCTTTTTGGATGGAAAAGGGTTTTACTAGATCGAAGTTTCATTTTATTGGGACTAGGTGATTGAATTGATTTGGAGATTAATTAGTTAATTAAAATTATTAGTTAAATAATTAGTATGATGAAAAGGATAGATGGATTAATTAATTAATTTGGATGAAGGGTGGATTAAGAAAAATGATTCATTTGATTTTGAGAAGTGATTAATTAATTAATTGAGTGATTAATTTTAATTAAAAAAGAGAGTTTTATTTAATTAAAAAGATTAATTAACTTAGTTAGGGTGAGATAATTAATCAATTAAAAAGATTAATTAATTAATTAGAAAGTGGTTGGAGGGAGAAGAAGAGATGAATTAGAGGATAGCTATCAACTCTAACTCAAGGTATTTGAAATGAGGAAATATAAGAGCTATTTATAGGAAAATGAGGTGAGGGTGATTTGAGAAGTGAAAGTGTGAAAAGACGTAAAGGGTAGGATTGAAAAATGCTAAAAAAATCATATTGGGGCGCATTTTGGACATTTTTACTAGGGCAAGGGGATATGATCAGACGCGGATCCGCTCCGACTGACTCGGCTTCGTGTCAGAGATATGTGGCCGCCGTGTCTCTCTGATGAGGATCCATGCGCCATTGACGTGGAGCCACATCAATTTGATGTAGCGCCACATGGCAGCCAACTCGCTTTTCTAAGTCTTTTTCCTGTTAGTTTTTGGGTGTCCCAGGTCAGTTTTTAAGGTTTTTGGGTTAGTTTTCAAGAGTTATAGAGTTTAAAAATCTTATCATTCAGTGGCAATAGGCTCAAAATTAATTTTGGAGCAACTAGGCAGTCAGTCTAAGAGAGAAAATTCAGTCAGTTTTGAAAAAATACTGTCTGATATTGAAAGTCTAGTCAGAGTAGGAAAAGTGTCACTTTCCATAAAATTAAATATTCTCATACTAACGTGATCAAAAGTCCATTTTTAGCTCCAAAGGCACTGCCCCCTGCTCCTCCATAAGGGGCGCTACCCACTAATCAGCTAGCGAGAATGCAGTACTAACTCTACGTATTGCACAAATCTTAGCAGTTGTCAAGCTGTGAGTGATTGATGAAGGTGCAAAATTAAGGGTTTACAAGTAGCTAGGTCAGAATTTAGCTTTGAGTAGCTAGGTTAGAATTTAACTTTGAGTAGCTAGGTCAGAATTTAGCTTTGGGTGGCTAGGTTAGATTTTAGCCTTGAGGAACCAAAGAGTAGTTTGGATGGCTAAGTCAGAGTTTAGCCTTAAGTAATTGGGATTGTGATGAATGCTTCACCATGGGCTTAAGGATAGAGTGACCATAGATTTTGCGATTAGGTTATGGATGTACCGTGGATTTGGATGTTAAGTGGACCATGGGTTTGTTGATAGTTGGATAATGGGTTTAATTAGATTGGACCATAGACTTAGATGGGCCATAGGTTTAGAAAGTATTGTAAAAGATGAAACCAAGTCAATGTTTAGTTTGGGTAAAGAGTATGGATAAGAATGAACTTATGTCAGTGTTTAGCTTTGGTAAGGATTGTTGAGGATAAAGCTAGATCAGTGTTCAGCTTTGGTAAGGATTGTTGAGGGAAAAGCTAGATCAGTATTTAGTTTTGGTAAAGATTATTGAGGATAAAGCTATATCAATATTTAGCTTGGGTAAGAATTGTGAAAGATGAAAGCTAGGTTAGTGTTTAGCTTGGATAATGGTTATAAAGAATAGAGCTAGGTCAATGTTTAGCTTGGATAAGGATTGTGGATAAGGATGAAGGTACCATAGATGAATTTATTTTTACCATGACTTTAACATGGGTTTGTATAGGACTGAACCATGGGTTTAGGTGGACTATGGGTTTTAGGTTTTGACCATTGATTTAGGTGGACCATGAGTTTTGGATTTTGACCATGGGTTTAGGTGAACTATGAGTTTTGGGCCTTAACCATGGGTTTAGGTGGACTATGGATTTTAGGTTTTGACCATTAGTTTATATGAACCATAGGTTTTGGGTTTTGACCATGGGTTTAGGTGAACCATGGGTTTTAGGCTTTGACTATGGGTTTTGGGTGTGAAGATGTTTGGATAGATTTTTGACTCCTCACAAGGTTCAAGCTATGTATGCATGTATACATGAATGAAAAGGTTTCATGATAATGACATGCCAAGTTCAGTATTATGGTGCATACAATCCAAAAGGAAGGTTCTATGAGTCATTACATGAAAGGATAAGGGTAGCTTGAAAGGGAACTCGTCACAGTAAAGATGCTATATACCTAACCACATGTGAGTCAATGAGTCTCATGTGGGTCCAATAGTACTTGCATACTCGTTACACCTCTAAAAGGATTAGAGGATATGTTGCAGGCTAGATGATTTCACTATCTACAAGCAGACCTAAGGAAAGTTGCCTACTCGATGTTACTTTCTATCCTTTGTTTCCCTAATAAACTGGAGTTTTGGACAAGGAGCCCAATGTAGTGATGCATGAAAAGCTATTTTGTACTAAAAACCAAACTTTTTGTTTTACCAAGATTAGTCAACTTTCATCTTTTATTTTGAAAAAGATTTTGGAGTCCCCATCTTTTATTTTCAAAAAGATTTTAGAGTCCCCAACGGAGTTGCCAACTGTGAGACCTCACTCAAGCACCAGCCCGATCCGCTAAAGAGAATCAAAAATGCTCTTTGGGAGAAACATCACAATTGGAACTCGCTATAAGTTTAGAAAATTATATTTTGTAAATTGTAATTTGCAAAATGAGTCGCCACTTTAATTTTGTTTATTTTAGTTGGGAAAATTAAAAGAAAAATCCAATTTGATTGACTTCAAAATTATACCATTTATCCCAAGGAAAAGTTCTAGTCCTAAAATGACCAAAGAGAGCTTAGGGACTAGGTTTTGGTTAAAAATAATACAAAAAAATTAGTTTGGCTTAAATACAAAATAGCTTTTGTAAAAAAAGAGGTTTTTATATATGCATGAAGAAATATAATTTGATGCATGAAATAAATATTATTCGCGCAATGTATGGCAATTTTAAGATAATGACATTTACAAAATGTGAATAATAAAGGAAAACTACTTAAAACTATTATAAGTCAAAATATCAAAATCAATGGATCTTTCCTCTACCCCTTATGATAAAAGTAAGAAAAAGTAATAAAAAATTGTAACAAAAGAACTAAAATTTTGACTTTTATTTAAAAAAGAAATTTTAATCATAAACTATATGAAGAAAGTGATAGAGAGAAGAAGTGGTTAATTTTAGTGGAGTTGATGTGTTAGAGAATGCATGTCTGCATATCCCTTTGAATGGGAATCAAATTCTACGCAGTTCTTTCTTCTTGAAAAGGAGGGGTTTCTAAGTCATTGTCTTTTTTATCATGTTTTGATTGATTTTAAGGGCTTAGGGATTTGTTAATTAGGTTAGATTTTAATTAACAAAAGTTAGATCTTTTTAGATTTAAACCTTGAAATTGCAATTGAAAAGGAAAAGGAAAGAAATTTTACCTTAGGCTTTCGGCGGCGAGAAACTTAGGGAGCGAGCTTGGTACCAAATCTAAGTTCCACTTTGTCTTAGAGATAGCACGAGCACTCCTTTTGGAAGAAGGACTCTTGAACTTTTTTGAAGGAAGGACTTTGAATCACCCTTGCTTGAGAACTATAAATTCCCTTTGAAAGAAAGAACTTAAATTGCACCTCTTCTTAATTAGGAGGCTTAGAGATATGGTGTGAGGTGATTAAGAGGCTTTTGAATAGGATTTTATATGATATATGAGGTTTTAGAATGGGGTTTTTAGAGATTAGTAGGTTTGGAAAAAGGGTTTTGATGATTAGGAGGCTTAGGAATAAGGTTTAGAAAGCTTTAGGGGGAGTATAGAAGTATGTAATTGTATGTGAAAGTTATTAGGAGGTGCAAGGTATTTATAGGGGGAGTTTGGGGGCTTAAAACAGTGAATTTACGTTGTGAGATCAGGAAAAATGAGTTACGGCAACTAATCAAGGACTGTGCAACCGCATCGTGTACTGTGGTAGCCAATATGCTGCCGTAGGGACATCTGCGGCAACCATAGCTGTGGTTGCGGTTACCACTACGGTTGCCGCAGCTGGCCCACGAGTTGCCACCTCTCATTGTTTAGCTTGTTCTCATCTGTTCTTGATTTGATTTGGACCCAGTTTGTTTTTATGGGTTCATAATTGAGCGCTGGTCGTTTCAAGGTGCAATTTTGAGGAAATTTATTTTTTTCAACAAAGCACTACCCCCTTAACCCCTACCTGCTAATCGGCTAGTGGGACCGTTATACTGGCTCTACATAGCGTACTAATTTTAACAAGTGTCAAGCTATGACCGGATCCTAATGGTGCAAATTTGAGGGGTCATAGTGCCAAAATTATGTTGGTGAAATTTTGTTTATGTGGGTGTGCCACATTTGTGAGAAATGTGCCTTAAATGACTTCTTGAATCAAACTAATGTGGATCCTCAAGTTTCCTTACCACAGTCCACTTGAATTCAATGAATGCACTAGCTAAAATTAATTGCAATTATAACTAGGAATTAAAATGCTGATAAAAAAGTAAATGCGCAGGAGATTATGAACAATGAAAAATTGAAATGTATTTGCATTAAATTGGAATTGAAAGTGTTTACATAAAAAAAAAAAAAAAAAAAAAAGACTAAACTTGAATTATTGACAATGTATGAGAAAATGAAATGCTCGTTATGAAAGAAATTGCTTGAATGGAAATTGAAATACTTAAGAAATTGATTTTGCTGTAGCTTTGGGTAGCTTGTGGAGTAATTGTCTATGTGTCCTTTTCCCTTGATCACTTTCTCCCTTTTATAGCTTGCTCTTGTAACTGCTCACTAGCCATTAAATAATAGTTCCATTTTTTCTTACTTGAATTTCTCCTTGTTTACTTAAGTAAAGATCAATTAAATAATTTGGGGCAATAAATTCATGGATTTTAATAATAATAATGAACTGCAAATTTATGGTATAAATAATATGTTATAAAATAGATTTCATTTTACTTTTTATATTATGCTTATTTGTTTTTTTTAAGAAAATATTTCTGTTTATTATCAAAAAGAAAGTTAATAAACCATATAAAAAAGATGGAAATATAAATATGTAACAATATTTTTTAAAAATATTTTAAGATTCTGAAAAATATTTTTTATATGACTATTTAATTTTTTTTTGTTATATTAATCCTATAAATTTACAATATTTTTATTATTAAATGAACTTTCCAACATCACCCATGGTTAGAATATAATTATGTATATATATTTAATGTCAAATAAATAAACTATATAAGATCATGTTTTTACAGTATTTCTATAATTAAAGGAACTACATTCTACATTTAGATGTAAAAAGAAAATCTAAATTATCATTAAATTTTATTTAATTAATTAATTGAAAACAGACATTAAAAATTGGATTAGATTCTTACATATTCAGTTCCATATACTATATTTATTCATTTTAAAGGTCAACCAAACATTAGACATTAATTCTTTAGTGGCTAATATTGACTGGTTTAACTAAGCATCGATTCCATTCACTCAAGTCAAGTGAGACAAATACAATGAGGACTTTTCAGTTTTGACTCTTCGAAAAATCATACTATTATTATTATGCAATTATAATTAATATAATTATATTGGTCCGGCCTCGTATTTGTCTTCTTCTTGGCCAGGTTATGTTTATCCACATTTAAAAAATTAAAACAACGTCATCTTCAACTTTGCAACCCATCATATGGTGCACACGATTGATGTAAAGCCTTTACAGTCAATCTACTTAAGTTTTTTATATACATATATATTGGAATGCTGTCGTGAAAACTTAAGTTGATTCACCGCGAAGGCTTAAGCAATATATATATATATATATATATGTATGTATGTGAAGAACGGGTGAATGAGCAGTTAGAAATTTTCTAATTGAAATTTTTTTTAAGTTTCAAGAAAAGAAAACAAGGATGAAAAAATTCCTTGTCTAAGTGGGTTACAGGTACCGAGAATGTAGTCCACTAACAAAGAGGATTAAGAATTGGTGAAAAGCAAGATTAGTGACAGTGAGATTTCTATGAAGATGATCATTAATGAAAAGGCTAGATCTTATAAATAAAGCAAAGTATTAGGAAAAGGATGTGATAAAAGGCAGTACTATAAGTGATAGAAATGATAATAAACATGATACGAAGATAAGAATACATAAGTTAATTGACAAAGAAGATTAGATAAATAGATGGATTTGATGTGGACAAAGACAAGCAAAGGTTTGACATTCATGAATGAATAGATGAGTCTGATTATGTGAGAACAAGCAGAATAAATATGAGAATTCAGAGCAGGCAAAGCTAAGAATATTTATAGATTTATGAAGGAAATTGAGTAAGTATAAGCTAGGTAGAATGAGGATGAGCTGTGGACTTAATGGTAGAGCTCCGGTACCTATGTATGTTTAGGAGGAGAACTAGAGGGTTCATACTTGTGTAGTGTAAGTTGATAGTGGAGTTAGATATTTTATGTTGTATCAAATGATGTGTGGTTAAGTTGGAAAGTTATCTACCATTAACGATTTTTTCAAACAATTAATAAAAGTTTTCCTCTCCAAGAAAATGTTACATTCCCAATAAAAATTTTCTTTATTGAATTGAATTGTCTTTTTCATAAATGACTATTGATCATCTTTATGCCATTTCATAATATGCCATAATTACTTCTTTAATTACTTCTTTCTAATACCTTAAAACTATTAAGTTGCCAGTTTGAATGGTCATATTTTTTTTCTAAAAAAAAAATGTAACTATTAGGTTTTTGTCACATCCCACTTTTGGGATGGACAGTCCTATGACATGGGTAGGCATACACCACCGAAAACCCATAGAACCCGACTATTTTAGATTATCAATGTGGCTCCGATAGCATGTTGACAGCACAATCATTGTTTCCCAAGATCAAACCTACAAGGAAAATAACACTCCCAATATTCCCATCTTATATCCTCAACTTCTTGTAACGCATAGGCAACTTCACAATCAACCATTACACACTACTAGTCTAAATTAATTATATTCAATCTTTTAAGCATCTTTTGGGGTTATTTATATTCATATACCATTTCATACTTATATTAGATTACGTACCATGGAGTTTCTAGATAATGTTACTATACAACATCATATCATCACATACACACACATATACAAAACCATATTATACCATTCTTTTATAATTACATAATCCTATAAAGTATAAAGTCTACGCATAGGCATTCTCTTTCAACAGCCCTCAACGGCAACTGGGAAATGGAATTTGCACTATGAGTACTGCTACCCTGAAAAGAAAAAGGAAGAGAATGAGATACAAATCTTAGTGAATATATATTAAATGACTAGGCGTATCAATTAGGATATGTTAACAATATATATGTTCCAATGGGTTAACATAATAAGCTGATAAAAAAAATATGCTAGTAGAAATTATGATCAGTTTACTATGAATTTAATCCATAGATCTCATGTAATATAACACTATGGAGCCTAAAGATTTCATGTTGCAAAGTATGACACAGGATTAGCTAGGTGTTGTGGCTAGGGCATTCAAATACCTCTTAGCAAGGTTCATATCACTGTGCACAGAGTTCAGTGATCCCCTCACTGAAGAAAGGCAACTTTGCTTTTAGTCTTATGTCATGCTTTAAGTCAAATGGAATTTTATTGGAGAAATTCAATTAGGGTTCATAGTTTACAAAGAAAATTTTTGAACTTCAATGTCAAGTGGTCAAGTACAACTGATACATGTATGGTGTAATGGACTTATGCTGGGAAGGTTAATATATACTCACCTTCTTCATTTCAAGTTCCAATGTACAGATATTCCTCCTCTTTCTCTTCTCCATAAGGCTTCTCCTCTAGAAAGTCCTCCTCGCCTTCTATACATCATAAATATTTATAAAAGTTAAATTCCTATAACTAAATTTTTTAATTATAAAATTGCTAAGTAAGTTTACAGTTACTATGGAGTTATTCTTATTATTTCTATTGTAATCTAGGTTATATAACTCTAATTTATTTGATTCAAAAATTATTCAAATCCTTACACATTCCCCACCATTGTATCCAAAATTTAACTCATTTGGACTTCGGTAGCTCCTAAAATTCATTTCCTAATTTTCCCCTAAATTCTGTAATCTAGGGTCTAGCAGGGTTGCAGTCCACTATTTGGGCTATAACTCAAGCTACAAAACACCAATTAGAATGATTCATTTTCTAAATGAAACTCAACTAATAAGGGTAACATGTCATTAGTTTTGACTTTAGATTGATTCTGATTCTATGGTCCTCAAAATTAGGGTTTCATGTTAGAAATTCTGACAGTCAAGGTACCCTGCAATAGCCCTTTTGATTTCCTTATATCTCTCAATCCACTTGTAGTTTTGCTCTAAAATTTTTATAGCATTTAGATATTCATTTCATTTTTTTGTCATCTCCAAATTCCTATCCTAAGGTACTTAAATCTGGCCTCCAACTCCCAGAAATTTTAGGATAGTTTGCTGGCAGGCAGTCCTATTCTCCCTCCAATATCTCCAAAAGAATTAAGAATTGACTTAAATACTTTTAAAGAAATAAACTACACACATCAAACTACAACTTTGTTATTTTGACCTCCCCAAAATTTGTGCTCCAGGAGGTCCAAATTCTAATCTCAACTTCTAGCACTTCCAAACCTTTAAATCTATCTCCTCTTACTTCTTACTTCCTGCATTCTATTTGTCTATTCCCTATCCCTTTTCCACCAAAACTACTTCAAATAAGTCTTTTTCATTCATCAATTTATCATTTCCCAACTCCAAAACCTCATTTCCCGTGCTGGTGGTAATCCTATAACTCATCTAGAAAAACATTTGAAAATTCATTCACCACCAAAATATGTTATAACTCTTTATGTTCTTGCCGAGTGTCCATAACAATAGATAGATATCCCTAACATCCCTTCCTTAATAATCATCTTGCTCTAATAACCGATATGAGATTTTTAGAAAAATCACTCTTATCCCCTTGAAATTCAAATTCCTTTTCCCCCTCCTTTTCGAATATTACATGCTTTCCTCTACAGTCTATATAGGGAAAGTGGTTAGATAACCAATCCATTCCCAATATTACGTCTATTTTCAACACTGATAACTCTACCAAATCTACCAGATGGTATCTACCATCTATTTCTACCACACAAGACTTATAAATATACTTCACCTCTGTCATCTTCCCTAAAGGAGCTTTAGTTGATCGAATTGAGCCACTCTCATTTCACTTTCTCCTTTAAGTAGGAATTGTTCCATCATTTCCTCTTTAAAACACTCCCAAGTTGGTGGAGCATCCCTATACAATATGTTCTCCACATGGTCTTTGAACTATTCTCCAACATTATCTACCATCAATAATCTGACTAGTTCAATGGCACGAGCATCGAAACACAACATTCTCTTAACCTGCTTATCCATTTTCTTTAAGAATCCATGTGACTCCTCCCCATCCTTTATTTTGAATTTAGAAAGTCCCATCTTCATGAAGTTAGTCATCGTGATACCCCCATCATCCATTATTCGGTGAGCCACATGTCGAGGTACTAGGACATTAATTGATGATATCACCAGTATTGGTACAGGTATCAGTGTTGGCAAAATCATTTTAAGTTATGGTTATCAAGCATGTCTTACCTCATCGAGCTCATGTCGCAACTTCTGTATTTCCCCCAATAATGTCGTATTATCCAAAGGAGGAATTTCTTGATTTACCTCCTCCACCCTTCTTATACACATAGGAGTTCATCACTTAGTTCTGCTGTAATGAAATCCTGCAACAAAAGCCTTATCTGTCACCTTCTAGCTAGGTATGTGCTCTACTTCCCTTCTAGCTAGCATTCTATTATCACATAACACGATCCATTTTAGTATTTATCTATAGTTAATAATTACATAAACTTTTCACATTCCATTAATATTCACATTATTTTATACATAGTTTATCATTACATTTCCATCTACCTTTCACAATACACACTTTTCTTTTACATACTTTTTATTTTCCCGTCTTATAGAAGCTATACTTCTCTTTTTAGATACTTTATGTACCATACATATCCACACCTAATATACATATACATATACATATACATATACATATATATATATATATATATATATATATATATATATATATATATATATATATATATATATATATATATATATATATATATATATATATATATATTACAACTTGCCAGCCACTAGCTATATCCTGTCTGAGAAGAACTCCTCATATCGACTCTAGATGTGGATTGCTCCTCTGAAGCAAAAGCCAACTACCTAGTGTGACAATCCCTAATTGACTGTCCAGTGTTGTCACACACTATGTGTGCCTTAGGTAATCCTTGACTAGTCTATGAACTCCAGGCCTAGCCACTTTTTTTCTAGTAGTCCATCTTAATCTCAATCCTCTAAATGCTAAACCCTTTGTCTAGATGACTAAGCCTCGATGATCTCGGAACCTCTCCTCCAATATACTGACCTGAGCCTCAAAAGACAATACACTCAACTTAAAATCTACATCTGATGCTAAATTAGGGTCCTCCTCTAGATCCTCTTTCGATGGATACACCATATTGTGTAACTACCTGAGACATCTACTCATCCTAACTAGTCTCCCTCTCTAACGCAGTTGACATCTACACAAACCATTAACATATTAATACAAGTAAATTTTACACATATATATATGCAGGAATATCAAATTTTGTATGAACTTCATAGATGTAATCCTAATGATAGACAAAATGAAAAAAAAAAGGATCCTAAACTCTATAGTACCACTTAAGACTACAAGATGCGTATATGTATACTGTTTAAGCTTTGATACCAACTTTGTCACATCCTAATTTTTGGAATGGATGATCTGAGGGCATAGGTAGGCATACACTACTGAAGACCCATAGAACCAGAATATTTTAGATTACCAATGTAACTTCAGTGGCATGCCGGCAACACAATCATTGTTTCCCAAGATCAAACTTACAAGGAAAATAGCACTCCCAATATTCCCACCTTATATCCTCAACTTCTTATAAGGCATAGGCAACTCCACAATCAACCATTACACACACTTACTCTAAATTAATTATATTCAGTCTCTTAAGCATCTTATTTGGTCATTTATATTCATATACCATTTCATACTTATATTACATTACGTACCATGGAGTTTCTAGATAATATTACTATACACCATCATATCATTACATACACACATATATACAAATCTATATTATACCATTCTTTTATAATTACATAATTCCTACAAAATTTAAAGTCTATGCATAAACATTCTCTTTCAACAACTCTCAGAGGTGAATGGGGAATGGAATTTGTGTTGTGAGTATTGCTATCCTGAAAAAAAAATGAACAAGGAAAGGAATGAGATACAAATCTCAGAGAATATATATTTGATGGTTGGTGGCATCAATCGAGACATGTTGGAAATATCTAAGTTCCAATGGGTTAACATAATAAGCCAATAAAAAAAAATGCCAGCAAAAATTATGATCAATTTATTGTGAATTTAATCCATAGATCTCATTTAATATAATACTATAGTGCCCATAGATTTCATGTTACAAAGTATGAAAAGGTTAGCTAGGCCTTATGGCTAAGATGTTCAAATACCTCCCAGCAAGTTTCAAATCACTGTGCACAGAGTTCAATGATCCCTTCATTGAAGAAAGGGAATTTCTTCTTTCTATCTTATGTCAGGCTTCAAGTCAAATGGAATAATTTTGTTTGGAGAAAATCAATTAGGGTTCATAGTTTACAAGACAATTTCTCAATTTCAATGTCAAGTGGTCAAGTATAACTCACATATATGTGGTGTAATGGACATGTGCTGGGACGTTTAAAATATACTCACCTTTTTCTTTTTAATATCCAAAGTATTAATATTCGTCCTCTTTCTCTTCTCCATAAGGCTCTTCCTCTGAAAAGTCCTCCTCACCTTCTACACATCATAAATATTTATCTATAAGCTAAATTCCTATAACTAAGTTCATTTTGATTATAAAATTGCAAGGTAAGTTTATAATTGCTATGGAGTTACTCTTACTATTTCCATTATAATCTAGGTCATATAACTCCAATTGATTTGATTCAAAAAGCATTCAAATCCTTACACATTCCCCTCCATTATATCTAGAATTTAACTCATTTGGATTTTAGTAGCTCCTAAAATTCATTTCCTAATTTTCCCCTAAATTCTGTAATCTAAGGTTTAATAGGGTTATAGTCCACTGTTTAGGTTATAACTCAAGGTACAAAACTCCAATTAGGATGATTCATTTTCTTAATGAAACTACACTTATAAGGGTATATTTCATTAGTTGACTTTGGATTGATTATACTTCTATGGTCCTCGATATTAGGGTTTAACGTTAGAGATTCTGACAATTAAGGTACCTTACAATAGCCCTTTTAATTTCCTTATATCTTTCAATCCACTTGCAGTTTTCTCTGAGCTTTTTATAAAATATAGATGACATATTGTGAACCCTTAAAATTGCACCTCTAGTCAACCATCTTTCAGTTACAAACTCACAAGATTAAACCGAGCTCGAATCAGAACTAAAACAGACCCAAAACGGATGAAAAAGCAGGAAACAAGTCGAACTAGCTGGCTAGCGCACGAAAGGCATGTCGCCACTTTGGGCGGCATGCCTGCCGTGCTGCTGTCTGGGTAGCATGATGGCACATCTTTCGTACTGCCTTGAAGCGGCATGAATCTCATGCTGGCGGTAACGTGGCATGATCAACGTGTTGCCCGGACGCCCGGCATGTCGCCAGTGCCGCCCATGCCGCCGGCAACATGCTGACGCTGCCGTCCGTACCATCGGTGCCCCCCTTAGTAGCTTTATAAATAGGGCCTCTTTTAGGTTCATTTCACACACATTCCAAGATAGAATTCTCTCTAATACTAATATACTTGTTGCTTTTAGATTTTGATTCCAGGTCTTTTGAATTCAAGATGGAGTTGAGATCCGGAGCAAAGCTCATTCCATTCATCCAAAAATCAAGGAAAGTAAAGATTCAGATTCCAAGTCTTTTGAATTCAAGGTGGAGTTGAGATTTGGAGCAAAGCTCATTCCATTCGTCTGAAAATCAAGACATTCGTCTGAAAATCAAGAAAAGCAAAGGTATAATCCCTTTTCCATTCTCAAAATTCTAAATTCAGATCTAGAATTATATTTAGGTCTAAAACAAAAAAGATCTAAAATTTATTAATTTAAGAATCAGCATTAAATTAATAAACAAACCAACACTTTTTTCCATAACCCCTCCTTCGTAAGAATGAAGAACTGTGTGTGGTTTGATTCCTATTCGATGGGATACGCAGACTGCCATTCTAAAAGGCATCAACTCCAAAATCTTTTTATCAATATTTTTTTCCTTTTTATTTTGATTCATTTATATTAATCTTTTATTTATGATCTAATATTAACTTAGTTGGGGAATGTGTGCTTTTCCTAGTATCCATAAGGGCTAGAGGAAAGATCCTCTTTCTTTTCATTCATTTTGATTTGTAATAATTAAGTAGGATTTATTTCTGCTTATTCATCTATAATTGTCATTTCATACTATCATCTATAAATGTTCATTCATCAATTTATTCCTATTCATGCATACACAAAAAATTCCTTTTTAAGAGTTATTTTGCAATTTTAGCCAAACTAAAGAAAAATACATTTTTCTCAATTGAGTAATTACCAAAACCTGATCCCCGAGCCCTCATTGGTCACTCGTAGATTGGTGCATTTTCCATTGGGGCAAAATCACATCATTTTTAGAGTCAATCAATTTGGGTTTTCTTTAATTTTCCCAATTAAAATAAGTCAATTGAAGTGGCGACTCATTTTTCAACTTTCAAAATACAAAAATCAATTTTTTGAACTCACAGCAAGTTCCAATCGTGGAGTTTCTCCTGAAGAGCATTTCGATTCCTCGGCGGATCAGACTGGTGCTCGAGTGAGGCCTCACAATTGGCGACTCCACTGGGGACTAAAAATCTTTTTCAAATAAAAGATAAAGTGGATTACTTTTGGTAAAATACCGAGTTTGACTTTAAATGCAAAATAACTCTTTCATGCTTCACTACATCAGACTCCTTATCCAAAAACCCTAGCTTCCTAGGAAAACAAAGGATAGAAAGTAACATCGAGTGGGCAACCTTCCTTAGGTCTACTTGCTGATAGTGAAATCATCCAGCCCATGACGTATCCTCTAATCCTTTTAGAGGTATAACGAGTACACACATACCATTGGACCCACACGAGGCTCTTTGTCTCCCTTCAAACCACCCTAACCCTTTCATGTAATAACTTATAGAACATTTCCCTTAGGATTGTATGTACCATAACACTAGAATTTGGTATGCCATTATCATAAAACCTTTTCTATTCATGCATACATGCATGCATACATAGACCTTACCAATTTGGAGAGTTTTAATCTCACTCAAACACTGCTAGTCCCAATCATAAAACCATGATCCCAATCAAAAGCTGATATATTCCATGATCTTTATTCCATACCTAAGCTAGAAACTAACCAAGCTTTATCTCTCTGATAAGATGTCTGTTGCTAGAGATGAGACCACTACCACCAAAGCTGATGAGATCTTTGATGAGCTTTTTGCCAAGCTCTCAGAACACCAAGAAACCATGATGAAGAGGCAAGAGGCCCTTTTTCAAGATATGCTAAAGGACCAAAGGAGGGCTATCATGGAGGATGTCTGTGCCATGTTGGAACAGACTTCCCTGGCTCAAAACCTAATTGACCCAAAATCATTCAAAGCTGACCCAAAATCTGCCTTTTATCTTGTCTATGGATCTACTTCCAGAGTTGAATCCAGAGACAAAGAACCTACAAACACCTTCATCATTTCACCATTGCCTATCCCGTCACTCGAGTTCCTTAAAAACAACTCACCAATAAATCTCACCTCTGCTTTCACTTCCCAACCCACGGATCCTTTCTAAGGGAAGGAAGTTAATCTTGAGATAAAGGCCTGTATGGAAAAAATGGAACACATAGAGAAGATGTTGTTGGGTATGAAAAAGAAAGAGGATCTAGTTGATACGGGGTCCTTAAGCTTGTTCCCTAATGCAAGAGTTTCTCCTAAATTTAGAATGCCTGAGTTTGACAAGTTTGACAAGACTACTTACCCCAAGACCCACATCAAAGTATATAAGGGGGCCATGCATCCATTGGGTGTGGATAATGAACTCCTAGCCTAATTATTTTAATATCACTGACTGGTACAGCTGTGAAATAGTTTGTAGACTTGGATGTCGCCAAAAAATGGACCTGGGATGACATCTGCAATATCTTTGTCCAACAGTATCATTACAGCATCGAGGTCGATGTAACAAGAAGAGATCTCGAGACCACCAAGCAGTATGCTAAGGGATCCTTCTCTTTATTCCTTATGAGGTGGAGGAAAAAGGCTTCTTAGATGGTAAATCAGCCTTCGGAAAATGAACAAATTGACATAATTATCAAGAATCTTCTACCAGTTTACCAAGAAAGGCTACATACTCAATACTTGCCTTCCTTCAAAGTCCTTATTGCTACTGCTTTAAAAATTGAAGACTTGATTCAGAATGGTCAGATTAAAGAAGAGACCACATCAGGGTCAAGGTATAAAAAGCTAACTCATTAGGGTAACATGACTTCCTCAACGAATTAGAAAGGGGGGAAAGTTAATGCTCTGACTATCAAGAAGCCTATCAGGATTGAAAAGAGGCAGTTTTCTGATCTAAGGGGTGTGCCTATGAGTATTATCCTAAAGAAGTTGCTTGAGGGAAACATGGTGAAACTTCTTGAGCCAAAACCAGTCCCCAATCCACTGCCAAAAAATTACAACCCAAACGAGAGGTGTGATACCTAGGCACAAAATAAATGCGTGTAAGGCCCTTAGACACAGAATTCAGGACCTTATTGACTCCAATGACCTAATACCACCAAAAGCCCAACCCAATATCATCACCAACCCTTTACCCAACCACACAATCAATATCATAAATAATCATAAGGGAGTTGACCCTATCTCCTTGATTGAGTCAAATCTCAATTTTTGCTGTGTCCTGGACCTTACCAACCTAGTTAAGGAAATTGATCCCATCACCAGAAGTGGCAGAGTCATCCAGAGCCAACCGAGCCCAAACACTCAGCCTATTCAACCCATTGCTACACCTGCTAATAAATTGAAAGGGATTCTTGAACCAGATGAAGATCCTATTCTCAAACAACTCAAGAAAACACAAGCCAACATCTCAATTTGGAGTTTGATCTAATCCTCATATCCTCACCGCTAAGCTCTTTGCAAGGCGTTGAATTAGTGCCAGGCTCCAATTGATATCACACCTGAAAACCTTATTACTTCTATTACCTCTGCTGCTAAAGGGGTGTCCATCACTTTTGGAGAAACTGACATTCCAGAAGGAGACTCTAGCCACAATAATGCCCTTTACATTATAGTGGTAACTCAGGGAAAGACTGTGCCAATGGTTCTGATTGATAATGGTTCAGCCTTAAATATATGCCCTCTGAAGGTAGCAAGCTACTTGGGACTAAAAGTTACCGATTTTACCCCTTCAGGTCAGATAGTAAGGGCATATGACAATACCAAGAGGGAAGTCCTTGGGGTGGCTATCATAGATGTGACTATTGGGCCAATATCTTTCACCATACCATTTCAAATGATTAATGTACCTTCATGTTTTAACCTGTTACTTGGAAGGCCTTGGATCCATCAAGCAAAGGCTATCCCTTCCTCCTTACACTAGAAAGTCAAGTTCCCTTTCAGAAATGGGGTCATGACTGTTAAAGGGGACATGTATGGAAGACCAAACACCCCAAGCTCTATTCCTATTCTTGAGATTCAGCTTGAGCTATCCACTTATCCCCTCTCTGGTTTCTCCTTCATTCAATACATTGAGGGTGAAGAGGGTAAAGAATTCTTTCCATTTGATTTTGACCCCTTCGAAAATATTGCTATTACTAACATGCTCCGCAAAATGAATTACTTTCCTAGTTTAGGTTTGGGAAGGAGCCAACAGGGCTTGAAGTCTTTCTTAGACTATCTAGTCGTAATGCCGCCATTTGGGCTAGGGTATGAGCCCATTGATGAAGACCTTGCCGAAATGAAAAATTGAGCTAAAGATAGAACAGCTGCCCTTAAAAGAGATGAGGTTTATGACTGGTCCATGTGCCCTTACTTCAAAACTCTAAATGGCTATTTTGTAAAGGAAGGTGACACAATTCCTTACTGTAACTTTCCTGAGCCTTAGGTCTGCCCCATTACTAGAAAACTGATCCCCGGGTTTGAAATCTTTTCTAATGTCAAGCTCGAGATAGAAGATTGTGAACCAATCTACATGCTTAGTCAAGATTGGGAAGAGAACATGGAGGCTAGTCTTTTTGATGAAGTGTTCATGCTCACTGTTGAGAAGGAGAGAATTGACCCTTCCACCTTAATCCAGCCCACCAAAACTGAGCTGCAAAATTGGTCCTTTGAGGAGAGCCCCTTTTATCCTTCTGAACCAAAATCCATACTAGAGTCTCAATCTGAATCAGAGTCTCAATTTGAGATAGACTCATCTTTTGAATCTGAGTCTATTTCTTCTATTTCTTCTGTTGATAATGATGTAACTGACCTTGAGGATCTAACTTTTCAGTTTGATGTAAATTGGGACATATCCCCATTTGAATTCAATAAAAAGTCTACTCTTTCCTCTTATGACTCTGTGTCTCCATTTTTCTTTAATGTTCCAACTTTTAAATCTTACTTAAATGAGACATCAAGTAAAAATAAAATAAATGAAATAAAAGATGACACAATTAAAGAGCCCATTAATGCTAGCACTCATGACATACCAAAAATTACATTCACTGCATCTGTATGCATAAACAAGGATCATATTGAGAAGATGATCAGAGAATTTCAAGACTGTTTTGTATGGCAATCGAAAGACATGACAGGTTTGGATCCAAGCATAGCAATTCATAAAATCCCGATTTGCCTAGGTGCTAAGCCCGTCAAGCAGAAATTGAGAAGACCCAAGACGAAATGGTCTATACCAATTAAAGAAATTACCAAGCTACTGGACCACAACTTCATTGAGCCCATTAACTACCCATCATGGCTTGCTAACATTGTGCCAGTTCCCAAGAAAGATGGTAAAGTTAGAATGTGTATGGATTACAGGGATCTGAATAAAACCTATCCCAAGGATGATTTTTCCTCGCCTCATATTAATCTGTTGGTAGACCGCATGGCAGGTTCTAAATTGGTTTCCTTAATCGACCTGGCTATAGGATATAATCAGATAATGGTTCATGCTCCTGACAAAGAGAAGACAACATTTATTACTGAATGGGGCACCTATTGCTACTGGGTAATGCCGGGGCAACATACCAGAGGATGGAAACTACCATTTTCCATGACATGATGCATAAAGAGATTGAATTTTATGTAGATGACATAGTAATAAAAGGCACCAATGTCGAAGAACATTCAGAGGCACTAAGGCGATTCTTCCTTAGACTTCGCCAGTACAATCTCACGCTCAATCCTGCCAAATGTGTCTTCAGAGCCTCATATGGAGTATTCTTAGGCCACATGGTTAGCAAGAAGGGCATAGAGTGGACCCTACTAAATCAAAGGCAATTCTGGAAATGCCACCTCCAAAAATAGAAAAGGAGATCAAAGGTTTCCTTGGACAGCTACAATACATTAGTCGATTCATCAATCAGTTGGCTGATGTATGTGGGCCCATCTTCAAGCTGCTTATAAAAGGAGCCTCCAAGCAATGGAATGATGACTGTCAGAAAGCTTTTGACCAGATCAAGCAATACTTACTAAACCTACTGGTACTATAGCTACCAAGGTTTGGAAAGCCTTTGTTGCTTTATCTATCAGTAACCGATGAAGCAATGGGGGCAATGCTTGCCCAAAATTCTCCTGACTCCAGTAAGGAAAATGCCATCTATTACTTGAGCAAAAGGATGTTATCGCATGAGCTCAAGTATAGTTTTATAGAAAAGCTATGTCTTGCTTTGGTATGGCTCTACCACGAGCTGCAATATTACCTCTGCTCTTTTACAACTCATGTTCTTGCTGACAAGAGCCCTTTGAAATTCCTTATCGAGAAGCCAGTTCTTAATAGTAAGATGACAAGGTGGATGGCTGTATTAGCTGCATATGATCTGAAATATATACAATGGAAAGCAGTTAAAGGTAGCATAATGACTGATCAATTAGCTGCAGCTCTAGTAGATGATCATTAGGTCAAGCCTGAATTTCTTGATGAAGATATCCTGACAATTGATAGTGAAATTTGGAAGCTCTACTTTGATGGGGCATCTAACAACAAAGGGTATGGTGATGGCATTGTGTTCATTACACCGAGTGGAGAAAACCTACCCATAGCCATCAAACTAAACTTCGAGGTAACAAATAATGAAGCAGAATATGAGGCATGCATCTACGGTCTTGAGGTAGCAATAAGACTCAAAATCAAATGCCTTGAGATTTATGGGGATTCGAATATGATAGTTTCCCAAGCCTTGGGGAAGTGGAAGATCAGAGAAGAGCGTTTGGTTCCTTACCATAAATGCCTAAATGAACTAGCAGCCAATTTCTATGAATTGTCTTTCCACTATCTTCCAAGGACGAAGAACAGATTTGCTGATGCTTTGGCAATACTCGCCTCAATGCTTGATATAAGCGATAGCTTCATAATCAGACTTGTTACAATTGAAGTTAAGCATGAGCTAGATTACGTAACTCATTGTTTGAATATTCAAGCGGTTGATAGCAAATCATAGTTTTGGGATATCTTCAATTACATCAAGAATGGACTCTATCCAGAAGGAGCCTCTAAAATAGAAAAGAAGACTTTAAGATAGTTGTCTAAGGGTTTCATTCCAAACAGGGAAGTACTCTATAAATGGGTTTGGGATAACATCCATTTGAGATGTGTCACTGAAACAGAAGCCCAACATATAATGGAATGGATGCATGGTGGTAACGAAGGTCCACACATGAATAGAATTACTCTAGCCCGTAAGATCATGAATCAGGGTTACTTTTAGCTTACTATGAATCAAGATTGTGCAAGATATGTTCAGAAGTGCCATAAGTGTTAGATCTATGCCAAACTTCAGAAGAAACCTCCTGTACCTCTATCTCCTATCACCACGCTTTGGCCATTTGCAACTTGGGGCCTGGACGTCATTGGCAAGATAAGCTCGAAGTCTTCCAGCAAGCATGAATTCATTCTGGTGGCTATTGATTATTTCTCCAAATGGGTTGAAGCTGCACCTTACCAGATATTGGATTCCAAACGAGTAGCCTAGTTTATTCATACCAACATCCTTTGTAGGTATGGGGTCCCTTTTGAGATCATCACTGATAATGGATCTCACTTTCAAAAGGAGGTTACTCAGCTATTAAAGAACGAGAAAATTCAACACCACAAATCTTCTCCAGAAAAACCTCAAACAAACAGCGTAGTTAAAGCCACAAATAAGACTCTTAAGAATATGCTGCAGAAGATGGCTGACAACCATAAGGATTGGCACCTACATTTGCCATATGCTTTATTGGGTAGAAGTTAAGTTAGCTCGCATTATGAGCGAGAGTCAGTTAGATGAAGTGGAATGGGCGAAAGGCTACCATAACCAACTTCTAGCCATCAATGAAAAGAGAATGGATGCCTTATATAAGATGCAAGGTTATTAATAGAAATTGGCTAGGCACTTCGATAAGAGAGTCAGGACAGAGGATTACAAGAGGGTAACCTTGTCTTGAAAGAAATAAGGGCACCTATTCATGATCCAAAGGGAAAATTTAGACCTAACTGGAGCGGTCCATTTATGATCAAGAAGATCTTATCTGGAGGAGCAGCAATCTTGACAAACTTAGATGGCATAGAATTTGCTAGCCCATGCAATCTGGATCAACTCAAGAGATATTTTGCATAAGCATCCTTGTAATTCATGTATAGCATTTGCAATCATTGTGAAATTATGCTTAGCATTCACATTTTTCCTCAAAGTCAGAACTACGTGGACCTGATTCTCCATAAAGAGGAAAAAGAATAAAAATCATGAATCATTGTAAGGAGATACATAGGCAGCTCTTGCGGGTTCGGTCCAATTCATTAACAAAATTTTTATTTCACATTTACTCGGCTCTTAATTGTGTCACAAAAATATATATAGAAAAAATGAAAGCAAGCTCACTAAGTTGAAAACCCAAAAGGGCGGCTTAGGCAAAAATTGGAGCAACAAAAGAGATAACAAAAAAAATGAAAATGACGTCTTATTTGTCTCATTTAATTTTTGGAACATCAAAAGAAAATAAAGACATAATCAAAATTTGTCCTAAGCTAAAACAACAATCAATATTCTTGCTCTATCTCCTCAAGTATAGTAGCCCTTCTAGCTTTCTCTGATTTCCACGAGTTGGCTATCCACCAGTCAATATACTGCAAGGATTTACCACCTTGGTCAACAGGATGAACAGCATGAAAACCTCTTACCCATCCATTTCTGACAACTCGAGCAACGGTCTCAGTAATCAGAATAGATTCAAACAGAGCACAATCTGGGGGCACACCCTGATTATGTCCCATTTGGCGCATAACCCTAGTAGCTTGGTAAAATGTCACCATCCTCAACCCCAGCAAGTAGACCATCTTGTAGCCAAAGCTCATGGTCATGAAACTTTTGATCTTGTACCCTTCACACCTCCATAACAGGTCATCAAAATCCAGCTCCATTAACCATTTTGTCCACTCTTTCTCTGAGTTCTGTTTAATCATAATGGTCTGAGTCCTATACCAAGAAGCAGAATAATCCACCTTGGTGGGAGGTCCCACTATCTGGAGATGATCTCTCAGCCAAATCTAAAAAAGTGCAAAAAAGATAAGCATAAGAAAGCACAAAAAATAGTTGAAATGAAATTTAGAAGCCAGAATTCAACCTGAAGAATAATAGGGTTGATTGACCATGGCCCATCAGAAGTGCAAGACCTGTCTAAGCTCATGATGGTCTCAACCAGCACTATAGCTGCAATAGATCTCCCTTCCTCCATTTGTGGAATCAGCTCAGTGACTCTAGCATCCTTTCAACTAGTAGGGCTCACAAAAATATATTCGATAGTCAGACAAAAGGATAGAGCCTGCATCCTTAAATGAAACCACTCATCATCCTCGAAATCCTTAGGATCATGGAATTCTGCTATCACAGCAGTTAGATCTACCCAATCATCCACTACCATAGGACTAGCAGCCTCTATACTCAAGTCAAAAAGTTCCCTGAAAGAGTTGAAATATCCTACTTTCTCAACAGGAGTAGCTAGCATAGCTTTTGGATCATATCCATGCAACACAAAAAACTCCTTGAATGTAGGACACATCTCCTCCATAGATGTCCCAAATCTGAAGACATGGGCAGTTGGATCCTAAAAGTGCATGCGTGTGCACAAAAATTTCCAATCAATCTTTATGCCTCTTAAGGTGGGCATAGTGCTTTTCCCAGGTTAATTCTCTCCATTTTGGTAAGGTTCTTACACCATAAGAACATTGTATGGCTGAAATAGGGCTCCATTGTGAGGAATAAAAAATAATAAAATTGATGGAAAGCAAAAGTATGATTGAAAATGACTTTTGGAGGCTCGAAAATCGATGGTACGGACTAGGAAATGGACAAAATCTGCTTAAATAGATGAAATTTAGCCTGCCAAATTTTCTACTGGTGGCACACTAATCGTGCTGCCCTGGATGGCGGCACGATGGTCATGCCACTGTAGCGGAGGCATGCTCTGGGACGGACTAGACCGACGGCACATCGGTCATGCCACCCCACCATCCTCTGGCTCCTTGTGCCATTTTTTCTCCAACAATTTTTAACTTGATTTCTCAAAATTTCAGGCTTAAAATAATTTATTTTTCTCAAAATCAGAGCAGAAACAAGAGAAAAACATAAGGAATAGCCCAATGGAACCTTATTCAGTCGAATATCTGCATCCATACCATGCACCCATTTCATTCAAAACATGCATAAGTCATACATATCATACATCCAAGAGGTCACATAAACATAAATAATGCATATCCAAAATATCATGTACACATTCAAAAGAGTGCATCATCCTCAGTACATGTATATATGAAAAAGCAAAAGCTAACAAACAGGTCGCTAACGACCATGCCTGAGTTTGTGGCATCCTCGCTTAGACATCTCATCCTCGTGACTATCCTCTGACAAATCCCTGTCTTGCAAAAAGGAGCTCAAAGCAAATGCATATCGGCCCAAAAGATCGTAGTGATAGCAAACGAACTCCATGGGAACCTGGAAAAGAAATAAAATATATGAGAATCACTACAAGGCAGACAAAGGGCTAAAACTACCAGCTATGCAAAAAAAAAAAAATTTACCTCTGTAACAGTCTTAGGAATAGTAGGGAAGAAGGCCGGTCGATCTTCAGGAAGATGATAATGTCATGATCGGCCATCACAAGAAACATAATCAAGATGAGCTAGCAAGCAGATAAGACTAGTAGGCAAGGGAACCAGATCAGTCGAACCTCCCACTGAAGCATTTGGAGCTGGGGCTGGAGCTGAGCCACTAGCCCCTGAAGGACCAATCCCAGAAGGATCAGCTACAAAACTTGAGGGGTTAGCCATAACACCTGAAGGTCGAACCCTAGGACCCATGCTGCCAATTGGAACAGTATTGCCAGCATGTAGAGAGATGAAACTCCCAACTCTGGAAGGAGGCCCTCGGGAAGTCGCTGAGCTAGATCCCTGATGTGATGGTCCCCGCAATCTATCTAAGGGAGGTGAGCCCCGCATCAAGGATGCCTTGCAGAACTCATCATACTCCATGTTAGGCAATAGGTAATCCAGACAGGAAACTTTAGCAACCTAACCATCCTCTCCTAGGATAGCCAACCCATACCTCATGTCTGCAGGAGGGGACTGTGGCACAACTCTCTCTCCTCTTATAACCTGTGCCCTCACTCTCTCTCCCATGTAGAACATCCTCAAAGACTTACAACAGAGTAAGAGTCAACAAGAGGATAAGTCCATGCTAGGCCTGATCCAGTTAGGAATCCACTATGTAAACCTGGTAAAGGGCGACCATCTCACCTGCAAAGGAATACCTGGTCCATGATCAAAGTAGCAAAGATCTATCTGTAATGATCAAATGACAGTACCATGAAGGAATTTCTATTGGACGCCCTCCAATGATGTCCATAAGGAGGGTCAATAGCAGTAAGCTCTCTCAGTGGTAGAGCCAGCATCAGAAAGTGCTCATAAGCCTAGTACTGTAGGAAATAGAATTTTGTCAGTCACTAGGCAAAGATCATATAACAGAATACCAAAGTATAATACTCACCTCGAGCATAATGGAGGTACCACCATGGCCGCAAAGTGTGCCATAGAAAATGTTGCACAGCTCCTGATACATAGCACAAAGGGCTGCACCTCCCCAGTCAAACTCGCCGATCTCATCTAGATTCTCCAATGAACACAGGACATTCAAATTAATGTTGTCCTTGTTGTTATGCAGAAAGGTACAGCTTAAGATAATTAACACGCAAAGTCTAGTACCCTGATCAACACCATACTGAGCTGGAGTCTAACCCATGGTCATCAAGGCCTGATGAAGCTAGGAACATGGGACATTTAGGTTCCCACGAGGGGGATCAGCCCTAATCAAAGTGGTCATCTCTATAGAAGAGCGCTTGATCCATGAAGAATAAAACTCGAGAGGATGAGATCTGAAATGCATACCAGTAAGCATGCTCCACTTGAGGGGAGTGACTGTCATCTCACCACAGGAAAGGTGGAATGTGTTTGTAGTATCCCACCAGTGCTCTGCCAGTGTCCGGACCACAATGGTATTAACCGGCTGCTTGATATCCAGCTCCAGCCACTCGAGCAAGCCAGATGGCTTGAGGCATAGACGGATAGCCTCCTGATTACTCAGATAAAGGCAGACCAGCTCCATAACTCTACAGCCTCTCTTAGGCCTCAATTGTACTCTCTATAATTTTTGTAAAAAAAAAAAGAATTTATTGATAATTATCAAAATTCTTACTGACTATGCAGGGAAAGGAAAACATACCTGAAGAATCTAGTGTAGTTGACGTGGCGATCTGGCTCCTTCAGCAATGTCTTTGGATTCTGAGCACCCATTGTTGGCTAATTGAAGGCTTCCATATTGACAGAATAAAAAGAAAGAGAGAGAAAAAAAAAGATATTTAAAGAGAGAAATGAAAGCTAGAGAGAGAGAGAGAAGAGAGAGAATGAAAAATGAGTTTATGAAGGATGTGAAGGAATGAAGGTTTATATAGGAGTAGAGGTGGGCCCCCCCTCATAACATCTTTTAACTTTTTTGATTCGCAGGTCCAGTTCATGTGGTTTCGCCATAACAGACTCATTTTAAATTGGAATCAGTTCCATCTCAAGCACTAAATCTGCATGATTTTTATCCATCTTCCTAAATAGATGGGGTCCTTATCAAAGTTCAGAATCTCCTAGAATTATAGAAAAACTAAAAATTCAAAAATAGCTTGAAAATTAAAAAACAGTCTAAAAAGAGTTAGAATAGCTAGAAATTAGACATGAAGCTCTTGTACAACTCCCAATACTGAAAGGGACATTCAGAATGCTCAGAACGATATCCTAGGCCTTTCGATTCACACTTATCAGATTCAGCCTCTGTTTGGCCTAATCAGATAAGGGGGGTAGCTATGAACCCTCAAAATTGCACCTCTAGTCGACCGTCTTTCAATTACAAACCCACAGGATCAAACCCAGCTCAAATCAGAACTGAAACTGACCCAAAACAAATGAAAAAGCAAGAAACAGGTCGAACCAGTCGGCCAATGCACAAGAGGTGCATCGCCGTGCCGCTGTCTGGGTGGCATGCCATCTGGGTACCACCTTGAGGCAACACAAATCTCATGCCGGCGGTAAGGCAGCATGATCAACGTGCTGCCCGGATGCCCGGCATGTCGTCGGTGTCGCCCATGCTGCTGGCGACATGCTAACGCCGCCATCCATACCGCCGATGCCCCCCTCAGTAGCTCTATAAATAGGGCCTCTTTTAGGTTCATTTCACACACATTCCAAGACAGAAATTCTCTCTAATACTAATATACTTGTTGCTTTTAGATTTAGATTCCAAGTCTTTTGAATTCAAGGTGAAGTTGAGATCTGGAGCAAAGCTCGTTCCATTCGTCCGAAAATCAAGGAAAGTAAAGATTCATATTCCAAGTCTTTTGAATTTAAGGTGGAGTTGAGATCCAAAGCAAACCTCATTCCATTCATTCGAAAATCAAGGAAAGCAAAGGTATAATCCCTTTTCCATTCTCAAAATTCTAAATTCAGATCTAGAATTATATTTAGGTCTAAAACAGAAAAGAACTAAAATTTACTAATTTAAGAATCATAATTAAATTAATAAACAAACTAACACTTTTTTCCATAACCCCTCCTTCATAAGAAGCAAGAACTGTGTCAGGTTTGATTCCTATTCGATGGGATACGCAGGCTGCCATTCTGAAAGGAATCAACTCCAAAATCTTTTTATCAATATTTTTTTCCTTTTTATTTTGATTCATTTATATTAATCTTTTATTTATGATCTTATATTAACTTAGTTGGGGAATATGTGCTTTTCCTAGTACCCATAAGGGCTAGAGGAAAGATCCTCTTTCTTTTCATTTGTTTTGATTTGTAATAATTAACTAGGATTTATTTCTGCTTATTCATCTATAATTGTCATTTCATACTATCATCTATAACTATTTATTCATCAATTTATTCCTGTTCATGCATACATGAAAAATTCCTTTTTAAGAGTTATTTTGCAATTTTAGCCGAACTAAAGAAAAATACATTTTTCTCAATTGAGTAATTACCAAAACCTGATCCCTGAGCCCTCCTTGGTCACTCATAGATTGGTGCATTTTCCATTGGGGCAAAATCACATCATTTTTAGAGTTAATCAATTTGGGCTTTCTTTAATTTTCCCAATTAAAATAAGTAAATTGAAGTGGCGACTCATTCTTTAACTTTCAAAATACAAAAATCAATTTTCTGAACTCACAGCGAGTTCCAATCGTGGAGTTTCTCTTGAAGAGCATTTCGATTCCTCGGCGGATCGAACCGGTGCTCGGGCGAGGCCTCACACATATCAAGCTTTATTTCATATGTTTTGGTCATCTTATAATTCCTATCCAATGGTACTTGAACCTGGACTCCAACTCCTAGGAATTTTAGGACAGTCTGTTGGTAAACAATCCCTTTCTCCCTCTGATATCTCCAAAAGTATTGAGAATTGACTTAAATCCTTTTAAAGCAGTAAACTACACACATCAAAATACAATTTCAAATTTGATATCCCTCAAATTCGTGCTCCAAGAGGTCCAATTTCCCCTCTCAACTTCCAGCACTTCCAAACCCTTAAATGTATCTCCTCTTGCTTCTTACCTCCTACATTCTATTCTTTCATTCCCTATTCTTTTTCCACCAAAACAACTTCAAATAAGTCTTTTTCATTCATTAATTTATTTCCCAACTCTAAAACTTCATTTCTCCATCCATAATTTAATCAATCACACAACACATATAGATGGATGAAGAAAATCAAATCAATCTTGCAACTTTATCTTACTTGAGCTTGGATAATCTTTCTAAGGAGTTTTCTTCTTCCTTTCTTTTTTTTTCCTTCTTCAAAACTTCTTCCTTCTCTACCCTCTCTTTAGTGAAATGTGAAAGAAATGGAAGATAGGTGAGCTTATCTTCAAATTTTTGGCCTATATTTATTTTAACTTACTTAAATTTTGGCAACAATTCCACCATGCTTTTCTCCTTGATGGCTGGCCACTTGACACCTAATTTTATATTTATTTTATTTTATTTTATTTTTTGAGTTGGCATGATGAGGTGTCCCTTTATGATAACTAAATTTAATTTTATTACCATTTTGCCATTTCGATTCTTTAATTATTCTATTATTGTCTAAAAAGTATTTTTAGTGTCTAATTTCGTATTCTAATATTATTTCTAATCATCTCCCTAGTAATTTTACTTAAATTAAAATTTCTATAAAATTTTGAAAAATGCTATTCTATCAATATTGCACATGGCGTGACAATTCCTATAATCATGTGCGATTTAAGTTTTGGGCTCCTAATTTCCTATTTAATTTCCATTATTTTCTTAATTCTATCCTATTTATAGTTTTCTACTGATCAAAAAAATTATGGGGTGTTACAACGTCAACGGCAGTCGCTTGTAAGACTCGCAGGCACATTGGAGGCCAAGCAAAGTGCCTACCCTGCACTTGTCATGGCATGCATAGCAACTACTGACAAGATAGGCGATGCCACACAGAGATCTAGTGGGACATTAGCCTTGCCGATGGCTGGTCACCACTCCTGCACACTGAATTCTCAAAATTGTCATTTTCCAAGAATTTTAACCCTTCTGCCTAATGTGATTGGTCTTTTCAAACTTTTTTCCCAAAATACCCCATCCCTTACCTTAGCCTATAAATATCCCCTTCCTTTATCATTTTCAACACACCTTGTAGCATTTGTAGACTGGCTATCCATTTGCTCTTTTTCTCTTTCTCTCTATAATTAATCTCTCATATTCTCCTTGAGTACACTCTAAATTAATTAATTTTTTTACTTTTAATTAATTTTAGGATAAATAATTAGTTAATTAATCATTTTAATTAATCCTATTAGTCAATCAAAATTAATTAATTAGTTAATCATTTTAATTAATTAATTAACCCACTTAGTTAATTAGGTAATAAAATACTCTACTTGAGTAGTTAATTAATCAATTCAATCCTCCTTGTGTTAGTCAAATCAAATCCACTTTTCAAGACCGATAAAAAGGAACTTTAGTTTGGAAAAACCCTTTGCCCATTGCACGTGCCAAAGGAGAAAGTATAGCACTTTCTCTCATCCACACAATCCCTAAACCAAATCAAATCAATTCAATTAATTCCTAAATCCTTCAACTTAATTGTGAAATAAACTACATTGTTTTGATTGCCATTCAATTAGGTATATAGGCATACTTGGAGTCTAAATCCATATCTTAAATACAAATTCCAATCAATTCCCTTCGCCTTTTATTGATTTAAATGTTTATTTGTAAGGAAATTTATGGTCTTCCTAAAATCCATAAGGGTTAGAAAAGGCATTCAATTATTAACTAATGTAATTAATTAATTCAATTATCATAAAGGAGTGATTTGTGGTTCGCCTAGAATTTATAAGGACTAAAGAGAATACTATCTTTAACTTGTGGATGTTGAATATATTTGCTTTTTAATTTCTCCATGCACATAATTATGCCATACTCATGCATTTTAATTGTCATTAATATTTGTCATTCATGAAATCAATTTTTTAAGTTAAATCAAACTTAGGAGCTAAGTTTAGATTATTTGAAACTAAAAATCTAGTCCCCAAGCTCAACCTGGTTCGAAAGCTAGTGATTTTATTCTTGGTTGAATTAATTGACAAATTAATGAATTTGAGTCAAAATTGGATATTTTCTTAATTTTTTATTTTAAAATAAATTAAGTTGGTGACATCCAAATCCTTTTCAAATATCAAATCAATTTTATAAATGATAGATGTTCCAATTATGAGCACTGAAACTCGAATTTAAACTTTAAAAATTGCTCACCTTAAAAAAGATTTCAAGCGAGGTGGGTTGAGTCTCCACCCCCTAAAAGGTTGGGTGCACCCATATTTATATTTTGTATGAAATATACAATAATAATAATATCCAAGGATATAATACATAAACACATATCTGCTATTACCGCGTACCCCCCCCCCCCTTTCCCCCCTCAATCTGAGCATGGTGAAACAATGCCCAAATTGTTACATAGCAACTAGAAATGAGTAGAAGGAAGACCCTTAGTAAAGATATCAATAAGCTGACAATCACCATTAATATGAAGAATAACAATTTCACCCTGAATAACTCTCTCACAAACAAACCATAGCCAGCAAATCTCAGCCACTATCATTGATAAAGCATGGTACTCAAACTCAACACTACTTTTAGAAATAGTATGTTGCTTCTTAACAGCCTATGAAATGAGATTATTGCCCAAGAAAATATAATAACCTATGGTCAAGCGATGAGTATCAGGGCAGCTAGCCCAGTCAGCATCACTATATGCCACTATAGTAGTGACATCCCCATTGTATAATTGCAACCCATCTTTGATATAGCGTAAAATACACTTAACAGTTTGCCAATGAACTTTCAAAGAAGCATGCATGTGTTGACAAACATAATTGACAACATAAGCTATTTCTGGGCATGTGAATGTGAGATACCGCAAACCACCAACAATGTTTCTATATAAGGAAGGATCTGCAAATTTTGTATCACAAAAAGAAGACAAAGTACGATTGCATTATGGAGTAGCCATCGAAGTACACATCTCCATATTTGCCTTCTTCAATAAATCTAAGGCATACTTTTATTGGCAAAGAAAAAGACCATTTGAATTTTTTATTACCTATATACCAAGAAAATAATGAAGAGAACCCATATCTGTCATAGAAAATTCATCCTTCAATTGTTGAATTAGACGATTTAAGAGAAAAGTAGTAGAGGCTGTAAGAATGATGTCATCAACATATAAAAGCAAAATAACCATACCATGTTGTGAACCCTCAAATTTGCACCTCCAGACAACCAGCACTCAATTACGAACCTATGGAATCAAACCATACTTAAATAGGATTTTAAATGGGTCGGAATAGAGTAAAAATAGGGTGTGTGGGCCATATGGACTGCACAGCACAGTCCATAATCGCACAGACTCTATAAGATACCTCACAAAACCTGTGCAGAACCGCACTGCTCCTGTGCAGTTACTATATGCCGATCTGCCTTCTGTGTGGTTTTTGAGACTTCCTGTGCAATTTTGTGCGTTGAAAAGTGAATCCCACATCTGAAACTTGTCATTTCTACTCCTAATCCTTTCCCTATAAAAGTACTACCTTCCTACCTCATTTCCACATTCAGAATTGCTTAATCAAACTAATTGATTTGAAAGCAATCAACATTTTCTTAAGGTTTGGTCCAAAAGGAATGAACTTTTAGTTTAAAGTTTTATTTTATTAGGGAGGTCGTTTCTAGGTAGCTCTCCTCAAATCAGTCCAAGGAGGTCCCGAATACTCCATCCGAGTCACCATTCTAAGGTTGTTGTTCTGCCTAGCCGAAAAGGTGGAATTGTGATCCGGTTGTTAGCTTCATCCCCCCTCTGTCCCCAAGCCTCATCCTCGTAAGGTATTTATTTTCTTCTTTTGTTATTTTGTTTTGTTTTCTTTCATTTCTTAGGATTGTTTAGTTTGTTCTTTTTATTTATTATTTCTTTGCTTGGCATGTTTTATCATTTTCTTTCATTATTTTGAGGCATGTTGATTAAAGTTTGATTTAGTCAACTAAGTAAACGATTTAAATTGTTGCATCGACTTGTTAATTAAAATCTGACCTAATTAACAACTTGGTAATCAAGCAATCTTGTTTAAACAATCAACCCACCTTTTAATCAATGAACTAAAATATGATAAAATAGCTAGGCTAAACTAACTCCTTTGTAAGAAGGGCGAATTATGTGGAATTTGATTACTATTCAAAGGGATATGTAGGCTTGCTTGTTTAAAGCATCAAATCCAATTTAAATAAAATATAATTATTCTCTTATATGTTATTTTTACCAATTAGCTCTTTTCTTTGTGATATTTGTTTTTAGTTTGTTTTCTTATTACATTGATTTTGTCTTTCTTTTGCGGCATTTTCCTTTAGTATTTGCTTTGGAATTATCTTGGAGAATGTGTGACTTCCCTAGAACCCATAAGGGATAGAGGAAGTATCCCGTATTTTGGTTTTGAATTGTAAAGTTAATTCCTTTACTTTATTGCTTTATCATTTGGATGAATATTTATTTATTTGTTTATTCATGCATTGTATAATTGTTCATGATTTTGTATATTATTCATGAAATTCATTTTAAGTCATTTTGTATTAAATTTGCCAAATAATTATTTTTCTAAATAAACCAAAAACCTAGTTGCCGAATCCTCTTTGGTTTCGAGGCTAGTGATCTTTTTCTTTTGGGATATTAATTGGAGTTAAATTGGGTTTTTCTCTTAATCTTTTCCCAAATAAAATAAAATTGAGGTGGTGACTCTTTTCAAAAATCAACCAATCTAAACCCGAGGGTTCCATCATGAGTTCTAACCCAAATGAGCATTTTGATCCTATTTAGCGGATCAGACTGGTGCTCAAGTGAGGCCTCACACATGCATATTATGAGGATGGGTTGTAGGGATAGCTTGATGGTGGGTGGAGGTAGAATTATCGAGTGATAAAGAGACTAGAGTAGTCAATTTTTGTGAGGAAATATGACTGGATAAAGGGTCAGTGTGATGAGTAGATTATGGAGAAATAATAGGTGAATTGGGTAAAAAAAGATTAGTAGGATTTGAATTTGTATGGGTAGTAGAACAAGTAAGAGAGTGGAATACGTGAGTATTGGTTTTTAAATTTGGCAAGGATAAGGGTTGAAAAGTAGTTGAAAAGTAGGTGACCCAATCCCACCTGACATATCTGAATTTGAATTAGAAGAACAAATTGCAAGATTGGAAAAAGGAAAAATATCTTTTTGAAAGGTAATTTGTCTACTGAAAAAAATTTTTGAACTAGACAATTTAAAACAACGATAACCTTTATGATGAGAGGCATACTGAAGAACAAATTGCAAGATTGGAAAAAGGAAAAATATCTTCTTGAAAGGTAATATGTCTACTGAAAAAAATTTTTGAACTAGACAATTTAAAACAACGATAACCTTTATGATGAGAGGCATACTGAAGAAATACACATTCTCTTGCACGTGTTGCTAATTTATGCAGAACTTGGTTTGTTATATGGGCATAACACAAGCAGCCAAATACCCATGAATAAGAAACTTCTGGTGGACAACCATAGAGCAACTCATGTGGACTAGCAAACTGTAAAGAACCATATGGTATTCTATTGATCACATATATGATAGCATGTAAAGTCTCCACCCAAAAGTTTTCTGGCATATGAGAGTGAAAAAGTAAAGTACAAACATAATTCAAAATCATTTGATGCATTCATTCGGCTTTCCCATTCTATTACTGTGTCTGCAGACATGAAAAATGAGTAACAATTCTAGAAACATTAAACAAATTCTTAAATTTCTTATTTAAAAACTCTCCCCCACTATCACATTGGAACTATTTTATGTTGGCAGTAAATTGAGTTTCAACCATAAACTTAAACAATATGGTCATATACCTTATAACAATGGAGAACATTTATGAACAATGTTTGCCACAATAAGAAATTAGTGAAATCGAGGACAACTGATATATGATTCTTAATGTTGTTAATGCTAAAAATAGAGTGAGATGGTGTGATAACAGTAGAAGAAGGAAGAGAAGTAGAAGAGGAAAAAGATGATGAAAAAGTTAGCATGATGAAGAAAAAAGAGGAGGAGAAAAAAAAATGACTGTAGTTTAGTAAAGATAGGGCTCTAATACCATAAATAAGGGTGAGTCTCCACCCCCTAAAAGGTTGGGTGCACCCATATTTATATTATGTATGAAATATACAATTACAATAATATCTAAGGATACAGTACAAAATCACATATCTGCTATTACAAATAACATCTCACAAATATGTATCAGTTGGATCGATTGCATTTGATTTTAATATTTTTTTTATACTATATAATATTTTGTATATTATAGCATACTATATTTTGATCAGTATATTTTGATCAGTAAAGGTGATTTTTTTTCCAATACAAAAAAAAAATTAATTAGTGATATAAAAGTGTTTAGAACTCAAAATTTTAATGGTTGATGATTAAGCTGAGTTCGATCAAGCAAAGAATATTGATTATGTATTGAACTAGAAAGGATTGAATGAATAAAGCAAACTTTGAATGAGAAAATTTGCCTAGAGATTTTATTGAAGGTAGATGAACTACAATGTCATGAAATCTACCCTTAAGGTCTTACAATAAGATTATTTATAGATAGCAAGTTCTAATCTTATTTGGACAATAAGTAGGAGAGTCTAATCCAAACAGGATATTGATTTGGCTTTACTTGTTCTAATTCATCTAGGATGCTTAATGCGAATAGGAAATCGATCAGTTCCTCTTTCAAGATGGGCTTTACTAGTTATGTGTGAGGCCTCGCCCGAGCACCGGTCTGGTCCACTAGAGGGAACCAAGATGCTCATTCAGGTTTAGACTCACGATGGAACCCTTGGGTTTGGATTTGGTTGATTTTGAAAATGATTTTTAGGAGTCGCCATCTTAATTTTATTTAATTGGGAAAACTAAGGAAAAAACCAATTTGACTTCAATTTATTAATTTTTTACTTTAATTTGCCAATAGATAAAATCACTAGCCTCGAACCAAGTTGATCTTAGGGACTAGATTTTTTATTTTAAATAATCAAAATTTGGCTCTTAAGTTTAATTTGACTTGAAAATTTGATTTCACGAATGACATTTATAATGTGAATATGATATGAGTGTAATGAGAAAATTAAAATGAGACATCCATAAATTAAAAAGGGAAAAAGAAATTGATTGGGATTTGGATTTGAGGTTTGGATTTAGATTCCAAACGTGCCTATGTACCCCATCGAATGGGAATCAAAACCAACGTAGTTCATTCCACGATTAAGTGGAGGGATTTAGGGGTTGATCAAATTGATTGATTTGATTTGGGTTTGAGAGGAAAAGGCTGATACCTTGACTTTTGGTGGGCAGAGAGTTTTACCATACCAAAGTTTTGTTTTATCGAGACCAGGTGATTGAATTGATTGGGAGATTAATTAATTAATTAACAAGATTAATTAACTAATTAATATGATGAAAAGGATAGAAGGATTAATTAATTAAAAAAATTAATTAATTAATTTGGATGAAAAGTGGATTTGATTTTGAAAAAAAGTGATTAATTAATTAAAAGGATTAATTAATTAATTTGGATGAAAGGTGGATTAAGAAAAATGATTAATTTGATTTTGGAAAAAAAGTGATTAATTAATTAATTAAAAAGATTAATTAATTAATTAATTAATTTTAATTTTAAAAAAAAGAGTTTTAGTTAATTAAAAAGATTAATTAACTTGGTTAGGGTGAGATAATTAATTAATTAAAAAAATTAATTAATTAATTAGAGAGTGGTTGGAGGGAAAAGAAGAGAGGAATTAGTAGATAACTATCAATACTAATTCAAGAGATGTGTTGGAATGAAGGATAAAGGGGGGTATTTATAGGAAAAGTGAGTGAGGGTAGTTTGAGAAGTGAAAAAGTGAAAAGACAAAAAGGGTAGGGCTAAAAAGGGCTAAAAATGGTAGAAGAGTCATTTTCAACGCGTAGGGCCCACTGGATGCAAAAAAATGCAGAATTTGATGCAGCCCCCCACCAGGCCTATACAGCGCCACATAAGGCTTTTGCAACATGCTACAAGAAAGCTATACAGTGCCACACAGCTTTGACGCGGCACCGCATGCCTGCCGTGCAGCATGCCATGTGGCGTTGGCACATTTTTTGAATTTTCTCTCTCTTTTTTTTTCCTTTTCAGAGATTGGTTGTTGGCATGGAGTTTGAAAATTTTGGATGTCTGGTGGCAATGTAAATAAAGCCTAAAAAATTTTCTTTTGGGGGCGCTGCCCCCAAACTCCTATCTGCTAACCGGTTAGCAAGACCACCGTAATAGTTCCGCACAATGCATTAAATTCAACAAGTGCTAAGGCTGCGGTTGGATGCTGAGGGTGTAAAATTGAGGATTCACAATTGCCCCCTCATCATAATTAGCTTTGAACAAAAGGTGATTCTGATGATAGTGAACGTTGGGAAGAGGTGCCATGTCAGACTCTGGGCTTGTGTGTTCTTATCATGTCCTTTGGGAGGAGGACCTCTAGGATAAATGAAACTTTATCAATGGCTATCTATTTGGCCTTGATGTTGGTTGCAAAAATGGTCTTGGTGAATTTCAATTAAGGCTATCTGTTCGGCTTTAATGCTAGAGATGAAGAATGTTTAAGGCAAATCTCAATTAAGGCTATCTGTTCTGCCTTAATATTGAAGATAGAGAAGGTTTGGTGAATTTCAATCAAGGCTATCTATCCGGCCTTAATGTTGGAGGACAAAGGAGGTTTGAAGTGAATCTCAATCAAGGCTATCTGTTTAGCCTTAATGTTGGAGATAAAGATGATCTGAAGTAAGTCTCAAGGCTATCTGTTTGTCCTCAATGCTAGAGGTAAAGATGATTTGGGGTAAATATCAATCAAGGCTATCTATTTGGCCTTAATATTGGAGATAAAGAGGGTTTGGGGTAATTCTCAATCAAGGCTATCTGTCCGGCCTTAATGTTAAAGGTAAAGATGATTTGGTAAATTTCAATCAAGGCTATCTGTTTGGCCTTAATATTTGAGGTAAAGATGATTTGGGTAAATTTCAATTAAGGCTATCTATTTGGCCTTAATGGTAGAGGTAAAGATGATTTTGTATAACATAATTTAGTGAAAAGAGAGCCTCGATCTATGGCGAGTTAGCTTGTGAGATTCTGAGGAAGAGCCTCGGCTTATGACGAGTCAGCTTGAAAGATTTTGGTTGTGCCAAAGAAACTTAGGCTTCTAAATGTAAGGGTTGGGCCTTTCAGAAGGCTCAAAGGAACTTTCTTGGGAGTAAAGGGACTCTGGAAGTCATGCTTCATTGATTAGATCTAGAAAGGTACCATTTAGCTTTAAAGAGACATTGGTCAGCTTTAAGAGGTATCGGTCAGCTTTGAGGAAGTACTGGTTAGCTTCAGGAGAGGCTAGTGAGGCTATTAGCTCGGTTTATGCATGATGATGTATGATTGCAGATGATTGCATAGATGTTGGTACACAGATGATGCATATATGTTTTAGAATTAATGGACCTTTTGTTTGACTCCTATGCCATGCATGATTTGTGGTGATGCCTGTAATGAATGGTTGTATGGATGCATAAGGGCGGATTTGCGTAGTTACTTTATGAATGCAATTTTTCATTTGACCTTTGTGCCCTATAAAGATGTGCATTTATAGACTAAGGAACTCGACAAGATTGAGAAACTCAACTTGGATTGGTATGAAATGGTTGCCATGATGGTACTACGAGGAGTTCAAGGGGTTGCTTCATATTTTGGAATCTGGTGGCTCATGGTTTCTATTTTGGTGCTGTTGAGGAGGGGTTGTGCCTCTTCTAAGGAGATAGGAAATATGGCTTGGCTACGACTCAAAGGCAACTCTGGTGGTGCCAGAGTTCAAAGTCCGCCATTTTGTTTTTTTTAATTTTTCAGGAGTTTTTGACTTGCCTTAGGATGTTGCAAGCCAGATGATGGTTGGTGATGGTTAAGTGAATTTAACTACTGTGATTGAGAAGTTCCATGATTCTGATGACTAGGGAGATATGAGGGGTGCAGAGGCTCAACATGAGGGTCTTGATTTTTCGTTTGAGTGTCAGTTACAAGTCTGTTGATTGGGGTGATACCAGAGTGGCAGATGGAATAGAGGCATTTTGTGGTTAGAGCTGTGCTAGCAAAGACACTGATGAGCCTCAATTGCTTTGTTCAAGATTTAGAAAGATGAACTGTCTTGCCAGTTATTCACCAAGTGAGAACTTTGTCTTACCCTTTCTAATGGGGTGCTTTGTGGGTGTCTACTTTAAGTTTTGGGTTATTTTGGAAATATGGTTGATGGATTATTTTTGGGCAGTAGACCCTACTCTTTAGTCTACACATAATTTATTGATACTCGGTCAGAGATCAGATAGGATGGCTGCTTGCAGCTTGCCCCCAGAGGACACATTTTTAGCACTGCCAATTGTAAAGGATTTGATCTCTCATAACCAGAGGCCATGGGTGTCAAGTGGTTTGCCTGTTGAGCTTGGTTTGAATGACTTTCCACTAGGGGATGAGGGTCTTAATGCAGATGAGGCAAACTCAGGATGTGCCCCCAGTTTTTTTTCTTGGAGTTTATGCATATCACAGCTTCTATTGCTATAGCTATCAGGGGGTGGCTAGCTGAGGAGCTGTCATGCTGTTTATTTTGGAATTTCACTTTACACCACAAAGAGGTATGCCAAGTAATTAAGATAGAGTACCAGGCTGCCCTATTGCATGAAATAGAGGATGGCGTAGTTGAGGAATGAGAGACTGTATGAGGAACCATTAGTGGTGAAAGGACTGCAACATAGACAAAGGGGGTGACTCATTCTTTAAAGGAGACTCGGGGATCTACTAGAAGTACGACACCATAAGTTGCAGTAGTGACTGATAGATTTTGACTTTGATGAGGACACGAGAGATTTGCATCTTGGGAGGTAGAGGAGGACTGGCTAGACCATGATTGGCTAGACCATGACTTTAGATATGACCCTTTTTTTTTAAATAATTATAGGTTGACAAGACTACACGAAATAGGATAAGCTATAGATGACAATGAAAGGGCTATCCTTTATAATGAGTTTGTATTTTGCAAGATTTGATTATCATTAAGTGGGACATCTTTTATTTTTGCTCTAATTTCTGCCTAAGCCACCCTTTTGGGTTTTCGGCTTAGCGAGCATTCTTTTTTTTTTTTTTCCTTCTTCTTCTTCTCTTTTTTTTTTTTTTAGTTTAGGCAAAAAGAATTAAATGAATGATGTACTAGGCACAAAGAAAATGAGAATGTAATGCAAATAAAATATTTTGTATTGTGATTTGGACCGCACCCGAGTCGGGCTACCTACGTATCCCTTACATCATTTTTCTGTCAGTTATTTCTTTTAGGGAGAATTAGGTCCACATAGTTCTGATTACATATGCATGAGAAACAGAAATGAAATGCAGATGTTATTTTTGGATGACGTATCTTTTCAGCTGATTCGGGTTGCTAAGATGGGAGAATTCACTTCCATCTACATCCGTGAAGATAATTCCTCTGTCAGATAAGATCTTCCTACTTTGTCTTCGTTCCCCACAGCTTCTTCTCGATAGGGTTCTTGTAGGTCAAGATCTCGTGAACTGTGATGCTTGGAGTATCCGTATCATGTTCTTGTCTTTGTACATAATAACTCATGATCTTTTTCACTACAGTCATGCAAATACAATGTATGTGATTTTTTATTCTTTTCCTTTGTGCCATAATTAATCCTTTTGCCTTTTCATTTTTTTTAATATTTTTCTTTTTTTTATATTTTTCATTTTTTTTCTTTCTTTTTCATTCATTTTTTTTAAGATGTCCCACTTAAAAATGAATCAGAAAAAATTAAAGCAAATTAAAAAGTTTAAACTTTTTATTACTGATAAAAGTCCCATCATGAGTACATTAAAGCCTATAAGGCAAAATACAAACTCGAAAGGACAAGACCTAACAGACTTAAAAAGAAAAATTTAATAGAAAGCAAACTCAAAAGACTCTGACATATACTAGGAGGACTTGGATAGGGGCACGGCAGTGCTGACACTCTTCTCAAAATATCGGTTATTGGATGAAACTTGATATGGTCAGGTGAGCTCAGTGGTTCAGAAAAGGATAGGTAGTGGTGCTAGACTTTGGGTTTGGGAACAATGATGTCTCCACTGTCAATAAGGTCTTAGATTTTATGTTTCAGAACTTGGCATGCATCAATTTTGTGCCATAGCCCTTGATGAAAGTTATAGTACTCATTAGCATTATAACTTTTGGGCAAGGGGTTTGGAGGAGGTCATGGGTCTAAGGGCTTAACCAGATTAGCCTCTAGGGCTTTCTTGTAAATGATACTAAGGGGCATACCCAGCTCAGAGAAAGTCCTCCTTGTTTCTAACTTCATCGGCTGGTGACAGGACACAACATTTACCTCTCCCTCTCTTTAAGTGGTGTTGGTGTTGTTCTTGTGATACTTAGAGGATTCATCCTTGATTCATCCTGATTGAATCAAATCCTCGATCTTGGTAGCAGTGGCAATGAGAGCTTTAAAGTTAAGGAGGTACTGTGTTTGTAGATGAGCCTAATATTAGGGGAGGAGGTTCTTGACGATGATGTCAATTTACTCTACTTCAGATGGACGGTTCAGCATTTGAGCCACTTTTGTCCTCCACCTTGTAAGGAATGCGGTGAAAGATTATCTTGGCCCTTGTTTAGTTGTTTCCAAATCTCAACGGGTGACATCCACCTCGATGTTGTAGTGGTATTGCTTGACAAATGCATTGCATATGTCATCCTAAGTCTTCTTGTGATTTTTGTCAAGATCTAGTAACCACTTAATAGTAGCTCCAGTCAATAACTGTTGGAATAATTGAGCAAAGAGCTCGTTGTCCACACTGAAAGGTCTCATGGCACCCATATACATCTTGAGATGAGTTTTAGGACACGTGGTGCCATTAAACTTATCCATGACCAGCATTTTAAATTTTGGTGGAACTCGTGCATTTGGGAAGAGAGCTAAAGAGTCAACATCTATCATGTCCTCGTGCTTTTTGATGTTCTTGAGCATTTTTTCCATGACGTCAACTTTCTCCATCAATTTCTTAGCTTCAGGAAAGTTAAAGAAATCTCCACTTTGAAAATGATTCGTAGTGGGAGAGGGAGTGGTTGTGTTTAAGTCTATGGTAAGAGAAGTTGGAGTCTCAGGTGCTTTCCCTTTATCAGTGAGATTAATAATGGGAGGAGTAAAAGTAAGGGTATGGCTAGTCCCGGCTTAGGCAGATGCAGGCTCAACACGAGTAGGAGGAGGAGTGACAGTGGTATTGGTCATTTCCTTAACCTCATTGATGATGGACTGGCATTGGGAGTTGAGGGCATCAATAAAGATGGCAGACTGGGCATTAAGAGCATTGTTGAAAGTTTCAGCTTGGGTCTAAAGAGCGGTGGTGAGTACAGCTTAAAAGGTTTCCTCTTATTTTTTGAGGAGGTTGGTGAAGAAAGCACTCATGGCGTCTTGATCAAAGTTGAAGGTATTGGCCATTGATACCTTGAAATAGAAAACAGACAGAAAGAAGGGTAAGAATACAGAATTAAAATGGCATGAATGTCAAGGTGTGTTGGAAAAAGGATTCCCTCTACATGGTTGGTCACAAGGTGAGTGTGTGAGGTGTTTTAGGGTAATGGACCACCGGTTTTGGTCTTTGAGGTGTTTGAGGGTTTACCTTGTTGAGTTTCTCATGTTGTGTATGCATGGTCATGGCATGATGCATGCCGAAAAATGTTTTATGAACATACAAGAGTATTGATTATTACAGTACATGGAACCTAAGGTCAAAGGCTAAGGTGACTATATGCACAAGGGTGAAGGGTGGTTTGATTTAAAGGTCCTCTTCCCACTAAAGCATTGATATACCTAACCACATGTGAGGCAAGGAGCCTCGCATGGGTTCAACAGTATTGATTGCTTATTACACGACCTAAATGATCGGGGATTTGTCACGGGGTGGAATGCTTTTGCTATCTCCCAACATACCCAAAGAAAGTTGTCAAGCCAATGCTACTTGCCATCCAAAAGTTTTCCTAAAGCTAAGGTTTAGGCAAGGAGCCTTTATTATGCAAAGTGATGCATGAAAGTCAAGTTATACTTAATGAGCCAAAAGGAGATTATTTTGGAAAAATTTTTCCTTAACCAAATAGTAATCCTCTTATTTTCCTTTTTATTGAAAAAAGGTGGCAATCAATCCCCAATGGAGTCGCCAGCTGTGAGGCCTCGCCTGAGCATTGGCCCGGTCCACTAAAGGGAACCGGGATGCTCATTCGGATTTAGACTCATAATGGAACCTTCGGGTTTGGATTTGGTTGATTTTGAAAATAATTTTTAGGAGTCACCACCTTAATTTTATTTAATTGGGAAAACTAAGGAAAAAACCAATTTGACTCTAATTTATTAATTTTTTACTTTAATTTGCCAATGGATAAAATCACTAGCCTCGAACCAGGTCGAACTCAGAGACTAGGTTTTTTGTTTTAAATAATCAAAATTTGGCTCTTAAGTTTAATTTGACTTGAAAATTTGATTTTATGAATGACATTTATAAAATGAATATGATATGAGTGTAATGAGAAAATTAAAATGAGACATCCATAAATAAAAAAAGAGAAAAAGATATTGATTGGGATTTGGATTTGAGGTTTGGATTTAGATTCCAAACGTGCCTACGTACCCCATTGAATGGGGATTAAAACCCACGTAGTTCATTCCATGATTAAGTGGAGGGGTTTAGGGGTTGATTAGATTGATTGATTTGATTTGGGTTTGAGAGAAAAAGGCTGATACCTTGAATTTTGGTGGGTGGAGGGTTTTACCGGACTAAAGTTCCGTTTTATCGAGACCAGGTGATTGAATTGATTGGGAGATTAATTAATTAATTAAAAAGATTAATTAACTAATTAATATGATGAAAAGGATATAAGGATTAATTAATTAAAAAGATTAATGAATTAATTTGGATGAAAAGTGGATTTGATTTTGAAAAAAAAGTGATTAATTAATTAAAAAGATTAATTAATTAATTTGGATGAAAGGTGGATTAAGAAAAATAATTAATTTGATTTTGGAAAAAAGTGATTAATTAATTAATTAAAAAGATTAATTAATTAATTAATTTTAATTTTAAAAAAAGAGTTTTAGTTAATTAAAAAGATTAATTAACTTGATTAGGGTGAGATAATTAATTAATTAAAAAGATTAATTAATTAATTAGAGAGTGGTTAGAGGGAGAAGAAGAGAGGATTTAGTAGATAACCATTAATACTAATTCAAGAGATGTGTTGGAATGAAGGATGAAGGGGGGTATTTATAGGAAAAGTGAGTGAGGGTAGTTTGGGAAGTGAAAAAGTGAAAAGACAAAAAGGGTAGGGCTAAAAAGGGCTAAAAAAACAGGCTAAAAAGGTTAGAAGAGTCATTTTCCGCATGTGGGGCCCACTGGAGGCAGAAAAACACAGAATATGATGTGGCGCCGCGTAAGGCTTTTGCTGTATGCTGCAAGAAGGCTATGCGGTGCCGTACAGCTCTGATGCGGCGCCGCATGCTTGCCATGCAGCATGCCATGTGGCGCTGGCACATTTTTCAAGGTTTCTCTTCTTTTTTTTTTTTTTTTTAGAGATTGGTTGTTGGTATGGAGTTTGGGAAATTTGGATATCTGGCGGCAATGTAAATAAAGTCTAAAAAAGCACCCCCAAACCTCCGCCCGCTAACCAGTTAGGGAGACCACCATAATAGCTCCGCGCAATACATTAAATTTAGCAAGTGCTAAGGCTGCGGTTGGGTGCTAAGGGTGTAAAATTGAGGATTCACATTATGTAGTACCTGTTGGGCCCAGGCCCATTCTTAACTTATTTAATCCCTCATCAGTGGCCCCCCTATTTAGCGAAGTGGGCAGTTTGTCTACTTCGCTTGAAACAAATTTTGGAGGCTTAATTCATTTTAAGCTGTTCTTCTTCCTTTGTCTGACTGAGTTAGTTTTGACTAGATGCCTACATACCTTATTAGTTCAAGTTGTTAGGGAGAAGTTGAAGAGTCTATGTTTGCCATTCACGTGCCTGACACATCTATAACACTAAACAAAAAGGTGGCTCCTCCTTGTTGAAAGTAGGCCATGTGGCCTTGTTCCTATCATGCAGGTGTACGTTATGCCATTTTTTAAATTTAAAATGATTAATTGGTGCTTGGTTCTAAGGTTTAAATTTAAAACCCAAAAAGACCCTCTTCCTTTCATCTTCTTCATTTCATTCTTCAAAAACCTCTAGCATTCTATCTCCCTAAAAGATTGCCAGCTCCTTTGCATTTCTTCTTATCAACTTCTCTGAACTTTTGAAAAATGGCCCCTAAGAAGGAAGTGATTTCTTACCAAAGCATCAAAGTTGATTTAGAGAAGTCTTGGGGTAAGGTTGCTTCTTCCCTAAAAGCATCTGATCTCAATCCTTTTGTTGAGAATTTGGAAAACTAGGAGAAATTTGTTGTCTATCTTCCTCAATCTCACAACAGGATTTTTAAAAATCCTGAAGGTGTTAACACATGAGAATTATTGAAAGACGACAATCACATTATTTTGTACTATCATCATATCAAGGCCAGTTTGAGATTTCCTCCTTCAACTACTTCTGCATCAACCCATGATTCTCTCTCCTAACTCTGTTCAAGACTTCCATCAATTCCAAGTCATCTATAAAGCTCTAGGCGTGTGACCCATAACCCGCATGTTTCAATGCTTCTTCATATTCACTCGCAATTAATGAGTGTGGTGTACTGGAGCAAAGCTTGGGAGATGCCTTTTTAATAGCAAGCCCAACAAAGTGGCAAACTGGCACACTAAGTTCACCACAATAGTGATGAAGGAAAAATAATAAGGTAGTGTCGGCTTTAGCTTTAGGGACTCCCTCCAAGTGCCTATGGTATACGACCTACCTGACATTCCTATGAATCTCCTTCTAAAGGAGATTGTGGAGATGTTGACCTTAATTCAGGACAATTGTTCCTATGATATGGCAAGGTTGGATTATGCTTTGCAAATAAAAGATGCCAGAGGTAAAACTACGCACCTTGTAATTAATGAAATTACGGGTGAGTTTTCACCTCTTCAATTTTCTTTTCTCCTTTTCTATTATTTTTATTCACTTTGCTCATTCATACTCACCTTTTTCTTCTTCTTTTTTTTAATGTATATCACAAATAAAGACAACACCTACAAGAAGATCTGGGACCTAAAAGGGGCATTGGAGCCTCTGCCTTATAATGAGGTGTAACAACTCACACCTACCCTAGGAGTTTTCATGACCATTTGCTTGACTTAGAACTATTAAGGCTAAGTGTATGCCTTTATGGGAATTTATGTGCTATGTGATTGATGAGTATGTGTTAGGGATATTATGACAAATTGTGTGACTATATGAAAATTCATGTATGACTTGATTTATGAGTTTGGAACATGTTAAATTAATTTTTATATGTCTAATATGAATTATTATTGTGAAATAAATAATTTATATGAAGTAAATTAGCATAAAATAATTTATTTTACATAAAATGAATTTTCATGTAAAAAGACGATTTTTAAGCGTAAAACAATTTTATGAGTATTTTTAAAATATTTTTAAATAAATGTTTTTGGGGGAATTTTAATGGAAATAATAAGAAAAATATTGTATTTTGAATTACCTATAATCAGCACCAAAATTAAATAAAAAGCCCAAATACCTAAAAGCCTACTACACTAAAACACTCATAACCTAGCTCATTAAGGGTAATCTTGGAAATTGCCCAAAAACCCTACATATATAATGAGAATTTCGGCCAGCCCTTGATTTGCAACAGCCACCATTCTGTTTTTTAGTATTTTGACAGAAAAATTCTCTAAAAATTATTCTCTCTACCAAAATTCACAAAATACTTTCAAACTTTGCGATTTCTTAACCGTATTCATAAGTTTTTCTTTCCCTTCAATTTCTTATTTGATTTCTATAAAATAAATTATGAAAAAATTATTTTGAACTGGTTATTTACTAATTTCTATAGATTTATATTATTTTGGGTGAATTTTTGATAGAGAAATTAATTTCTCTACAGAAAATACTAACCTTCCTACGCGATTTCTCCAAAGGTGAATCCTGTAACTAAAAATTGAAATTTTCATGCATAAACTCAATAAAGGGGGAAAATTATTGTATATTTAAATTCTAAACTTATTTTTTATGTGTTTTGATGAAAAATATTAGATTAAATCATATTCTTATATATTACTGTAATAACTGAAAAGTTTCAAAAAATAAGGAAATTCAAGGTTTTCGCCTTAGAACTTGAAAGTTAGAAAATTCTATGGTTTGATGATTCTATGGCATTTGAATTGTGGTGATTGATATTCTAAACTGATATTTTTTTTTTGGATGAAAAATAATGATTTAAATCAAGTGTTTACATATTTCTATAATGAACGAAAACCGCAGAAAGCTAGAAAACTCATGATTTTCACTCTAAAATCCTAAACTTGGAATTTTCATCCATAAGACATGTCAATGGCTGCCAATTTGTACATATTGATGTTCATAACTGATATTTGTTGTGATTGAATGAAAAATAATGGTTTAAAACATGTGTTTACATATTACTGTAATGATTAGAAAGTACCGGAAACAAGAAAGGTTTATGTTTTTCACCCTAACACCTAACGTTGGAAAATTTTCATGCATATGGATTTATATATGTGCTGATTCTTATGGATTAATATTCTAAAATAATTTTTGTTTTGATTACATGAAAAATCTTGGTTCAAACCATGTTTCTACATATTATTGTAATAGATAAAAAGTGCGAAAAGGAAGAAAATTCATATTTTTCCTTTAATAGGGTATTCGGCCATTGTTGGAATTCTTATCCCAATGTCCATAATTTTTTTGGGATATATTTTGTTGATTATTGACATATATTTATGAATGATAAATGGTTAAATTGCATATTGGTTGAAGGAATGACTCTAGATAAGGCTAGAGGCAATTTGGTATACTTAAGGTATCTTAACCTTAGGTTGTGATTAATATGTGAATGTGATTGGATAATATGGAAGTAGATTGTATGATAACTTAATAATGAATTAATGATCTTGAATTGATGAAGAGATTGATTGAATGAATTAGTCATAAGAGATAGGCATGACACTTGAAAGGCTATTGATAGGTTGACATGAATGGAAGTGTTAAGTGTACTAAGATGATTGTTGAAGTGAATTGATATTAAGATCATGACATTGTGTTTGACTTGAGAAAAGGTTTGGTATGAATTATAAGGTGTTTTCATCTGAGCCTATGAAGGCTAAATGGGCAAGACTTTTAAAATCAACATGCTATGTATAAGTGATGAGTGCACTTCCAAGTGCAACTCTAAATGTATATGAATGTTATATGTGCATGGGGTAGTTAAGGGATTGAATAGCATGATAATTAAATAAATACTAAGTATTGAATTAAATATTATGTTAGAGCTTAAGGACTATTAGAAGTCAAGGGCTACAAGTACTAGGAGCAAAGGAACCACAAGGTGAGTAAACATTATATTCATATTATAAGTACAAGTGATTTTGTTATGGGAATCTTTGAGATTCTTGAAATCCAAGTCTTTTTCTATTTTCAATTATAATTATGTGATTTCTTTGTAAAGCTTGGGTTGCCAATGGAGAATTGGTCCAAAGCCATTATTATTTGTTTAATGATATGAAAGATCTGTTGTAATTGCTACCTTACCTTATCTTCTTTCTAGAACCACATATTATTTTATCATTTGATCAATAAGTACAACTGCTATTGCTATCATGATACATGTTATTTTTTCTTAAGTGCTATTATTATAAGTGATTATCATTAGCTCTAGCTATGGTACCTCTAAGCCTTTATGCAGAAATCCTTGTGCCAATGCTGATAATCATCGGAACCTATGCACATGGTCTTAATCCAATGGATAGGAGTTGTGTATCCACCTCACGTAGAAGGGATGGTTTTAGACGTGGAGCCTAATCAGTTTCACAACTTTATAAGTAATGGGTTAGGAGTTGGAATTTGGTATGAGGCCACCTCTCCATTAAGTGAATGAGCTAGTATAGTCATTTACTCTTATTGGGTAATAAGTGTTATAAGTGTGATTTCTGCAAACCTGCTAAAGTGAAAATCTTTCTAAATTGAAAATTGTGAAACCATGATTTGTAAATCATGAACTATATGTTATATGCAATGGGCTTTCCTTAAAAATGGGATATATGATATCATTTATGCTATATTGTTTACTGATTGAGATCATCTATCTCACCCCATTTTCTTTTGTGGTTCCATGTGAGTAATATGAAGAGGCAAGGTGATGGCTCAAGCATTCTACATCGCTTAGGGATTCCTTATCAAAGTCATTAATAATACTATGTTATGAAGAGATATTTGTAAATGCTCCCAGAGTTTATTTTGGGATATTAATTATTGATGATTTATCTTAAAACTTTAAATGTTATTTTTCTTATGAGATATTTCCCAAGTGTTTTACTAAACTATTCTTCCACATATTGAAGTTTCTTATATTATTGGATATTTAAGTTAATGCATTGGGTTTGGTATGATCCTAGGCATGATTGTATAAGTATAAGTGGGTTTTACGAACGTGGGTGACCTAATGTCCCCCCATGTTTTAGGACCATCATATATATTAAAGTTGGGATGTGACATGAGCTTGCCTCCTTGCCTCTATTCAATGAGCGGACAGGCTATTCAAGGCTGCTACTACTATGGACTGGGGGGTAGAACCTTCAGTTAGGGAGAAAAGGAAAGCATCTCTCAAGAAGGAGAAATCTAAGAAAAAGAAAAGGACCCTCAAGCTAGCTTCAATTGTTAAGGGGTCTAAGTCAAAGCCCAAAATGGCTGCAAAGGATATTGGTCTCATGTTATCTAAATCCAAGATGATTGCAGAGGACATTGGTATCAAACTAGCGTCGACTGCCACATTCCCAAAGGGTCCCTTGATCAACGTGCTTGAATCTTGTGAAGGTGAGGATAATTTGCCGATTACCAGACTCGTCTGCTGATCCGCAAGTGATTCTTCTTCTTCCTCTTCGAGAAATTTTCTTGTTAACCATGTGTTTGTTGATATGATAGTCAAGCGGGTTCACGAGGGGGTGCTTGCTAGGGAGATAACGAACAAAGCTATTCACTCTTTGCTGGAGAGAGGTTCTTCCTCATCTACTAGACCTTTCGCCAAACCTCAACCTTGTAAGAGGTCTACTCTTTTTAGCTGAATGTCTCCTCCCTTTTTTCTCTCTTCTCTTTTTTTTTTATTTGTTATTATTTTCTTTATTCTCCTTCCATTTTCTCTATTCCAATGGCTGTGGCTCCTTCTACTCCTGGTGAGCGACCAGTGCAACCAATTTATCTTAACGACTTACTAGAACAGATGGGGCAGGTTGATGCTTTCATCCCTACCTTGGCTATTCCTATTTTTGACCCTGATCTCCTACTGAACAAGAATATAGGTGTTGAGTCTCCTTCTACTGGCAATGTTAAGGCCAGAGTGGCGAAGCCTGAAGAAAACAGGGACCATGGTGCTGACTAGCCTGCTGGGATTGCGAATATGACTATCCTAATTATAAATGCTAGAATGGGTGACCTGATTCATTTGGAGGAAGCAAGTGAGCCTAATTTTGCAGAGGTTATAGCTACTTGGCAGAATGATTCTACTCAGGATGAGCTGCTTGCTCGGCTAAAGTTACTAGGCTCTGATGCCCCTTTTGTACTTGAGCCCATTTTTCCTCAGCAGCTGCTGCTCAACACGGATACTACTTCGGATAAGGTAAAAATAAAAAGGTTTTCTTCTCTTTCTCTTTCTCATACACTTACATTCTTGGTGTCTAATCTTTATTATATCTTTTAGCTATCCCAAATGAATAAAGCCCTTGGGGAGAAGTTGAACGAGTTTGCTAGATATCGAGCAGTGATGCATCAAATGCTCTCCACTAACCATGAGGTGATACTGTGCCAAAGATCAATTATTCTCAACCTCCATTCGTCCTCTTGGAATGTCTCAGAAGACTTGAATAAGGAGATTTTTGATCTATGAGTTACATTGGCTGAGGAGAAAAAGAAACAAGCAGACTTGGTTGAATTGGAAGGGTTACGAAGCAAAGTGAGGACACTCGCTACAGAGAGAGATTGCTTCCAAGGCTTATTGACTAAGAAGTCTAAAGAGCTAGAGTGCGTCATTGCAAATTATGACTCCAGGTCACTAATTTGAAAAGGGAGGTTCAACTGAAGGATAGTGAGCATTAAGACCGTCAGCGGCTGATTAGAGTGTTAAAGGCTGAAGCTAAGAAGACACAGGCTAAATTGGGTGACTTCTGCAAGCAAGCTCAGGACTACTCCCTCTTAATAAAGAACTTTCCAGTCTTTAAGCATCAAATGGAGGACCTCCAATCGCTACTTCAAAGTTTTGAGTGCCTTCATAAGAAGGCCACTATTGTGAAGGACTTCTTAGGTTCTTCTAAGTACAGATGTCATCTTGCCTTGGATTCTAGGGCTCGAGCCATCCAATTTTATAACTTGGCAATTAATGCTTGTGCTACCAAGTTTCCTAAGGTGTTCTTATATATGCTGAAACAGGCCTTCATTCCCAGCTCATCGTCGTTGCCTGCCCCTTTTAATATAGTCCCTCCTAAAAGCACACCTCTAATGAACCAGACTCCTCTAGCTAAATAGATTTTTTTTTTTTTACATTGTAAAATTTCTCTAAGATAATTGTAAATATTTTGCCTTATTGCAATAAGACTTCACCTTTTCTTTCATCTTTTTTTCTTCATTTGCTTTTCATGTAAGAAATTCCACTAACACTTGGTATTATGTTTGTGTACATTGAATTGACATACAATGTTTTGTTTGTGTTTGCTTGACTTTTCCCAATTTTATGTTCTTTCTCTAACGACTTGTCTTGATACTTTTTAAGAGGTCTAGTTTCTTAAAAATTTTGTCTGACTTTTCTTCTTGCAAAAGAATGATTGCATATCTTTTTTAGATTTTGGCAAGCTATTTAGGCTATTTGGATATTTTGTTCTGTTAACAAAAAGTGATTTTTCCCTCCTTTTTTTTTTTATTAGGCACATGCTCTCTCAACAGAGAGCAATCTCCCAGTCCATTTTCTTGGGCACTTTCCCCCTCGACAGAGAGCGATCCCATATTCTCTTTCTCTTAGGCCCTTGCTCCCTTAACAGAGAGTGATCTCCCATATTTTCTTAGGCACTTGCTCCCTCAACAGAGAGCGATCTCCTTTTTTTTTTTTTAGAATGGGCACTGAGAAGGAATGACTTTTTTGGAATAAGGGGCATTTTTATTTCTTTATTGATAATACATTTTCAGGTGCTAGATGTTCCATATGTGAGGAACTTCCACCCCTTGTAAGGTTACCAGTTTGTAAGTAGCTAGTCCTATGACTTTTTGTATTTTGAAAGGTCCTTCCCAATTTGGTGCAAGCTTACCCATTCTTTCTCTTTTGCCTATTGCTTCAAGGTATCTCATGATAGGTCTCCCTCTTTGAACATGCAGATTTTTACTTTTTTGTTGAAATACCTCATTGCTTGTTGTTTGAATGTTGCCATCCTAATGGTTATCTTTTCCCTAAGTTCATCGAGGAGGTCTAAGTCAAGTCATCTTGTTTGGCTATTTATTTCATCATTGACGAAGTTTACTCTTCCACTAGGTAGGCCTATATTGACTAGGATGATTGCTTTTGTTCCATAAGTTAGATTGAAAGGAGTCTCCCCAGTTGTTTACCTTGGTGTTGTTCAATATGCCTATTAGAGATGACTGAGCTGGTCACCCCAACTTTGGCCATATGTGTCTAATATTATTTTTAGCCCTTAAAGGATGAAGAGAAGCACTATTTTATGTTGAGTCCTTGGCAAAAGGTTTTGATCTTGGCATTGTCGAACTATTTTCCATTGTTGCTGATGAGTTGGTAGGGTATGCCAAATCTACACACAATGTTCTTCCAAAGGAAGCATATAACTTTATCCATGGTTATACTTGCCAGAGGCTTGGCTTTGACCCATTTGGTGAAATATTCAACTGCCACTAGTAGAAATTTTCTTTGCCCGGATGTTATGGGGAAGGGACCTACTATGTCTATTCCCCAATTCGCAAATGACCATGGTCCAGTGATTGCTTTTTATTCTGCTACTGGTATATGTTTTCCATAAGCAAATTTCTAGCAGGTTTGGCATTTTCTGATGAAGGCGATTGCATCCTTTTTCATGTGGAGTCAGTAATATCCTTGTCAAATAATCTTGGCAGCTAAAGTTTTTCCTCCAATATGCATCTTGCAACACCCTTCATGTATTTCTTGGAGGATGTATTTTGCTTCGTTTGGTCTGAGACACCTTAACTAAGGGAGGGAAAAGGCTCTTTTATATAGTATGCCTTGATGAACTAAGAAATAGGTACTTCACTGTCCGATTTTCTTGGCTTCTTTAGTGTTGGTTGGCAATTCATTTTTTTCTAGATAGTTTTTGATGGGGTTCATCTAGGAGGGCTCTTCATCTATGTCCATTACTTCTTTCCCTTCTTGGATGCTTTAGTGAGCTAGGTACCCTACAAAGATCTTTCTGGGCAGTTCGACAGGATGTGTGGCAGCTAGCTTAGAGAGTCCGTCCGCATGGCTATTTTGTTCCTTTAGGATTTTATGTACTTATATTTCCACTCCTCTGTTTTTCATCTTTTGGATTATAGTCTTTGTCCTTTTCAGGTATTCAATCATGGTTGCTTCTTTAGCTTTGTATTCTCCCTGTATCTGTCCTATGACAATTTATGAGTTGCTATAGACATGAATGACTGCAACTAGAGGCAATCTGTGAACATTAGTCCTTGGATTATAGCCTCGCATTTTGCAATGTTGCTGGTAGTTTGAAATCCTAGTCTGAGGGCATATTTTAATAAGAGTTCTTGGTCATTTTTTAAGATTCTGCTTCCCTCCTCTCTACTGGCTCCATCGACCAATAGTTCCCACTTAGATCATCTGTCTGCTCCATTTTTCTAGCTAACGTGATAGCTTCATCACTTATTTTTTCAAAGTCAAATGAGCATTCTGATATGACATCAGCGAGGACTTATGCCTTAATTACTGATCTAGGTTTATATTGGAGGCCATATTGTCCTAGTTCTATCGACCAGCATAGCATTCGGCCTGACGTCTTTGGCTTGTGCGATGTCTTTTGTAAATGCTAGTTGGTTATTACTATTCCCTGGTGAGCTTGTAGGTAGATTTTGAATTTCTTAGTGGATAGCACTAGCATATGCTACTTTTTCAATAGGGAGGTAATTTAGTTCTGCACCATGTAGCACTTTGTTGAAGTAATAGATTGATCTTTATATGTTTCCTTTCTCCCTGATTAGAACTAAACTTATTGCTTGTTATAAGGCCGATAGATAGATGAATAATTGTTCTCTAGGCATGGGTCGGCTCAATACTTATTCTGAGTTGAGATATGTCTTTAGCTCATTAAACGCTCTTTGACTGTCCTCCGCCCATTCAAAGTTAGCTGATTTTCTTAACTTCTTAAAAAATGGGAGGTATTTTTCAGCTGATTTTGATAGGAACCTGTCCACCTCGTTGTCTATTGCTGCCTCTCTTTTTGGTCTGAAACACCTTTTCTTCTGCTTAACCAGTTTAAATGTAGGGTCTATATTCAACTCATGAGTCATAATTTTCGGGTTGATGCCTCTCATATCTATTGATGACCATGTGAAAACAGCTGCATGGGAGACTAGGAATTGGCGAGCTTAGGCTTTCTGTTCCTTGCTGAGCGAAGAGTTTACCATCATATGCTTTTTTAATCCTAGTCTGATGGGTAATTTTTCTAATTCTTCCACAGGCTCATCTCATTGCTTAGGGATTTCTTTGGCTATGTCTACCATCATTTCTTCCTCTGTTTGGGAGAATAGTCTCCTAGTTTTTTTGCTTTTTGGTTCCCCTTGCTCTTGTGTCCCATAGACAGTGACTTCCCCTCCTCTAGGCGTAGGGATCGTCATTTTTAAGTGCCTGATGTGAGTTGTGGCATATAGGTCATAGAGGAGGGGTCTTTTAATAAGAATGTTATATGCCAAAGTAAGCTTGACTACCACAAAGTTGGCTATGGTGGTAACAGTCTCCGGAGATGTACCTAAGGTAATGGGTAACCTAGCTGTTCCTGCTGATGGTACTTCCATTCCGTCTGATGTGCAAACTGGTGTTCCCACGTCTTGTAGCTTCCCTTCTCTTAATCCCATTCTAGCATATACATTAGCAGTAAGGAGATTGACTGAGCTCCCATTCTCAACTAAAATTATTTTGACTAGGAAATTTATGACTACTACTTATATAACTAAAGGGTCAGAATGGAGGTGCTGTAGACTGCTGCCATCTATCTTGTGGCTTGATTCTCTAGTTCCATTATAGAAGATAAATTCGGGGGTTTCTTTTCTTCTTCGCAAGGCCTTTGTCTGCCTACGACTTGGTGGTTCGTCAGGTCCCCCTATGAGGCAGTTGATTATCTCTGTCGATCAGTCATTGGCCGATTGCTTCCCCTTATCTTTATTGGTCCTTCCCTAACCATTATTATTGTCCTTTACGAAATTACTTAAGTATCCTTATTTGATTAATCTTTCTATCTCTGCCATTAGTTGCCAACAGTCATTGGTGCTATGCCTATAGGTATTGTGAAATAGAAAAAACTTGCTTTTGCTTCTCTGGTCTACCAATTTTAGCAAGGGTTGGGGGCGAATCCAAATGTCTTTATCTTTAAATGCTACAAACACCTTAGCTGGGCTTCTATTTAAAGGTGTCCTTGATAGGTCGGGGGCATAAGGTGTCCGGCCTTTGCTGTTATTATTTTGCCCTATCCCTGGATTTTTCCTAGCCCTTTTCTCCTATTTTTTCATTTTGGGTTTTCCTTTTGGTGCCTTACCTCCTTTCCTCCTTTTGAAGGCAAAGGCATCGTCTTGCCTGATATATTTCTGGCTGATTGCCATAGCTTCCTCTAGAGTGGTAGGTGCATGTCTGCATAACCCTTTAAAGTAGTCAGTGTGGTTGGTGCCATTCTGTAATACCTCCATAGCTCGAGCTTGATCCAAGTTAGTGACTTTAAGAGCTTCTCTATTAAAGTGAGCTACATAGTCTCTTAAGGATTCCCTTTCTTTCTAGGTAACTACTTCTAAACTTTGAGTTCATTTCTCTAGTGGGATATTAGCTGCGAACCTTTGCATAAAAATTGTGGCGAGTTGACCAAAGTTGGAGATGCTTTCTTCTTTTAAACTATCAAACCACTTGGTGGCTGCTCCTTCTAATGACCCTTTAAAGGCTCTATATAGTACCTCATTACTCCCTGTTTGGAGTTCTACTGCATATTTATAGTTTATTACGTGGGCTCTTGGATCTGTTTCTCTACTATATTTCTTTAGGACTGGTGGTTTGAATTTACTAGGCATTGCATATTCTTGGACTGACTTAGTGAAAGGAGACTTCAATGCTAGTTTAAAGCTTTTGTCCACAGATTTCCTCCCTATCTCCCTCTTAAGTTCGTCTAGGAATTTCTTAACCGTGTCCCTTATATCCTCCATGTTCCTTTGATTGGCCACCTCTTGCTCTTTAGATCTTTTGCCTTGCAATGAGGACTCCGTGGAACTCTGTTTACAGTCTTCATATCTTTTTATGTGTTTTTTGTTAGCTTGATTTTGCTCTTGGGTACCCCGCTTTTCATGGCTTTGACTTCTGCTCTTAATGTGGACACTTCATTCCTGATCAGCAGGATGGGTCTTTCTTGTTAAGAGGGTATCTCTAGTGTTGTGGGATGGTCTTCCGAGCTGGGACCTTTCTACATTGGACCTTTTCCCTTTACTTCATTCATTCTAGTGAGTCCTTTCGGAATCTTCTTTATGAGTGGCCTCAAAGTTTAGTATTCGATTCGGGTCTTCTTCTCGTACCAATTCAGTTCTAGCTCGGGTGTTTGGCAAGGGGTTATTTTGTGGTGTTTGCAGGGTTATTAGTAAAAACTATAGTGCAAATGTAGCCTCTAGTGTCAATATCACTGGTTAGTTGCTATTTGTTCTGAGGATGGATGAGTTAAGCTGTTGTAACATGATACCAACATCAAGAGGCCCTTTTCGACCTATAGGGGTGTGAGTCTCATCTTGGTCATGAATTTCCATATGAATTTGACTATTCCTGGGATCTCTGAGAACATTGTCTTGATCGTTATGGCTATTCCCTGCCATGATGGCGAAAGAAAAATTACGAATGATTTTAAAGGGATACAATGCATCTAATCATTTTCCACAGACAGCGCCAACTTAACTGAGCTGAATTCTATCAAGCAAAGAATATTGCTTGTGTATTGAACTAGAAAAGATTGAATGAATAAAACAACCTTTGAATGAGATAATTTGCCTAGAGATTTTATTGAAGGTAGATGAACTATAATGTCATGGAATCTGCCTTAAGGTCTTACAGTGGGGGTATTTATAGATAATAGGTTTTCATCTTATTTGGACAATAAGTAGAAGAGTCTAATCTGAACAAGATATTGATTTGGCTTTACTTGTTCTAATTCATCTATGATGCTTAATGGGAATAGGAAATGGACCACTTCTTCTTTCAAGATGGGTTTTACTAGTTATATAATACCTACTGGGCCTGGGCCCATTCTTGACTTATTTAATCCCCTCATCAATTGATATTGCAACATTTTAGAGTTGGGAAATCAATTTGTAGTATTCCCAAAGTTTGGAATGATAAAAGCAATTATTCCTTTTTCTTTTTTCAAATAATTGATTTGGATGGAAATTCAAATTCAAAATTTCACAATTTTAGAAGGTTAATTGGTTTATCCTTAATATTTATATATCTTCAACATAAACCTCATAGAAACTTCCTTGGACTTGTGCATATACGACCATATCTGTTTTTGAAATGGGTAAATGCTTCTTAAGATGATGAAAGTTTTAAACTCATTATTATATGTGCGACTAACGACAAAGCCGAATGAAATGAAACTTATATTAGATTTTACATATATGTCACCATCGGTCAATCAACTTCACAAAGAACTAATTTCGCAGATTTAATTGGTTTATTATCAATGATAATATCAAATTACAATGATTAGAATATAATTAATTTTGTCAAAGTTCAAGGGTGATCAATTTGTTTAATTACTTTGATATGGTCTTTTACATAGTCTAAGTCCGGCTTAACATATTGGCTTTTTATAATGATCTCTAATCCCAATGGAACTTAATAAACTCACTTTCACTACCTCTCTTTCAAAGAATTTATGCATCATTAGTCTTTCCTTTCTCTCTTACTAATTTCTTTGAGGAGATTAATAATTAAGTTAATTAAAGCTATAATGGGGGATTTGAAAGGATTAGCAAAATCAAAAATGATGGAGCTTGAAGAATTGTATTTGGGAATTCCTGATGATTCAGTTAACCTTACATTTCAAGATCTTGCAAATGTAAAACAAAGTGCAAATTCATCACCAGAAAAGAAGAAATCTACACCCAATATGAAAACAATTCAAGAAGGCAAATCTTCTTTAAACAAATTGCCTAGTCTTGACTTTAATAGAGCCTTGCAAGAATCCAAGAATAATCACCATCATTCTAAGTATCACCTTCATGATCACGTCGGTAATGAAAACCATCACCACCTCAACCACCACCAGCAAAACCACTATCACCACCACCACCACCACAGATACCATGATGCAGAAGGCATGCATATGTCGGATGGTCATCATGGATATGATTTTGGTGGTCATAGGGAATTTAGGCATGAAATGGAGAATAATAGAGCTTATGATGATATGAGTGTGATGAGCATGGGCATGAACTCTATGTATCAAGAAAGAGGTGGAAGGCCTCGCCGGCCGGGGATCCCTCACTCTAATATTTGCACCATTTGCTCTACTTACATCTATATTTTCAGGCGTCGCTGCTTGGTAAGTATTGTTAGAAAATACCAAAACAATATATATATATATTGCTTTAATTATTTTTAAACAAAATAACTGACTTTGTTTGTGAAAAAAAATAATTCTTTAAGAAAAATAATAATTTTATTTATATTTTTTGGTAAATTAAACTATTTTTTAGTAATTTTTTTAGTTAAAAAAACTTTTAATTTTATGAAAATTTGACTTATTTCTTACAAAACAACAACTTTACAAAAAAAATAATTTCGTAATTACAAAAAAAATTACTCTCTTATAAAAAATCATAATCTTCTTATATTTTTTCATAAATTAGACTTTTTTTTTTTTATAAAGTTATAGATATATAAATTTAAAATAATACCTTAATCATTCTAATATTTCTTATTTTTAATTAATAAAATATAATAGCAGATTAATTTAATTATAATATTTTAAATATTTTAATTATATTTACTATTTAATATAATTAAAAAATAAAATTTCATATTTTATTTTAAAATAAAATAATATAAAAATTTGCCTATATGATGATATTTATAAGAAGATTATAATTTTTTTAAAAAGAGTAACATTTTTTCTTAATTATAAATTATTTTTCACAAAAAATTGTTGTTTTATATAAAATAAATCATATTACAAAACTAATTATATTTTCGTAAAATTAGAATTTTTTTCGCAGTTAAGTAAAATTGCAAAAAAAAAAAGTTTAATTTATGAAAAAATATAAATAGAATTATGATTTTTCGTAAAAAATATTATTTTTTCGCAACAAATTAGATTATTTTATTTAAAAATAAAGTAATTATAAAAAATACCATATATATATATATATATATATATATATATATATATATACAAAGAGTCAAATCCTGAACCATTTTACTGGAGCGCCGGATATTTTTTGTAGTTTACTCATAGATTAATGAAAAAAAAAATTAATAATATTGTGTCAAAATTCATTATTCAAAAAAAATTATTATTTTTAACTTTAAAATTCAAACAGTAAAGAATTTTATTTTAATTTCATTTCAATCTATTGAAACAAAAATTAAAATACGAAAAACACTATAAATAATAATTATATTTTCTATAATACGACAAGTATATAATATAAATTTTTTTTTATGCTCTAAAACTTTTTTATATATAAATTTTAATTATTTATATGTAAAAATATGTATTTTCATAATTTTTTTATATATCATAATTGAGTTTGGAGGGCGCCCGTTCAAACTCGCCCCTGATTGAACTGAAAAGTTTTTTTTTTTTTAATTTATTTATTCATTATTTATTATTATTGTTATTATTATTGGTAAATTATCATGATCCGACCTAATTCATTAATCAATCTCTTTTTTTTTTTCCAAAAATAAATTATTTAATCACTAAAATTTGAAAACATCAACTATTTATATTAATTTGAGATCCGATGTTACTTACTGATACCTAAAAAAAAATCCTAATATATCAATAAAAATTATTCTTCACATGCTATATAGGAAAAGAATAAATAATGTATTTTTAAATTACTGGTCGATTGATTTTGTTGTATTTAATCAATTTTACTTAATCTTTTTAAGACAACTTATTAGTTTATATTTTTAAAAAGATAGTTTGAAACCTTGTTTTTAATTGTTTTGGAGATTTTATGAAAATTTATGTCTAAGTTAAATGTTTAAACATAAATTTTAATAACATCCAATCAACATATTTAACATATTGTATTTCCTTCCAATAAGTAATTGTAACAACAATATCAAACTGACACAGTAAACACTAATAGTTGCATATGTGATGGGTTGATGTACAGGTATGTGGAAGGGTGTATTGCAGGAATTGCGTGAGCACAGGAATGGGAGAAATGACTGAAGGGAGAAAGTGCATTGAGTGTTTAGGGAGACTATTCAGCCAAAGGTAACTTATGCATATATTTTTACATTAATTTCCATTAAATTTATCTCCTGGGAATTAAAACAACAGGCTTAATTTTATCCAATTTATTCCTCACAATAGATAAATTGACGTCCAAGTTAAATAATATACTTTCATTAATTTTTAAAGTAGTGAATTTAGGTATTTGACTAATCTAAAACTTTTATCTATCCTCAACCATTTAAGTTGTGGATGATAGACAGTTGCATGTAATTGTACACTTAAATATAATATTATAATAAATGTATTTATGATTAAAGTAATAAATTTATATTTGAATCATTTTCCTCAATGTTACAATTCAGATACTCAACACATGTTCAAAAACTTGTCACCATTAAATTAAAAGTTGATTATCAGCAGTTTCTAGCTCCGTCAAATTTAATTAGGAGACATTGAAGTAACTAAATTTGCTGTCCGAAAACATCAAAAAAGGGGGCCAAAAAAAAAAAAAAAAAAGGAAACAGGTTTTAAAAAAAAAAAAAAAAAATTGCCGTCCTTTTAACATTTTAAACTTGAGCTTCGTGCCCATAATATGTTGGGTGTATATATATATATATATATATATATATATATATATATATATATATATATATATATATATATATGCAATTTGTTTTTACATTGGAAACTATGCAATTTTGGAACTAATATAAATGCTTTAAAAATAAATTACAAGTTAATTAATATGCTTTATTCTATATTCCAGACTAACATTATTTTTTTTTTGAGTATTAGAAAGTGATTGACTTAAGCCTGATGTATTTTTACGTAGGAAAATGTAATCTCACTGAGATAATTAATTACTTGCAATTGCATTGCATTAGTAATATTTTCGGGTTTTGTAATTTGGGTGTTATATAAAGGTACATACAAAGGGCAGCAAAGGTGGAGTGTTGTTCAAGGTATCCAAGCAATGTAAAGCAGGCAGAGCTTAGATGGGCAGAGAAAGGTCCTAGAAGAACTGGGGAAAGGGCAAATGGTAACAGTATAATGGTCTCAAGATCAAGAAGCCCTGTGAACCCAATGACTCCATCTAGGGCGCATGTTCACAATAGCCCTCCTTCTTTTGTCTCCACCTCTTCACCTTATTCGCCTTACTCTCCTAATCATCACCATCTCCCATTATAGGAAATTAAGGGTCCTGATTTCATTACACACTCTTTGCAATTATTAATCTTGCTCTTTTTTCTTTTTGGTGGGGGGACTTTGATTTTCTAGTCTTATTATTAATTATTTACTTCTTTTAAATTTTAGATTCAAGGTTTGAAAAGTAGTGTAATCAGGAAGTATTTCATGTGTGTTAAATGTTGTTGAAGTTCAAATTCTAATAACCCTCGTCTTTTCAAGAATTTTCAATTTATAAGAAAATATTTTACTAATAGTTTCTGTTGTACTTGTTTAGTTATATCATGATAGTGGTATTCCTTTTTCTTTTCAAGCAAATTTGGCCACAATAAGAGGTTTATTGAACTCAAAACTTCTCAGTTTTAGAGACCACTATTCTAATATTTTTAATAAAAACTTATATGATAATTATGGTATTTTTTGAAAAAGAATTATATGATAATTATGACATTTTTTGAAAAGGAAATATCATATGAGTTCTATTAAGCAATACACTACAAAGAAACACTGATTCACCAACTGGAATTACTAACAGATTGCCTTCGGTTGGTAATTACTAATTAAATACCGACTAAAGTTGAAATTAAAAAATATAATCAAAATACAGACATATTGCCGACTGATTGCAAATAAAAATTATCAATCGAAAAAATCGGTCAGTAAATTCAGCGACAATGGTTGGTGCATTAATTTATTGACCGATTTATCACTAGTTATCAACTAAAAATAAACCAAAAGTTAGGCATGAAACCTTTGGCTGGCATTAATGTTTACCAACCAAATTAGCAACCGTTTGTCATATGGCAAAAATATATCGGTTGGTAATTAATCGGTAAATTATACACTTTGCCGACCAATTACCAACCCACAGTAAAATATAAGTCAAGTGCAAAAGTTTAAATGACATCAAATTTATCGACTGATTTAGCTACCAAATGCCATATGTCAATATCATTCCATCGGTAAATGGTCGGTAAAATATACAAAAAGTTTAATAATATACCGACTGATTATCAAATGATTATTGATTGTGTGCCTTTGACATGTGGATTTTGGTGATTAATTTGGCGTTGAATTATAAATAAATACATATTTGGTGTGTAGACGATTGGCAAATTTCATTAGTAAAAATTTAGATAAAAAGCCCAACAATTCGATCTTTTTCCCTCCTCTCTTCTTGCTCTCTTCTTCTTCTCTCCCTCTCTTCTCCTCTGTGCTGCCACTCTCCCTTGCCGCCGACTACAGATTTTTACCGGCCGTTCTCTTCTCTCAAGTATATATAATTTATTTAGTTTTCTATTTCTTTTTTTTTTTTTTTTTCTGTGGTGTATATGTGTGGGTGGGTGGGTGTGAGGGTGTGTTTGTGTAGGTGTGTATAATTTTGGTTAATTTTTTATTTGTTGAGTTTTGTTTGTTACTTGGGTTTAATGATTTATATTTTTTAGATTTGTTGATTTAATTAATATTTTTTTATTATATTATGGGTTTGTTGGTATATATGGGTTTGTTAGTATATATAGGTACATGTGAATTTTGTATAATTTTCTATATAATTTTTCTGTTGATTTATAATTTTGTTGTTTATTGATTTTGTTGATAGTTTTGTTTGTTGTTTGTTAAAAATTATTTTTATTTTAATTTTGTTTAATGGAAATTATAGATAAATTTTCATGTTAATTTTCCATAATGGAAATGATTTTTATGGGGTATGAAAAATTTTCTATTAATGTATTTTCGTGTTATGAAAATTATGTGGTATTAAATTAATGTAATTTCTTAATTTAATGAAAATTTACATGGAAATTATTTTTTAGTGGTATTAAATTAATGTAATTTTTTATTTAATTTTTGTAATTTTTATTAAATTTCTTTGTAAATAAAATTTATGTATTTTATTTATTTAATTTGTATTTTATTTTTTAAATTGATGTGTAATTAAATTTCTGTATTTTTAATAAATTTATATATACTTTTATTAAATTATTGTGTTTTAATGTGATTTATGTGAATTGGTAATATAATTTTGTGCATTTTGATTAATTTTGATGTTTTTAGTTTATAATCTTAGATTATAATTTCATAAAAATTTTGTAGTTAATTTTATTATAATTTATTAATTTGTTATTAGACAATTTTATTATAATTTATTAATTCATAATTTTAATTACTTGCAATTCTAATTGTAGTTTACTTGGAAATTTTACTTGATGTATTAATTTGATTTTCTGTGCTACAAGAGATAAATATGTTAATTTTTTCTATAACTTGCGAATCATAATTACATATATTATTGTATTTATATTTATAATTTGAATAAATGTGCATTTAAATTTGTGTATTTTTTATAATTTGGCATGTAATTTATAATTAATTGGCATGTGAATTGTAATTTATTGCATGTAATTTGTCATTAATTATGATGTAAATTATAATTTATTAGCATGTATTTTATATTTTATTTTAGTTTACTTTGTATTTCATTTTTCTATGTTTAATGTAAGAGAAGTTAGTAAATGTCCAATATTTAAGCAATAAAAATAAATAAAAAAACGTAAAATGACATTATAATTTAAATGCAAATTAATAATAGAATAAAAATAAAAACTTTGAACTCAATATATTAATATTTATTAAAATTAAGAAAAATAAAATTACATTATAAATATAAAAAGAAATAAAATATTATATTCCACAGCAACTGAATATTTAAATTTAAATATTATACCAATGATAGGAAGAAAATGAAATTAAGAGAAAATAAGTATGATTAATTAAAAATATTAAAAGAACAAAGAAAAATAAAAATGCCATCAAATAAGATATTGAAAATGCAAGAATTTTAATAAATATAAAAAACATCAGAGTTTAATTCTAATTAGGATTAAAATTATTATTAACTACAAAATATATAAAGACCAAGAAAAAATAAATATGCCTTAAAATAAGAAATTTTAAATACAAATATTTCATAATTTACTAAAAATAAAAAACTTTATTTTTAATTATTATTAAAATTAGAATTAAATAAAAATATACAAAAACCAAGAAAAAATAAATATACTTTAAAATAAGAAATTTTAAATGCCAGCATTTTATAATTTATCAAAAATATAAAACTTAATTTTTAATTATGATTCAAATTAAGATTAAACAAAAATATAGAAAGACCAAGAAAAATTAAATATTCCTTAAAACAAGAAATGTTACATGCAAGCATTTCATAATGTATCAAAAAAAACTTTGTTTTTAATTATGATTAAAATTAGAATTAAATAAAAATATACAAAGATCAATAAAAACTAAATATGCCTTAAAATAAGAAATTTTTAATGTAAGTATTTCATACAATATCAAAAATAAAAAAATTAATTTTTAGTTAGGATTGAAATTATAATTAATAAAGCATATATAAAGAAGATGAAAAAATTCTTATTCCATAAAAAAAAAATTAAATACAAGCATTTCATAATTTATCAAAAATAAAAAAAAACTTTTAAATTTTAAATGCAAATATTTCAATTTATTTATTAAATTTTGTTGTTATTTTTTTATATTGTGACTTGTATTTTATTGATGAATGTTTATTTTTTATATGGTTATTATTTATGCTAGTTTGCACATTCTTTTATTATTAATTATATTTTTGGACTTCGCATAATCAGATGCCCAAAAATACAGTTAATTAAAATCACTAATAAAATTTAGGCATACCCGTAGATACCCGTTTGGTGTCCTTCTCATTGGATGATAAGAGGATATTAAATTGTACAAAGTGAACAATTTAGATATTTCATTGTCTATATAGCTTATTGATCATTTTATTTCATACTCTTGTTTTTAAATTTCGATATTAGCTTCTATATGTTCTCTTAGTGTATATTGAAAAATATGTTAATTCATGATATTTTTCATTGTGTGCACTAGGAGAACTGTAAGAAAATGCTGCCAAAATTTTTATAGGAGTATGAGTTTTGAATGTACTAGTGATAATTATATAACAATCAGTTTCTAAATAGGTTAGGTTTTTACCTTATAGGGGAGGAGATATAAAGAGGTAGAATTAGTTCTGTGAAAATTAATGAAAATTAAAATCAACATATATAGGGACATTTTTTACTATGATTGAAATGCAATAATATTATTTCCTTAACATTTAGGATTTAATCATGAGATCATATAGAAATTAGATGTATTCTAGACTTAAAGATGAGTATCTACATCCAGAATTCTTAGATGGTGTTAATCATTTCATTGAATTTGCTACACTAGGATGGGTCAACGTGTTGTTATGTGGAAGCTTAAGGTGTTTGGAATGAAGAGTCATGACAGTCAAGTTTTTATGCAATGATTACTCGCTATTACATTCCGTGAACTTTTGCCAAGGTATGTTTGGAAACCATTAATGGTGATGAGCTTATTTTTCAAGGAATTGACTTCGACAATGATTAGGGAGAAAGACATGGTAAGGCTTGACAATGACATTTTATTTATCTTATGTAAATTAGAACAGATTTTTTCCCCAAATTTCATTTGCTCAATGGAGCATCTACTAATACATCTAGATATAAGGCTCAGATAGTAAGACCCATTCAGTATCGATGGATGTATCCATTTGAGAGGTGAATTCTAAATTTCTTTTTTCCTCTTGCATTCATATAATCATTTCCACTTAAATTTATATTAAAGTCCTATAAATATTTCTTTCGTAGATTTTTTCATCATTTGAAACATAATGTCAAGAATAAAGTGAGATTTGATGGGTTGATTTGCAATGCATAAAGCATCATCATTTTGCTCTTACTATTTTGAACCCTATGTATGTATAAGGCATTGGGGTGTATCTCATAATGATGATGGCGGAATGACTGAAGGGGATAATATCCCAAGAAATTTATCAATATTCACTCATCTAAGTAGATAATTTGGTCGACCTAAACAAAGAATGATGACCAATTAAGAATATAAGGCAGCTCAGTCTTATATTCTTCTCAATTGTCTTGAAGTAACAGAATATGTTGAATAAGTTAAATTTTATAACTTTTACTTAGTGTAGCTGTGAGTCCTCAAATTTGTACCCTTAAGATCTGACTGCAGCTTGACGCCTGCTAAGAATAGTGTGCTACACAGAGCCAGTACGGAGGTCTTACTACCCAATTAGTGGGCAGAGGTCAAGAGGGCAATGCCTTGTTGAAAAATAAATTTCCTCAAAATTACACTTTCAGGTGACCAGCACTTGATTACGAATCATAGAATCAAATTGGGTCCAAATTAGATCAAGAATGGATGAGAATGGGCCAAAAAATGAGGTGCGAAAACCCGCAGGCCGATGTCCCTGCAGTAGCCTATTAGCTGCCATAGTGGGTGCTGCGGTTGCCACAACACCTTATCAATTACTGCAGTGCATTTTTCCTGAATCCCACATTGAAGATTCACTCTTTTAAGCCTCTAGACTCCCCCCTATAAATACCTTACACCTCCTAACAACTTTCATACACAAGTACATACTCCTATACTCCCCCTAAAGATTTCTACCCTATTCCTAAGCCTCCCAATCATCAAAACCCTCTTTCTAAACCTCTTAATCTATAAAATCCATTCCAAAACCTATTTCATCAAATAAAACCCCATTTATAAGTCTCCTAATCACCTCAAACTGTCTCTCTAAGCCTTTTAATCAAGAAAATGTGCAATTCAAGTTCTTTCTTTCAAAGGAAATTTGTGAAACTTAGATTCAGTGCTAAGCTCGCTCTCTATGTTCCTTGTCCCCGAAAGCCAAAGGTAAAAGTTCTTTCCTTTTCCTTTTCAATTCCAATTTTAAGATCTAAATTTGAAAAAAACCTAATTTTTGTTAATTAAAATCTGACCTAATTAACAAATATCTAAGCCCTTAAAATCAATCAAAACATTATAACAAAGGCAATGACTTAAAAACCCCTCTTTCGCAAGAAAGAAGAACCATGGGGTTTTTTTCCTATTCAAAAGGATATGCAGGCATGCCATCTCTATGGTATTCAACTCTACTAAAATTAACAACTTCTTCTCTCTATCACCTTCTTTACATAGTTTAGGATTGACATTGCTTTTCTTAAATAAAAGTCAAAATTTTAGTTCTTTTTATTACAATTTTTTTATTACTTTTTCTTACTTTAGTTGTTTAGATTATATTTGGGAAAGTGTGCTTTTCTTAGAACCCATAAGGGCTAAGGAAAGATCGCCTGATTTTGATATTTTAACTTTTAATAATTTTATGTAGTTTTCTATTATTTTTGGCATTTTATAATTATCATTATTTAACATTTGCCATGCATTGCATGAATAATATTTGTTTCATGCATCATATTATATCTATTTATGCATACATAAAAATTTCTTTTTTACAAAAGTTATTTTATATTTAAGCCAAACCAATTTTTTGCATTGTTTTAACCAAAACCTAGTCTACGAGCCCTTTTTGGTCATTTGAGAACTGGTGCTTTTCCTTGGGATAAATGGTATAATTTTGGAGTCAATAAAATTGGATTTTTCCTTTAATTTTCCCAACTAAAATAAATAAAGTTAAAGTGGTGACTCCTTTTGCAAAGTTACAATTTACAAAATATAATTTTTTGAACTGATAGCGGGTTCCAATCGTGATGTCTCTCCCAAATGAGCATTTTCGATTTCCTTCAACGGATTGGACTGGTGCTTGGGCGAGGCCTTATAGTAACTATCAATGGCTATTTAGATTGTTCAACTCATACTCATTCCTTTCTTATTTCGTAAAGTATATATATTGAAACATTGAGGCAAACTATCCCAAATATTTCAATAGATGATATAGACACGAAATTGAAGATAGATTTTTCTGGCTGGTTTAAGTCATATGTGAGTATAAAGTCATATCATTAAATTTGATATTTTAAATTTCACTTGCTGAAAATGATATGGTTTAATTTTTTTTTTTCAACTTATAAGCTAATGATACTGCATGGTATCATAAATAAATTCATTATTGACTTGGCTAAGGGTCTATTGCACTTTGTCATGATGTATCCTATTTATTTTAGACTGAATACAAGTTTCACACAAAACAATATAGTTCTGATAGATCATCAATCAATAGTGGGATCTATATAAAGGGTTTGAACTACAGTGAGAATGTATATGACTACTATGGTCAATTAATCGAGATGATGCAACTAGAATACCTTGCACTTTTAATTAAAAGAATAGTGTTATTCAAATGTGAATGGTTTTATCCAATACTAAATTTGGAAATGAAATTATAATCTCATTGAAATCAATCACAGGTGGAGGTTTAATAAGTATGAACCATTTATATTGGCGCTACAAACTTGTCAGGTGTATTACATTCCTTATTCGTCTCTATGATGAGATGAAGCCAATTGGTAAGTGGTATGTAAGGTTAAAGTTAGATTAGTTGTAAAGATTAAGGATGTGTCTCATATTAAGACATCATCTGAAGAAGCATTCCAAGAAGATGATGTTAATTCACATTGCATCAAAATTAATGAGGATGGGCCACCTAAATCTTTAAACAATTTGAATGAATCATTTCTTAATCTGGATGAAGAAGATAATGATTTAGATGATGAATATGAGTTGAATCAGAATCTAAATCAATGGATGATATTACTAACGAAAATGATGTAGAAGAAATTGATTTTGAATAATTGTAATTTTCTATTTCAAGCATGTATTTGAATTCTTGTAACTATATAAAGACATAAACTTTTTTTTTTTGTTTTAATATTTTTGCTATTACCCTTATATTTTTGTATATAATTTCATATAATATATCCTATGCAAAATATTGATACCATATATAATAAATGTCGAGATGTGTGTCCTCTACTAGAGATGATGCTACTAGAAGAGGTCGGAGTCGTGGACGAGGTACTGTTCGTGGTCAGGGTACATCTTCAGAAGGTTGAATACCTATATATCAGCCTCTAGCTCCATCCACTTCTTCACCTCTAGCCTTTGCCACTTGTACACCTACACCTTCTATCATTCATACACCTACACCTTATATCGATACCTTACAATTCATACAGCCAATCACTGGTTCCCTCTCCCTCGTGACCTTCCCTATTTCTACTGCCCCACCTTCTTCTTCCATTTCTAGACTACATCCTCTTCATCTAGGCCTACTACTGATGCTAATGCTAATGACTGGGCATACTATTATCCTATTCACAGATGCACAACCTACTTGGAGGATGGCTAGTATGCTTACCAAATCTTTCATATTTGTATTTTTGAATCATTTTATTACTTGCACTATTTGTAATTAACATTTAATACTTCCACAGTATTTACACAATCAGTACTATAAGGAAGATAACTAAGATATTCAAAACCAATCTTGATCCAGCTGGCATCATATGGAAGAGAGTGCTACAAAAGACCAAGGACTACTGTTGTGAAGAATTCAACGTATGTAAATAATATTTAATAATAAGTATACAACCCTATATATATATATATATATATATATATATATACATATATATTTAGTGTATGATGAATAATTATAATTAATGATTTGTTTTTTACTTTCGAGTTATACTGTGTTCGGTTTTATTTTTTAAATTGTTGTAGAAGCACTAAATCTAAGATCAGGTGATTGACATCATAGTTCATTTAGCCTTCTTCAAGAAGGCTACAGAAAGGTATAAGGATCTCCTATACTAGGTAAAGAAGAAGCAAGATACTTGGATGCCCGACAATACCTAGAATCAGTTGCAAAAGCATTGGACATATGTTGAACATTAGAGGATACCCCAACAGGCTTCCAAGAATAGGAAGTCAGAGAAGTGCGGCCTAGCTTTCAATATGTTTAAGTACACTGGACGTTTTATATTCCACGAGGAGTATGCTAGGTGATTAGTAAGTATTTTCCTTCATAATTCAATTTGTTTTTCAAGTAAAGCCTAATTTAAATTGTTAATATATATATAGTTCTTAACAGGCTTGGATATTTGGCTTGAGGGTTGATCCCATCGAGCTCTTCGTGCACTCACACACACACACACACACACACACACACACACACACAAAGAAGCACAATGGGAAGACTTTTATTAACTTGAGATCACAACGGGTTTATGTAAAAGTTTATCTCAAATTAAATTAAAATGCAAATTCAAATTTTGAGCTATTATGATAATAATTATTATTATATAAAATGAAAGAGGATATCCCAAACATCTACTAGTGTATGTCCTAGCTAGCTCTCACCCACACCTATAGATGAGGGAGACTTAGCCGTTGGGAGATTTGAGAAGGGGAAGCTATATAGGATCAGTCCACAAGCATGTAGATAATATAAATATCACGGTGCCAGTTCATTTTCTACTCCAACCCAACCACTGCATCTTATAGCTGAGCAAATGTAGAGGAGATAGACAGATGAGTTCAGGAGGTGTTAGAGATATGCAACAATAGATACAATAGTAGATATAGGGTCTAAGGGATTTCTCACAAGCCTTAGTTTCGCAGACAGGGATTTCTATTCCACCTCATCTGCAGACTGTTATTGCTTCTCCCCCTCCTCCTCCACCTTATCCGGCTCCTCATTAATCTTATACTACTAGTGATGATGAGGTTGACTACATCATCAATCTGGATACAGATGATGCTGACAAAACTATTGATTTAGATTAGACTTGTAGTTTTCTTTCACTTATATATATATGTGTGTGTGTGTGTGTGAATACTACTTCACTAATTTTTTTGTTATACATATACAATTTATATTTATATTAAATTATATTTTTTATTATAATTTATTATATAACATTTCTATGACCGTTATACATATACAGTTAACCGACCAAAATAAATATTTTTTATTAATTTTTAATTACTTTACCAACTATTTATGCGTCCACATCTATTTATTAATTATTATTTTTTAAAAAATGTTTGACCAATTACTAACTTAAATTAATAATTTATTATTATTATAAATTATTTACTGACTAATTTCTGACTATATTTATATTTTAATCTATTTTTTTAAATGCATTTACTGACTAACATGAAATGTTTACTAATTATGTTTCAGTCGGTAAGTTTATTGATAGATTGAAAATTCAGTCAATAATGTTTTATCGACAAATATTATATTAGCTTTTTGTTTGCTCAGTATTTTAATTTAGTGACCATATATTTATTTTTACTGACCGAAATTTCAGTAAGCGTATTGATAATATCTTATAGTTATAAAGTAATAAGGGTTCTACACAAAATAATAATAATAATAATAATAATAATAATAATAATAATAATAATAATAATAATAATAATAATAATAATAATAATAAAGGAAAATGCTTACAAATACAAGGCTAGTATAATCTCCTTAACAATGGGGACGTATGAGACAAGTTTTGGCATATGCTCACTATAAGACATGTCTAGAGGTGGGATAGAGCGGGTCTGAGACCTTGTCTGAGCGCCCCTCCCTTGCTAGGCGAAATTACCTTAAGGATATCTCATAGAACAAGTTTTGCTGCTCACGATTGGAATGGCATCATTTGGAAAATTAATTTTTGATTTGAAAAAGTGATTTTGGGAGTTGCTACCCTAATTTACTTTAAAATGGAAATTAAGGAAAAACCCATATGTGAGTCCAATTTGTTAATTTACACAATGATAAAATCAGTAGCCTTGAACCAAATGAGTTTGAGGACTAGATTTTTTGGTTTTCAATAATCTTGATTTGGCTCTTTAGTTCAATTTGACTTTGAAAATTAATTTCATACATGACAAGTATTAAATGGCAATCGTAAGTATAATATAAATGTATGGGAAAATTAAAGAACAATTAAGTAAAATATCCATGAATTAAGAAGAGTATTCCCTCTAGTCCTTATGGATTCTAGGTGAACCACAAAATCACTCCTTAATTCTAAAATAGTTAAATCAACTGGATACACTAATTATATTGGAAAATAAAAGAGGAAAGGAGATTGATTGGGATTTGCAATTTGGATTTAAATTTCAAATTTGCCTACTTACCCCATTGAATGAGGATCAAAATCCTTGTAGTTTATTCCATGATTAAGTAGAGAGTTTAAGGGTTGATCATATTGATTAGTTTAGAGGTTGGATTGATAGAGGAAAGTGTTATACCTTTGCGTGAGTTGGGCGAAGGTTTTTGTCAGATTGAAATGTGTGAACCCTTAATTATGCACTTCTCAGAATTACAGACCATTTAGTTAGGAAAGGAATAAATCAAGGCTCTTAAGTCATCATCAAATCATCCAGGACTCAGTAACGGGTGCAACACAATTCGAATCATGGAAAACAGATGAGAAACGAGTGAGAACGGACGAAAACAGGCAGAATGGGTGAATCAGAGTAAGTTGCCGCCATGCCGTAGAGCCTCTTGCGGTATCATAAAGCCCTCTGCGGCAGTGCTGTAGAGACCTGTGCGATGTTGTAGAGGCTTGTGTGGTAACGGCGGTGTGTTCCTGCTCCTATATTGGAAATTTTAGCCTCTATGCTTCATTCTTCCCCCTATATATAGAGGTGGTCTCTCTACTCTTAAGACACCAGCTTCGAGAGCTTGAAATATAATAACTTTAAGCAAAATGCATTGTATTTGCTCCTTACTTCGCAAACCAAGTTGGGGGGTTTCTCCTTGATTCCTACTAGACTAGTTTAAGGCTTTCCGCATGCCTATTTGAGGCAAGTCTCTTGCCCAAGGCTCATGTCCGCCACCTAAGGCTAGCCGCTGCCCGCCATCCAACGCCAGCCGCCACCCACCAAGGCTAATTGTCACCTGTTATCCAAGGCCAGCTGCCGCTCGCCGAGGTAAGCTCTATTTTCCTTTAATTTTCTTTTAGTTTCTTTGCCTCTTTTAGTTAGTTAATTAAATTGATTCATCTAGGTTGCTAGCTAATCAACTTGGTAATCAATTAAATTAATTAATTAACTCAACCCTCTTTTAATCAATCAATCAAAACATGATAAAATGGCTAGGCTAAACTAACCCCTTCGCAAGATGGGAGAACTGCATGGATTCTGATTCCCATTCAAAGAGATCCATAGGCATGCTTGGTTCAGGCATCAAATCCGATTAAAATTAATCAACTATTCCCCTATCACCTTCTTCACTTACTTTTGTGTTTGTTTCTTTGCTTTATTATTAGAATTAGTTTGGAGAATGTGTGACTTCCCTAGAACCCATAAGGGTTAGAGAAGGTATCCCCTAAGTTTGGATTTCATTGTAATATTAACTCTCTTTTATTTTGAATTCTAATTATGTATAAACTTTATGGATTGAATGATCATGCATATTATAAACTGTTCATGCATTTTAGTTTGTTCATGAAATATATTTTAAGTCACTAATATATTAATTGGCCAAACTTATTTTGTTAAAATAAACTGAAAATCTAGTTTTCGAATCCTTTTTGGTTTCGAGGTTAGTGATCCTTTTTCTGTTGGATTATAATTGGAGTCAAATGGGTTTTTTCCTTATGTTTTCCCAAATAAAAATAAATTAAGGTGGTGACTCCTAAAAATAATTTTCAAATCTATTAAAGATAGGCCCGAGGGCTTCCTCTTGAGTTCTTTCCCAAATGAGCATTTCGATTCCCTTTAGTGGATCGGACCAGTGTACGGGTGAGACCTCATAAAATGCTGTTTTATTGATTCTGGAAAGCGAGTATCCTTTTGAAGGAGAGAAGATGAGAATAGAAGATTTGATTGATAAATTAATTAATTAATTAAAATAATTAATTAACTAATTAAGTGGGGTGAGTGGATTGATTAATTAATTAAAATGAGTAATTAATTAATTGGATTAGATGGGTGGATTAAAAAAGATTAATTTGATTTAAAAAAAAAGTGATTAATTAATTAATTAGAAGGATTAATTAATTAATTAATTGAGAGACTAATTAAAAAAAAAAAAAAAGAGAATTTGTTAATTGAAATGATTAATTAACTTGGTTGGAGTGGGTTGATTAATTAAGATAGAGTGATTAGAGGGAGAAAAAGAAAGAAAATTAGTGGATAGCCAGCTACACTAGCTCTTTGGGGTGAAGAAGTTGGTGGGAAATGGGGCTTTTTGGGGTGAAGAAGATGGTGGGATAAGGGCATCTATTTATAGGCAAATGGGGTAAGGGGTAATTTAAGGATTGCAAGAGTAAAAAGACCCAAAAAGGTAAGGCCAAAAGGGTTTGGAAATTAAGCTAAAAAGGGTAAAATGGACATTTTCTATGCAAAAAGAGGAACCACTAATGTTTGGTGAGTGCAACATTGTCCCAGTCACTGTGCGGTGCCACACTAGACTCATGCGACAAGTTGCAAGTTGAACATGTGTGTTCTCGCAGGGCAATCCTGTAATTGCCATGTGGCGTGGGCCCCAGCACACATTTCGAGATTCTCCTAGTTAGTTCTTTAAAGTTTTAGGTTAGTTTTCAGGAGTTTTGAAGTTCAGAAAATTCACCGGTCAGCATCGGTAGGCTTGAAATTAATTTTAGAACAATTGTGTAGTCAGTTTAAGGGAAAGTCTAGTCAGTTTTAGGAAATATGTTGTTTGATATAGGAAGTCCGATAAGGATTGGAAAACTGTCAATGTTCAAAAATTAAGTATTCTCCTACTAATATGATTGAAAGCCTATTTTTTGTTATGAGGGTGCTGTCTCCTGCTCCCTTGCAAGGAGCAGTGCCCCCTGGACCCTTGCCTGTTAATCGATTAGTGAGATTGCCATGTTGAATCTACATAGTGCATTAAATTTTGCAGGTATTAAGTTGCGGCTACATGATGAATGTGTAAAATTAAGGGTTCATAGCGGGTCGGAGATATCAATTTATTTTTTAAGCGTAAAAAATATATATTTATATCAAAATTATAATTTTATAAAAAAAAATATATTTACATAAAAATATGCATAAGATATACACACACTAGATTTTTCTTAATATTCTTCGCACGTTGATTCCCATTATAACTTACTATAACTCGTTTGAGATATAAATAATTATTCTAGACTTTCACTTTTTTCCTTGTTAAAAATTTTATGAATAGTATTTTGTTACTTAAGTATAAAATTATATACTTTTATATTAAATAAACTTTTTAAATAAATATCATAAGGTCGAAATCTTATTGGTCAACTTTTAACATTATCATGTAGTAATATTTATATAACTTGATCATTAAATTCACTTTAATTGTTAATTCCAAATAAAGTTAAATTTTCATGTGAAAACTTAAAAATTTAATGAAAATGTAATTATACATATATATATATATATATATATATATATATATATATATATATATATATATATATATATATATATATATATATATATATATATATATATTATATATTTATCCAAGTTGTATATTTGTGCATGTATAATATAATTAGACTTATGACACTAAATAATTTTAGATTCTATATAAATAAATGAATATACTTTAGAATGCAATACATATACAATATTGCAAGAGATGAGCATTTTTTACAATTTTAAATGATATTTTTATGTTCAAGAGTATATTAGAAAAAAGAAAGTAAAGGAATTGATAAATAGTTTTTATTATAATTTTCTAATTTATTTTGTTTTAGTCAAATATCATGCATTGCATAATTTCATATATAAAATATTTTAAAAAATTCACATGCATACATAAAATATTATTTCAAAATTAGTTTTACTTTTTAATTTTCTTTCATACAAATTTTTCAAGAAAATAATTAGTTCAAAAAAAATAAAATAATTAGTTCAAAAAAATAAATTTTATCTTCTTATTCTAAGCCACTTAATTGACATTCCATTAAGTAAAACAATTACTAATAACCTATATTATCTATTTAATTAAATACTTTTAAACTATTAATTACATAGACAAACTCATATACCAAATTATTATCTTTTAAACTAATAATTTTCTTTAGAATTTTCCATGAATTTTCATTTCAAAAATACTAAGATTATAATAAAACTTGGTATTACTTATTCATAATTTTATCAATTTTGCTTTATTAAAAAATAAAAAAATAAAAAAGAAGAAAAAGAGAAAGAAAAGAAAAAATATTAATAACGTGCATACTTATACAAATTAAGATAATAAAGTAATTATTATTTAATATATTAAATAATTTGTTAGTATATTCTTAGCTCAATCCATATTAATAATGTGCATAATAAAATAATGATTATTTAATAATTAATTATATTTAATATCTAACTACATTTAATTTAAATAAGAAAATAATGAATTCAATTAGAATAAGAAAAGAATAAAATAATTATTATTTAATCTAAAAATTCACTGAAAATATAATTAAACAAAATAGAAATTATCTAGGCTATACAATCGTGCATTTTAATACAATTAGAATGATGAGACAAAATAATTATACATTCTATAAAAATATATGAATGCACTTTAAAAGACAATATATATATAATATTGAAAGAAAATGAGTCAAGTATTTCTAAATAAATTAGTTCTTATAATTTGAAGTGATATTCTTATATTCAAGAATATGTTAAAGAAAAGAAATAAATGAATTAAAATATAATTTTCTAATTTAAAACTTAAAAATATAATATATATATGATTAACTAACTTGAAAATTGAAAATATTCATTATATTATAAATGATTTTCAATTGACTTTCAATTTTGATATATTTTGAATCTTTTGTGCATTGAAAATTTCAAGTAAATTTAAGTGTTTATAAAATCACAAATAAATTGATTTTTGTAGAATAACATACCATTATAAATAGAAAATTTTGACATTTGATAATACAATAATATGATTTTACTTATTGTTGTTAAATAAACTCTTAATTAGTGCATTTTCTTTTTCTGTTGTATCTTTTTATAAAACTAAGAGTAATTTTTTTAATCTAAAATATAATTTTCTAAATTCAAATTAGAAATAAATGAATTAAAATATAATTTTCTAATTTAAAACTTAAAAATATAATATATATATGATTAACTAACTTGAAAATTGAAAATATTCATTATATTATAAATGATTTTCAATTGACTTTCAATTTTGATATATTTTGAATCTTTTGTGCATTGAAAATTTCAAGTAAATTTAAGTGTTTATAAAATCACAAACAAATTGATTTTTGTAGAATAACATACCATTATAAATAGAAAATTTTGACATTTGATAATACAATAATATGATTTTACTTATTGTTGTTAAATAAACTCTTAATTAGTGTATTTTCTTTTTCTGTTGTATCTTTTTATAAAATTAAGAGTAATTTTTTTAATCTAAAATATAATTTTCTTAAATTCAAATTAGAATTTCTCTAGTTTATTAATATTCGAACAATCAAAATTACATTGGAATTTTTTCTAGTGTCTTAATATTCAAAATAACATTAAAAAAACATAAATGATTCTAATTGAATTTATTTATACAAAGTATTATTTTTTTTTAAACATACAAATTATTACTAATGATTAAAACAACTAATTTTTAAATTTATAATATAATTTCTCTAATTTGTTAATATTCGAACAATCAAAGTTATATTAAAAATTTTCTAACTTTTTAATATTCAAAATAACATAAAAGATATTAATTATTCTAATTGAATTTATTTATATAAACTATTATTATTTATTTTTTAAAAACATACAAATTGTTACTTATAGTTAAAACAACTAATTTTTAAATTGTAATGGAAGAAAGTAATAATTTACATAATTAAAGTCAAATTATAATTTCTCTAACTTATTAATATTCAAACAATTAAAGTCAAAAGAATTTTTCTATTTTTTTAATATTCAAAAAAAATTAAAAAATATAATTTATTCTAATTGAATTCTGTTTTTTTAAATTAAATATAATTAACCATATAATATATTTTATTATTTTCTTATTCTAATTGAATTTGTTCTTTTTTATTTAAATTAAATTAAATTAGATAATTAAACTATTAAATTATAATAATTATATAATTATAAATTTGTAATATAATTAATTATATATTAAATAATAATTATTTTATTTTTTTATTATAATTGAATTCATTATTTCCTTATTTAAATTAAATATAGTTAGATATTAAATATAATTAATTATATACACTAACTGAGAGTTCATTTAATAACAATCAGTAGAATTATATTATTTTATTATCAAATATCAAAATTTCTATTTATAATGATATATTTGTCTAAAAAAAAATTTATTTGCGATTCTATAAATATTTAAATTTATTTAAAATTTTCATTATATAATAGATTCAAAATATATCAAAATTGAAAATCAATTGAAAATCATTTATAATATAATGAATATTTTCAATTTAATATAAAAAATAATTTTTTAAAAAAATAAAATATCTTTAAAGGTAATAACTTAGTAATCAAAATATATTACTAATTTTTTTTAAAAAAAGTAAAATATCATTAAAGGTAAAAAGTTATTAGTATGAGAGAGAAATATAATTCACCTAAAAAAAAGAGTTTTATTAGGATTAATAATTTTAATGTCTATGGCTAATTAGTGACCTAACGAAATATAAAAGAAAATTAAAATTTGACCTAATGAATATGAAAGAAAATTAAAATTTGGGTATTCGAACAACATAAATAAACATTTAATCTTGAAAAAATTAAATTAGATTCCTTCAAAAAAATAAAATTAGATTTATAGTGGTATAATTTATTTACTTAGATGAAATAAAATTAGATTTATAATTTATTACATAAAGTTCTATTATATATTATATTTATTTTAATCTTAAAAATAAAATAATTTTAATAAATAATAGTCAAGGACTATATTATTTTCAAATTAAATATATAATTAGTAAGAGCATAATAAGGGACTGATAAATGTATATTTTATTAGATTTTGCCCCTTATTCTTATTGTGTTTTATTATTAAATTGAGTTTAATTTGCTTGTTAAGTGGTTTATTAGAGTCTTTTAAGGGAATTAGTTGATTTGGAGGCTGTGGATCAATTTATTTGAAAATTGCAAAGTTAAAGAGCGAATTCAGCAAATTTTAGGCATGGACTAAAGGTTACAAAATGTTACACACCTAGGAACATGGTCATGCATCAAGGCATGTTGAACAATCCTGCCCGTGTACCTAGGTGTGTTGCAGCCCTTGTTGAAGAGTTGGTTTCATGAAGATAGACGCTAACATGCCCTGGAAGATAGGCATGTGCTAGGGCATGTTGAGAAAAAAATGCACCTTTAAAAGACTATTCAAAGAGAAAAGAAGGGGAGTCTGATCTTTTTGGAGAGTTTTACTTGGGAAGAACTTTTTGAGAAGAAAGGAAGAGATCATAGCCAAAATCAAGAGGGAAGAATAAGATTTGGATGGATTTGAAGTGGGTGATTCAAGATCGAAGATAAGATTTTTAAGAACTTATCTATGGATTGTTTGATTTTTCATTCTCTTCTTTCTTGTTCATTGTTCTTTAAATTTACCATGAATTAAACTCTATTTATCTAGATGGGATGAACCCTAGTTTTGATTGTATAGATTGAATGATCGGGTTTTCAATCAAATCATCCTTGGATTGAGTTATATTTATGATTGATATTGATAAAATCTGATTGGCAATTACTAGCTTGTTGATTTGATATTTGATTTCTTATCAAGAAGTAAAGATACCGTTGATTTGATTTAATCACTCATGAATATTGGGGATTGCTTATAACATTAGAGATAGGTTTACAAAATCCTTCAGCTTTTAATTCCTTGATCTTAATGCTTTACTTAACCTATTGAATAAGAAGAGATTCTATTTAATTTGCTTAGGAAAAAGGGGATTAATTCACTTGAGAAAGGTTTAATTTTACTTTTAAGATTGCCAACTTAATTCATTGTTTGATTTGATTGATTCCATAATTCATGAAATGCATGACGAGCTAAGGAGAGTTTCTATCTAGATAATCTACACATTAATTCTTTTCCATTGATTTTGTTTATTTATTGCATTTAGTTAATATAGTTTAATTTTCAATTTAGTTTAATTTTGGTTTCCTTAGAATTTGATTTACTAGACAATAGCTAATGTTTGAGCTAATACTTATATAGTTTCCCTATAGCATCAACCTCTTTTATGCTATAGTACCTGAATGATAGGTACACTTGTCTGTAATTAGGGTACAATAGACTTAGAATTTATTTAACCCAGTGGAAGTATAAAATCCAAAATCAAGTTTTTGGTACTGTTGCTAGGGAAATTTTTATATAATATTAGCAAAATAACAGAGACTATTGATTTAGTTTTTGATTTTTGTTTTTAAATATCATTCTTAGTCTTTTATATTTTAGGTTACTTGATTCTTGCATGACTAGAGCTAGTTCATCCAACTTGATAGAGATAGATCCTCAAATAGAGAGAACTTTGCACAAGAGGTTGAAGGAAAGAGAGCTAGTTGTGGTTGAGAAGATTGAGGGGCAAGAAGAAGTTGAAGCAATGGGAGACAGAGACCAAAGAACAATGTTAGATTATGCTAGGCCTGATCTCATTGGGGTTGATTCTAGTATCAGGAGACCAATGGTTGCTGCCAATAGTTTGAAATCAAAGCAAATGTTATTCAGATGGTTCAGCAGTCTTGTCAATTTGATAGATTTACTGATGAAGATCCTAATGCACGTCTAGCAAATTTTCAGGAAATTTGTGACACATTTAAGATCAATGGAGTTTCAAATGATGCAATTAGGTTGAGGTTGTTTTTATTTTCTCTGAAGGATCGACCTAAGCAGTGGTTGAAATCATTTGCTACTAGCATTTTCACTACTTGGGAGGGTTTAGCTAAAAAGTTTCTAGAAAAGTATTTCCCTCCTTCTAAGACAATGAAGTTGAGGAATGATATTTCTTCATTTATGCAGAATGACTTTGAGACTTTGTATAAAACTTGGGAGAGATTCAAGTACTCGCTAAGAAAGTGTCCACACCACAGCCTACCTCTTTGGTTGCAAGTTTAAACTTTTTACAATGGTTTGAATTATGCAAGTAAGCAAGCAATCAATGTAGCTGCTGGGGGTTCGATTAATAACAAGACACCAGAGCAAGCTAGGGATTTGATAGAGGACATTGCAATTATTAACTACCAATGGCAACCCATTCAAGACCAAGGAAGAACCAGGACTGCTGGTGTTCATCAAGTGGATCTTGTGGTAGCTTTGGCGGCACAAATTGAGGCTATGAATAAAAAGATCGGCACTTTAGCCTTATCAGGTAAGCCTGCCTAAGTCATGTATTGTGAATGGTGTGGGGGAGGACATCAAAGTCAAGATTGCCATATTAGGAACAATTTTGCTAAGCCCGAGCAAGTGGATTATGTGGGTAATGCACCGAGATAACAAAATAATACGTATAGAAACACCTATAATCCTAGTTGGAGGACTCATCCAAATTTCTTTTGGAATAACTAGTCCAATGTGAGACCTCTACCTGGGTTTTAATCCAACCTCAGCAAGAGAAGAAAAGCAATTTGAAAGAGATGTTGGGAAAATTTATTGCGGCTTCGAAGATTAGATTTCAAACCATAGAGATAGCTTTAAGGAATCAACAGGCTTCCATTCATAATCTAGAAAATCAAGTTGGGCAAATTACAAAAGCACTATTTAAAAGATCTCAAAGTGGTTTGCCCAGCAATATTGAAACTAACCTTAAAGAGCAACTGAAGGCCATTACATTAAGGAGTGGTAAGGAGTTGAATGCTCCTAAGAAGCAAAATGAGAAATTGATAGTTGAGGATGATGGTGCAATGGATGAAAAGTTAGTGAGAAAAAGAAAGTGGACACTACACCTATGGTTAAGGAGTTCCAACCACACATTCCATACCCTACGAGGTTGAAGAAGGACAAAATGGATGAATAATTTGGTAAGTTTCTTGAACTCTTTAAACAATTGCATATTAACATTCCTTTTATGGAAGCTCTTTCATAGATGCCGAAGTATGCTAAATTTGATAAGGAGTTGGAAACTTGAGGAGGTGTCAATGGTTCAACTTTCTAAGGAGTGTTTAGCAATCATTCAAAATAAGCTACCTGAAAAACTTAAGGATATAAAGAGTTTTACTATCCCTTGTCTTATAGGTAGTTTAGAGATTAATAAAGCATTGGCTAATTTGGGGGCTAGCATTAATGTTATGCCTAAAATGATGCTTAAAAAATTAGGTCTAGGTGAAGCTAAACCAATATGCATGAGTATTCAATTGGCTGATCAATCTATCACTTACCCTAAGGTATAGTTGAGCATGTGTTGGTGAAGGTTGGTGAATTTATATTTCTTATAGATTTTGTAATAGTAGATATTGATGAGGATGTTGATGTGTCACTTATCCTAGGTAGACCATTTCTAGCTATTACTAGAGCTGTTATTGACATGCATAATGGTAAATTGATACTTAGGGTATGGAATGAACAAATAGTTTTGTAAATATCCAATGCTATGAAAGACCCACTTGCACTTGAGGATGTGGATGCTTGTGATGATGTAACTAATCTTGAGATTGTGCATTTTATTTCTAACATTATTCATAAGGATCCTTTGGAGTTATGTTTGGTGTAAGGATAAGAAGATATTAAGACACCTGAGACTAGTGAGCATATGGCTTATCTTGAGGCTACCAAACCATTAAAGAAGAGCAAGGCATTTGAGCATAAAAAGATGCCTAGGAGTGAAAGAATGAAACCATCTATTGTTAACTCGCTGAATTTGGAGCTTAAGCAACTCCCTTCTCATTTGGAGTATACTTTCTTGGCAAAAGAGTCTAAGTTGCATGTGAACGTGAATGCAAACTTTTCAAGGGGACAAAAGGCAAGGTTATTAGAGGTCTTGGGAATACATAAGAAGGCTATAGTATGGAAAATTGTAGACATCAAAGGCATTAGTCATTTTTGCACCCATAAAATCTTGATGGAAGAAGAATACAAATTTATGATGCAATCCCAAAGGTGTCTCAATCCTAAGATGAAGGATGTGGTAAAAGCTAAAGTGATCAAACTTCTTGATGCGGGAATTATCTACCCTATTTTGGATAGTTCTTGGGTGAGTCTAATTCAGGTGGTACCGAAGAAAAGAGGCATGATTGTAGTGCCCAATGAAAATAATGAGCTGATTCCTACAAGAACTGTCATGGGATGGAGGATATGTATTGACTATAGAAAGTTGAATGATGTTGCTAGAAAAGATCACTTTCCACTTTCTTTCATTGAGCAGATGTTAGAGAGACTCTCCGAGCATTAATTTTATTATTTCTTGGATGGATTATCTTAGTATTTCCATATTCCCATAGCCCCCAAAAGATTAAAAGAAGACAACATTCACCTATCCTTATGGAACTTTTGCATATCGAAGGATGCCATTTGGATTATGCAATGCACTAGCTACCTTTCTGAGGTGTATGATGGCCATTTTTTATGAGTTGGTAAAGAACATCATGAAGGTTCCAATGGATGATTTTTCTATTCATGGTTACTCATTTGAAGGTTGTCTTGAGAATTTAGAGAGAGTGCTAGCTAGATGTGAAGAAACTAATCTGGTTTTGAATTGGGAAAAGTCACTTTATGGTTCAAGAACGTATTGCGTTAGGGCATAAAATCTCGAATAAGGGAATTGAGGTGGATTGAGTAAAGACTAAAACAATTCAGAAGCTTCTGCTACCTACTTTAATTAAAGCAATTCGGAGTTTCCTAGGGCATGCCGGGTTTTATAGAAGATTCATCAAGGATTTCTCTAAGATTGCTAGGCCCTTAACCAAATTACTTGAGAAGGATATGGAATACTGGTTTGATGATGAGTGTTTACATGCTTTCAATATCTTAAAGAAGAAGCTCATAAATGCACCTATTGTAGTAGCACTAGATTATAAATTTGCCCTTTGAGTTGATGTGTGATGCAAGTGACTATGCAGTAGGTGCGATTTTGGGGCAAAGGAAAGACAAGCACTTCCAACCCATCTCTTATGCTAGCAAAACCTTAATAAATGCTCAAGAGAATTACACAACTACAGAGAAAAAAATGCTAGCCATAATGTTTGCTTTTGACAAGTTTTGATCTTATTTGATCTTGTCCAAAGTAATTGTGTATATAGATCCCTCAGCTCTATGCTATCTCTTGTCCAAAATAAATGCTAAGCTGAGGTTAATTAGATGGGTGCTATTGTTATAAGAATTTGATTTAGAGATTTGAGATAAAAAAGGCACAAAGAACCTTGTGGTGGATCATCTTTCTCGCCTTGAGAATCCTTATCTAGAAAAGCTCATGGAAGAAGATATCAATGATAGTTTTATGGATGAGCAGTTGTACGTCATAGTAAGTAAGGTAAGTACTCTTAATTTTGAAATTCCTTGGTTTGCTAATTTTGCAAATTACCTTGTTGCTAGGATACTCCCAAAAGGACTCACATTTCAATAGAAGAAGAAATTCTTTGCTGATTTAAACATTACTTTTGGAAGGATCTTTTCTTGTTTTGAGTTTGTGCTGATAGGGTCATAAGGAGATGTGTGGCATACCTAGAAACCATGAGTATGTTGAATCATTGCCACAAAGGACTAGTTGAGGGCATTTGGAGCTGAGTAGAACTGCACAAGAAGTTCTTGAATAGGGTTTCTATTAGCTTACATTGTTCAAAAATAGCTACTGCTATGTATAAGGATGTGATCATTATCAAAGGTCAACTAATATCTCTTCTCATGAAGAAATGCCTCAAAATGGTATTCTTGTTGTGAAACTTTTGATGTTTAGGGCATTAACTTCATGGGATCTTTTCCCAATTTCTTTGGTAATAAATACATTCTTGTGGCTATTGATTATATTTCAAAATGGGTTGAAGCTCAAGCTTTACCTAAGAATGATGCTAGGGTTATAGTTAAGTTCTTAAAGTAGTTATTTTCTAGGTTTGGCACATTAAAGGCAATAATTAGTGATAAGGGAACTCACTTTTGTAACACACAACTTGAAAAAAGTACTAAACAGATTAGGCGTTACACATAGGTTAGCTACCCCTTACCATCCTCAAACAAGTGGCTAAGTGGAAAATACAAATAGGGAGTTAAAGAGAATTATTGAAAGAACTATAGAATGTTCTAGAAAAGATTAGTCAAAAAAGTTAGATGATGCTCTAGGGGATTATAAAACTGCATTTAAAACTCTCTTAGGAACTACACCCTATAGGTTAGTCTATGGCTTGTTTATTACTAGTTGACATGCCCAAGTACATGCCCTAGGATAAGGGCATGTTCAATCAATCCTCCAGAACACTGAAAAAGTGAAATTCAAAATTTCTTATAGACACTGACACACCTAGGTACATGCCCATGAACATGCCAGTGTTCTAAGAAATTAAAGTCTGAAAGTTGACACAGACAGATACACGCCTAGCCATACAGTCAGGGATATAGGCGTGTCCAAAGAAACATGCATTTTTGATTTTGCACAGAGCCAAACATAGACTGCATCTCGCCTAGCATAAGCTTGTGTTGTTTGCTTCTCTTTTAGTGGATGAATTTGTTTGTGATTGAAATATTATTGGTGATGGGTATTGGGTTTACATGGTAATGAGTAATAGTTTTGGAATTAGGAGATGTTGTGTGAATTTGTGAAAGGATGGATGAATTATAGTTGATTGTGTGAGTTTTGGTGGGTTTATTGGGTGCTATTTATGGGTTGATTAGTTGTATTTGTCAGTTTTGAGAGAGATGGTTATTCTTGGGCTATTATACTGATGAAATTTCTATGTTTTAATTTAATTTTCTTTATTTTTTTTTGTGGTGCTTTCTCTATTTTGATGATTGGTTAATTGTCTTGCAGGATGCCTCTATGTCACCCACTTGGTTCTTCATATTGTTCATCACGTCTTGTCAAATGACCAGAGACCACATTCATCACCAACCACCCCTGTATATAGTTTGCCGAGGTTGAAGCTAGACAGAGGTTTGCCACATTAGCAAACAAATCATTTGAGCCTAGTTGGATGATTGATTGGGAGGCTATGGACACAGTGGGTTTGTCTAGAGAACCACGCTAATACCTCCAGTAGCCAGGATGGGAGGAGTTCTTTAAGATCTCAGAGGTGGCATACAGAGAGTTAACCCTAGAGTTCCTTTGCACACCCCACCTAGATAAGAAAAAGTTAAGTTGGTCAAGCCATTAGGTGATCATATTTAGATTGGGCACCAATAGATTTCATATGAGCATAAATGAGTTTGGGGTCTAATTGGGACTTTACTCATTCTTGGAAGTTGACACGCAAGAGTATCAAGATGCTTTGGTGGATTTTTCAGATATGGTGACCGAGTCCACCAAAGCATGGTACAGTCTAGCATCATAAGCTTTTAACTATGCCGCCACTAGTTCCAAGGCCTCTTATCTTTCCTTAGTCAGTCTGCAAGTCATTCATAACCTCCTTACCTACACTATTGTCGATTGTAAAGATAGCACAGGGGTGGTTGGTCTACGAGATCTTTTATTCTTACAGTGTATGGTCAACTATCAATGTTGCAATGTCACCTATGCACTCATCCACTACTTGTGTTCAGAAGCCTAGAAGGGGTCGAGGGGCAGTTTATTTAAAGGGATATATGTGACCCGGTTGGCAAAGTCATTGGGGGGTCTTGCTACTTTTCCCTTAATGACTATGGATGGGATGCCGAGCCCTATTAGGTTGATGACTTTGAGGAGGATGGGCATCCTACAGACTAATGGTGATCAGTATTCCATTTGGGGTGCACCACCACCTATGCCTACTACTACTAACCCACCTCCACCACCAACAGCCGATGTTCTGGGACCTTTGAAACCCACCATTTTTGCCAACCCAGCTCAACCATCAGGCTTTGCATCGCCACCACTTGTTTTTCCTCTTCTGAGCTACTAAGATTGGGTGCACACTATTGGATCATTACCTTATTTTGTTAACCTATGGTAATTACTGAATATTTTTTATTGATTATCAAAAGACTACTTGGGTCTAATTGTTGTTATTCTTCCTACAGAGCTATTGACAGAGCCATTAACCCTATATATGATAGAATGCTTATATTAATGGGGGATTGTGAACCCTCAAATTTTTACCCTTATGATTTGGCTGCAGCTTGACACCTATTAAGAATAGTGCGCTACACATATGACTATCCCACTAGTCGATTAGCGGGCAGGGGTCAAGGGGGCAACGCCCCTTGCGGGGTGCGGGATAGCGCCCCGTTAAAAAATAAATTTCCTGAATCTTTCACCTCCAGTCAACTGCTTTTCAATCACGAACTCATAGAATCAAATCAAGCTTGAATCGAAATTGAAACGGACCAGAAACGGATGAAAAAGTAGGAAACTGGTCAAACCAACCGTTAACGCGCATGCGGCACGCCACCTCTCTGGGCGGCATATCAGACATGCAACCCCATAGGCAGCATGAAATCCATGCCGACGGTACGGGCAGCACGCCCATTATGCTGCCCAACTGGCCGGTATGCTATGGGTGCCGCCCATGCCACCGGTAAGCTGCCGGTGCCATCGACGGTGCCGCCGGCACCCTCTTCAACAGCTCTATAAATAGAGCCTCCTTCCAGCTCATTTGGGGGGAAAGTCCAATGCAAAAACTCTCCTATATTGCTCTGCTTGTGGTGCTTAAGTTCTGCTTGAAATTTGATACAAAAGTTGTTGTTTCAATTTCTTTTTAATTTACATTCATTACGCTATTTGGCTAACCTTTTGTTGTTTAAGGTTCAAATTCAGAGTCCTAAATCCAAAGTGGAGCTTAGATCCGGAGTTAAGCTTGTTCCATTCATCTGAAAATTAAGGAAAGCAAAAGTATAATTCCTTTTATCTATTTTCAAAATTCTAAACTTAGATTTAGAATTCTCTTTATGTTTAAACAGAAAAGATCTAAAAATTTATTAATTTAAGAATTAGAATTAAATTAATAAACAAACCAACACTTTTTCCAAAACTCCTCCTTCGCAACAAGGAAGAACTGCATGAGATTTAATTTTTATTCAATAGGATACGCAGGCTGCCATTTTGAAAAGGTATCAACTCCAAAATCTTTTTATTAACATTTTTTTCCTTTTACTTTGATTTATTTGCATTAATCTTTTATTTTTTATTATATGTTACTTTAGTTGAGGAATGTGTGCTTTTCCTAGTACCCATAAGGGCTAGAGGAAAAATTCTCTTTATTTTAATCGTTTTGGCTTTGTAATAATTAAGTAGGATTTATTCTTTTACTTATTTATTACCATTTCATTTCATTTTATTATATATATCTATTTCATGCATTATTATATTCCTGTTCATACATACATGAAAATTCCTTTTTTTAATAGTTATTTTGCACTTTTAGCCAAACTAAAAAGAAAATTATATTTTTCTCAATTGTGTAATTACCAAAACCTAATCCCCGATCCCTCTTTGGTCACTCGCGAATTAGTGCATTTTCCATTGGGATAAATCAAATATTTTGTGGAGTCAATTATGTTGTGTTTTCTTTAATTTTCCCAATTAAAACAATTAAATTAAAGTGGCGACTCACTTTCTCAACTTTCAAAATACAAAAATCAATTTTCTGGACTCACAGTGGGTTCCAATTGTAGAGTTTCTCCTGAATAGCATTTCGATTCCTTGGCGGATCAGACTGGTGCTCGGGTGAGGCCTTACAGTTAGCGACTCCACTGAGGACTTAAAATCTTTTTCAAATAAAAGATAAAGTGGATTACTTTTGGTAAAATACCAAGTTTGGCTTTAAATGCAAGATAACTCTTTCATGCATCACTACATCGGACTCCTGGTCCACAAAAAAAAAAAAAAAACCTAGGTTCTAGGAAAACAAAGGATAAAAAGTAACATCGAGTGGGCAACCTTCCTTAGGTCTACTTGCCAATAGTGAAATCATCCAGCCCACGACATTTTAGATGTGTAATGAGTATGCACGTACTATTGGACCCACGTGAGGCTCCTTGTCTCACATGTGGTTAGGTATATCGCATCTCTAGTGTGATGGGTTCCCTTCAAACCACCCTAACCCTTTCATGTAATGACTCATAGAACCTTCCTTTAGGATTGTATGTACCATAACACTAAACTTGGTATATCATTATCATGAAACCTTTTCATTCATGCATACATATATGTATAGCTTAAACCTTGTGAACAGTCAAAAATTTATCCAAACACCTTCACACCCAAAACCCATGGTCCATCTAAACCCATGGTCAACACCTAAAGCTCATAACCTATAGTTCACCTAAACTCATGGTCAACACCCCAAAGCACATGGTTCACCTAAACCCATGGTCAACACCCCAAAGCCCATGGTCCATCTTAACCCATGGTCAACACCCAAAAAGCTCATTACCCATGGTTCACCTAAGCCTATTGGTGAAAACTCAAAACCCATGGTCCACTTAAACCCATGGTCAAAACCCAAAGCCTATGGTCCATCTAAACCCATAGTCAACACCTAAATTCCATGGTCCACCTAAACCCAAAGTCAAAACCCAAAACCCATGGTCTACCTAAACCCATAGTCAAAACTCAAAACCCATGGTCTACCTAAACCCATGGTCAACACCTAAAGCCCATGGTCCACCTAAACCCATGGTCAAAACCCATAGTTCACCTAAACCCATGGTCAATACCTAATAACCCATGGTCCACCTAAACCCATGGTTAACACCCAAAGCCCATGGTCCACCTAAACCCATGGTTCACCTAAACCCATGGTTAATACCCAACAACCCATGGTCCACCTAAACCCATGGTTCACCTAAATCCATGGTCAATACCTAAAACCCATGGTCCACCTAAGCCTATGGTTAACACTCAAAACCCATGGTTCATCTAAACCCATGGTCAATACCCAAAGCCCATGGTCCATCTAAACCTATGATCAAAATCCAAAACTCATGGTCCACCTAAATCTATGATCAAAACCCAAAACTCATGGTTCACCAAAAACCATGATCTAGTCCTATCCAAACCCATGTCAAACAAATGATAAAAATAAACCCGTCTATGGTACCCTCATCCTTTTCCATAATTCTTATCCAAGCTAAACACTAACCTAGCCCAAGCCAAACACTGATATAGCTTCATCTTTCATAATTCTTACCAAAGCTAAATACTAACCTAGCTTTCATCTTTTATAACTCTTACCCAAGCTAAACACTAATCTAGCTTTCATCTTTTATAGTAGTTACCCAAACTAAACACTAATTTAGCATTATCCTCAACCATCCTTACCAATGCTTTAAATACTGACTTAGTGTCATTCTTATCCTTACCCAAACTAAATGCTAACTAGGTTTCATCTCTTACATCACTATCCAAACCCATAGGCCATCTAAGCCCATGATCTAGTCTAACCCATTATCCAACTATCACCAAATCCATGGTCCACCCAACATCCAGATCCATGGTACATTCATACCCAATCGCAAAACCCATGGTCACTCTATCCTTAAGCCTACGGTAAACCATTCCTAAATCACAATCCCAATCACCCAAAGCTAAATTTTGATTTAGCCACTCAAAGCTAAAATCTGACCTAGCCACCCCAAGCTAAATTTTGACCTAGCCACTCAAAGCTAAAATATGATCTAGCCACCCAAAGCTAAAATCTGACCTAGCTCCCTTAGCTAAATAAATACCTAGCTAACATCATACACCTCTACCCTCATCTTTACCTATACACCGTCAACCTAACCATAAGACACTATCATCCATTGTCATTAAACCTAAGATCCTTTAGTTTGTCACACCTCCCAATAACCCTTTTTTCCAAAACTTGATACTAAGCCAGTTCCTTTTCCCTTTTAAGGGTTTACAAAATGTCTGTTGTCAGAGATGATTCACTGCTACCAGAGCTTATGAAATCTTTAATGAGCTTCATGTTAAGCTCTCTGAACAATAAGAGACCCTGATGAAGAGGCAAGAAGCTCTTTTCCAAGACATGCTCAAGGCCCAAAGGAGGGCTATCATGGAAGATGTTTGTGCCATGTTGGAACAGACCTCCCTGGCCCAAAACTCAACCAACCCAAAACTACTCAAATCTGACTCAAGACCCGCTCTTTATCCTATTTATGGATTCACTTCTAGAGCTGATTCCAAAGACAAAGAGCCTGCAAACACTGACATGATCCCACCACTACCTATTCCATCACCTGAATTCCTCAGAAATAACTCACTCTATCAACCCATGATAGTTCAACCACCAAATTTCACCCCTACTCTCACTTCCCGACCCACAGATCCTTTCCAAAGGAAGGAAGTCAACCCTAAAATCAAAGTCTTTATGGAAAAAGTAAAGCACATGAAAAAAATGCTGAAGAATCTGAAGAAGAAAGAGAACCTGGTTGATACAGGCTCCTTGAGCTTACTTCCCAATGCAAGAGTTCCACCAAAGTTCAAGATGACGAATTTGGACAGATTTGATGGTACTACTTGCCCCAAGATCCATTTAAAGATGTATATGGGGGTAATGCATCCTTTTAGTATTAACAATGAGCTCCTTGCTCAACTCTTTCATCAAACCCTTATGGATACCGCCTTAATATGGTTTATTAACTTGGATGATACCCAAAAACATACTTGGGAGGACATTTGCAAGGCATTTGTCGAATAGTACCACTACAATATTGAAGTGGACATTACAAAAAGGGATTTAGAAACCACAAACCAACTTCCAGATGAGTCCTTTTCCATGTTCCTTACAAGGTGGAGGACTACAGCTGCTCAAATAGTAAACAGGCCAACCGAGCAAGAACAAGTAGATATCATTATCAAGAATCTACTTCCCGCTTATAAAGCCCATTTGTTAACACAATACCTACCCACCTTCCAAGTTTTGGTCACAACTACATCAAAATTTGAAGATTGCATGCAAAGTTAATCATTTCAAGCTAAATTCCCCACCACCAACTTGAGCAGTGATGAGGAATCTAGTCCTAACTCAACCCTACCTTACCTCAGCCTTAGAAGGCATGTCATAGAGTAGTTCAAGTTCAGCTAATCTAACCTATCTGAGATTGAATTCCAAGTCAAAACCTGAGTCCAAGTTTGAATCTCAAAAGTCTAAGTCCAAATCTGAGTCGGAGTCTGTCGTCTTATTTTTCTTTATTCCCGTCAACCATAGTGGTTCCTTTTGTCATCTTGCAATAAAGTTTCCTTTATAGTAATACACATGCATTTTCTTTTCATCTTCCTTGTTTAGTCTAACATGGATGAGCCATAAAAAAGAGAGAACAAAATGAAAAAAAAAACAAAAAAAAAGAGAAAAAAGAAAAGAGGAAAAAAAAGATCAATTAAACCCACCATAATTAGCATAAATCAGAATTTGAGGTGCTCACAAATTAGCTATCGGTTCATCGGCTCCCAATCAAAGAAGGTCAAGTAATGGACCTCTCATCAAATAATTGAAGCACAAAGAGCAAATCAAATGGAATTACCTATTGCACATCAAGTAATCAAACAATGCACCTCAACAAGGGGCAAGTTCAGAAAGACCTTTGTCAAATCTAGAATTAAAAGGCCAGAGCCCCTTAAAGCAGCAGCCCAAATCATGGTGGAATGTTTTCTCCCAATGCAAGCTCGCTAAGTTGAAAACCCAAAAAAGGCAGCTTAGGCAAAAGTTAGAGCTAAGAGAGAGAGAGAGAGAGAGAGAGAGAGAAAGAAAGCTCATCCAAGTCTGCTTCGCTCATATCTAAAGTTGTCAAATCATCTTTAATCAATCCATCATCCTTCTTAACTAGAGGTTTATTTTCTAAGGATATACAATCTTCTGTGCCCTTATCCTATAATGGGGGCATGTCTTCCTAGGTCGTCATCTGTTGTCAATCCATCCCGTCGCTTAGCTCAAAGAGCTAAGGCATAATCCCTCATACATATCTCCAGTCTATCACATCCTTATCTCTCATTTTGGAAGCATCATCCCCAATTTATCTTCTTCCACTAGCCCTGTAGCCATTCCTAAAGGCTCTTTGTTTCAACTAGTACAATTTACAATTAAGTGTCACTCCAAGAGTCTCTTCAATCTCAAATAACAAAAAAAGCTTAACTTGCTCTTTTCCGTGATTCATGCTACAAAAAGCAAAATCATACAACCTCCATGATTCTTTGCAGAAGTTTCAACCTACCTTTAAACCATTCTTGAATTTTATGAAATCATATTGTTCCATCCCAAGCCTGATTGGCAAATCATACCACATACCACCCATTCCTTAGCATAATCTCAAAATGAGTAGAACTAAAATTCCTAAGTCTATTAGGGCTTATCATCTTTAAATCTAGTTTCCTTGGCAAAAACAGAAGTCAAGCATATCTTCCAAAAAGCCTTCATTAAGAAGCCTAAACCAAAAGCCTTCATTAAGAACCCTAAATCCAAAAGCCTTCATGAAGAAGCCCAAATCCAAAAGCCTTCGTGAAGAAGCACAGACCCAAAAGCCTTCATGAAGAAGTCCAAATCCAAAAGCCTTCATGAAGAAGCCCAAACCTAGAAGCCTTCATTAAGAAGCCCAAATTCAAAAGCCTTCATTAAAAAGCCCAAATTCAAAAGCCTTCGTCAAGAAGCTTAAATCCAGAAGTTTCAACCTACCTTCAAACCAAGAAGCCTTCATTAAGAGGCACATGACCCAAAAGCCTTCACCATGAAGCCCAAATCGAAAAAGCCTTCACCATGAAGCCTAAATCCAAAAGCTTTTGCCATAAAGCCCAAAACCAAAAGCCTCCATCATAAAGCCTAAACCAAGAAGCCTTTACCATGAAGCCTACTCCCAAAAGGCCTTCATTTATGAAGCCCATGATCTCTTTTAAGGCAAAATCAGACTAAGCCTTTCAAATGGATTTCCTAACTAGACCTACCCTCCTTAGCTAAGACCTTTCCCTACAAGGACTAATTCTCAACTGTAACTTCAATGGGCAAACTGAGTTAAGCCACCCACGTTGACATTCCCACACCCCTCATCTTTCAGAGACATAACCTTCTTTAAATCTAACACCAAAGTCGAACAGATAGCTTTGATCCTAATCCTTCTAATACTAAAGCCAAATAGATAGCTTTGATCCTAACTTTCCCAAACACTAAAGCCGAACAGATAGCTTTGAATACTAAAGCCAAACAGATAGTTTTGACATTAATCCTCCTAACCACCAAAGCCAAACAGATAGCTTTGACTATAATCCTCTCAACCACTAAAGCCAAACAGATAGCTTTGATCCTAATCTTCCCAAACATCAAAACCAAATAGATAACTTTCATCATAATCTCCCTAATAGTAGGGCCGAACAGGTGGCCTTGCTAAACTAATTTGAATTCCCTAAGTGGACCAAATATCCAAATCTTTCAAAGTCTAGGCAGAATAGATAACCTTGATTAAAATTCACCAAATCATCTTTACTTCCAATAATTAGGCTGAACATATAGCCTTAATTGAAATCACCATGACCATTCTCACATCCAACGCCAAGGTCAAACCAATAGCCATTGATAAAACCTCATTTCTCTTATGGGCCCCCTCCCAAAAGGTTCATAGCCTTATACCATGTTTGTCTTTCATAAGGTTCAATTTGCACAAAGCATGAATGTCCTTATAAGCACAAGCAAATATCACAAGCCCAGAGTCTAACAGGGTATAGCCCAGGTTCTGACATGGCACAGCCTAGAATCTGACATGGCAAAAGAACATATAAGCTAAAAATCTGATGTTGCAAAAGCACAAGCCCAAAGTCTGATATGGCATCTCTTCCCAGGGTTCACTATCATCAGAATCACCTTTTGCTTAAAGCCAATTCTAATGAGGGGGTAGCTGTGAACCCTCAAATTTGCACGCTTATGATCTGGCTGTAGCTTGACACCTATTAAAAATAGTGCGTTATGCATACAGCAGTCCCAAAATGCCCATTGTGCCGCCAATTGTGCTGCAGCCAATCAAAAACTCATAGAATCAAACCGAGCTTGAATCAAAACTGAAATGGACTAGAAACGCCCATTGTGCCGCCCAATTAGCCAGCATGCTACGGGTGCAACCCATGCTACCGGCAAGCTGTCGATGCCACCAACGATGCCGCCAGCACCTTCTTCAGGAGCTCTATAAATAGAGCCTCCTTCTAGCTCATTCGGGGGGGGGGGGGGGGAGGGGGGGGGAGTCCAATGCAGAAACTCTCCTATATTGCTTTGCTTGTGGTGCTTAAATTTTACATGAAATTTGATACAAAAGCTATTGTTTCAATTTCTTTTTAATTTACATTCATTATGCTCTTTTGCTAACCTTTTGCTATTTAAGGTTCAATTTTAGGGTCCTAAATCTAAAGTGGAGCTTAGATCCAGAGTTAAGCTCACCCCATTCATCCGAAAATCAAGAAAAGCAAAGGTATAATTCCTTTTATCCATTTTCAAAATTCTAAATTCAGATCTAGAATTCTCTTTAGGTTTAAACAAAAAAGATTTAAAAAATTATTAATTTAAGAATCAGAATTAAATTAATAAACAAACCAACACTTTTTCTAAAACCCCTCCTTCACAAGAAGGAAGAACTGTATGGGGTTTGATTCCTATTCAATAGGATACACAAGCTACCATTCTGAAAAGGCATTAACTCCAAAATCTTTTTATTAACATTTTTTTCCTTTTACTTTGATTTATTTACGTTAATCTTTTATTTCTGATTCTATGTTACTTTAGTTGAGGAATGTATGCTTTTCCTAGTATCCATAAGGGCTAGAGGAAAGATCCTCTTTATTTTAATCGTTTTAGCTTTGTAATAATTAAGTAGGATTTATTCTTTTACTTATTTTTTGCCATTTCATTTCATTTTATCATATATATCTATTTCATGCATCATTATATTCCTATTCATACATACATGAAAAATTCCTTTTTTTAAGAGTTATTTTGCACTTTTAGCCAAACTAAAAAGAAAATTATATTTTTCTCAATTGTGCAATTAACAAAACTTGATCCCCGAGCCCTCTTTGGTCACTCGCGGATTAGTGCATTTTCCATTGGAATAAATCAAATATTTTATGGAGTCAATTATATTGGGTTTTCTTTAATTTTCCCAATTAAAATAATTAAATTAAAGTGACGACTCACTTTCTCAACTTTCAAAATACAAAAATCAATTTTCTAAACTCACAGTGGGTTCCAATTGTGAAGTTTCTCCTGAAAAGCAGTTTGATTCCTTAAAGGATCGGACCAGTGCTTAGGCGAGGCCTCACAGGGATAAACTAGTAGGTTGTGTGCACTAGTAACCTAGTTGATAAGGTCAAATATATCAGTGCCCTACTTAGAGAGGACTATATATATACTCTAGGCGTATGCTCGGCCAAGCATACATAACAAGGGAGAAGTTACTGCACTTATTGATTGTTATTGATTATTGGATCTATGTCTTTGGTGCCATTCTTCCTAGGCACATATATGTTATTGTTTCTAAACCCATTTTTGTTATATACTCATTGTTTAGCCCTAGATATGGTTATATTTCATAATTCATTGAGTTGAAGGCTCATCCCTCTTCATTGTGGTTTTAAAGGTGCTAGAGTAGAGGAGGCTAGATATAAAGATGATTAAACTCTTGTTTTCCCTTCCTTTACAAGAAGTTATTTATGTAATAATTTAAATAGCTTTATTGTGGTTTAGTATGTACTACTCTAGGTACTCCGTAGTAGTTGAAGGGGTTTGGAAAAATTTATTTTGTTAATTGAATTATTATGGAATATATGCATGTATTGAAATTGATTTTAAGTTGATTTAGGAAGTTTATTGGTATTATTGGGTTTTACGGGTGCATGGTAGTCTTAAACTTACCCTTGCACCAAGACCATCACATCATCGAGATTTCAGGGTGTGACAGAAGTGGTATCAGAGCAAAATTTTACAATTATAGAAGTATTATAACCTAAGTAATACATAATTAAGAAAAAAAAAACTATGGAGTTTAGAATTCCATCACATCATCGTTATGTCATCTTTAGATATAGATTTGCAGATATCATTATATTATAAATCTAAGTTGCCTGATTTCTTATTAGTTGTTTGTGGCATATTTATATGTTTTTTGTGTGTGTTAATTTAGGCATTTTGTGATTAATTCATATTTATGTAGGTTAGAATGTGTTATTTTACCTTTTTTTAGTTTGAGGAAGGTTTAAGCTCATTTTGCAGGAATTAGGCATTAAATGGAGCAAAACTTTGGGCAGAAGCATGTGCAACAGGCCCAAAAAATCTTGCACATAGCCTAGCCATAGCACGCAGGGCAACTGCCCAGGAGTCCCAGCTCCCCAGCACCAGCTGCCAAGGGCCAGCGCACGCCAACGCAGTAGGCAGCAGCAGCAGCAGCACTCCCAGCAGCATTCGCAGCGGTCGTCCAGCGTGCGCAATGGGCTATCTCCAACAGGCCACGTTCAGCAGCGCAAGTAGCCCTAGCTCCAGCGCCCGCTGCCAACGAAAATCTTAGCCCAAGCTCGCCAGCTGCCCAGTCCCAGCACCCACCGCGAAGATCTGATCAGTTTAAGGAATGTTGATCCGAATTTTTAGTTTCCTTTTCCATTTAGGTTTTTTATTTTTAGAGGTTATAAATAGATCTGAAATGGAGGAAAAAGGGGATCTAGAGTTTTGGGATTACAAGTTGTAATTGGCAAAAAAATTCCATTTTATTTTCTTAGTTAATTTTCTAGATCTTATTTCGAGATTAGGCATCCAAATTTTGTTCTTGGGAATTTATTTGGTGGAAATTCAAGAGATTGAATTTAATCAATTTGGTTGTAAGGTGAGGATTGATTCTTATTTCTCCAATTTAATTATTCTAGGTTAATCAAATTAATAGTATTGTTTTGATGGATTCAGTTAATTATATTGAAAAATGAGATGATTTCTTTATTTTCCATGAGCTAATTTCATTCTAGTCTAGGGTTTGTATGATGTGTTCATGATATGGAATTGAATTAAATCCCAATCAATTATCCTTGTTATTCTTAATTGAATTGGCTAGTTGTTTAAGAACAATTGCTTAGCTACCAATTGTTTTACTTAGGTTTTGAACAAAGGAACGAGAGTTAAAGTTCAATTCCTAATTTCATTCTTTTAAGATCTTAAAATGAATTAGAAATATAAGTTTTAAGATTAGGTCCTTGTTCTTAATGTATGAACTGATAGAATGATTTCTATGAATACGAGTGCTAATAGACTAATTTTTATTCTTTGATTTATTAGAAACTAGGGCTTTAGCATAATTAATTGGGACTATTCTTGAACATAAAGGATTGATAAACTGAATACAAACCTTGGACTATCTTTATTCATTAAATTTTTACTTATTCACATCTGCATTTTCTTTTAATTTATTGTTTTGCTATTAGTTCTTTTAAAATTCAAGAACCAAACAAATCTTTTTATATTTAATTTGCTTTCACAAAGAAACAAGTGATTTCCATTTGCAATTCCTTGAGAGAATACGACCTTGGGTGCTTCCTATATACTACAATTGCCTTGTATACTTACGGGTCGCTTTTGGATAGTATATTTTGAGGCGAACATTAGTTTATTGATATTCCTCCTTGTTGTGGCCAAGGCTATGGTAATGGACGTGGTCATCCTAGAAGGGTTATTCCTCCTGAAGAAAGTTTTGTTAGTCGAGCAAACGACAATGCAGTTCCTTTGGAATTGAATTAAATCCTAATCAATTATCCTTGTTATTCTTAATTGAATTGGCTAGTTGTTTAAGAACAATTGCTTAGCTACTAATTGTTTTACTTAGGTTTTGAACAAAGGAACGAGAGTTAAAGTTCAATTCCTGATTTCATTCTTTTAAGATCTTAAAATGAATTAGAAATATAAGTTTTAAGATTAGGTCCTTGTTCTTAATGTATGAACTGATAGAATGATTTCTATGAATACAAGTGCTAATAGACTGATTTTTATTCTTTGATTTATTAGAAACTAGGGCTTTAGCATAATTAATTGGGACTATTCTTGAACATAAAGGATTGATAAACTGAATACAAACCTTGGACTATCTTTATTCATTAAATTTTTACTTATTCACATATGCATTTTCTTTTAATTTATTGTTTTGCTATTAGTTCTTTTAAAATTCAAGAACCAAACAAATCTTTTTATATTTAATTTGCTTTCACAAAGAAACAAGTGATTTCCATTTGCAATTCCTTGAGAGAATACGACCTTGGGTGCTTCCTATATACTACAATTGCCCTGTATACTTACGGGTCGCTTTTGGATAGTATATTTTGAGGCAAACATTAGTTTATTGATATTCCTCCTCGTTGTGGCCAAGGCTATGGTAATGGACGTGGTCATCCTAGAAGGGTTATTCCTCCTGAAGAAAGTTTTGTTAGTCGAGCAAACGACAATGCAGTTCCTTTGTCTACACCCCCAATTGATGTGGTTGTGGTAGCACAAAGGTTAGAATAACTCCAGAGGAATTATGAAATGTTGGTTGAGTTAATTACTCAATAGAGACAACAACCTATTCCTTCAGTGGCTCCACCCCAGCCACCAGATATTCCTCCAGTAGAGGAAATCAGTTTTGAAAGGTTCATGAAACTAAAGCCTTCAGACACAAAGGTGATGTGGATCCTATGGATTTCTTGGAAGAAATGGAAGATAAGGCTCAAATTATGAAGATTTTAGATCGAAGAGTAGTGGAATTTGCTCAGTACTTAATGAAAAAAGATGCTAAGGAATGGTTTAAGAGGAGTACAACTGGAATACACATGAATAATGAAGATATTACTTAGGGGTAGTTTAAGGAAAAAGTGTTGATTAAGTTCTTACCGGAAAGTGTAAGGGAGGCTAGAGTTATGGAATTTGAAAGGTTAGTACATACCTCAGACATGTATATTTCTAATTATGCTACGAAGTTTTGTCAATTGAGTAAGTATGCTCCAGCTCTAGTACCTGATGAAAATGCTAGAATTTAGCATTTTTAGAGAGGATTAATTACACCGTTATTTAAATTTTTAGCTTCTCATGAATTTAACTCTTTCTCCAAAGTGGTTGACAAAGCAAGGATGATTGAGAATATAGAAGTGGAAGTAAAGGCGATTATAGAGCAAAAGAAGAAAGCAAGGTTTGGAAGTTCCTCTAAACAAGGCAGAGATGACAATGGGATGAAGAACATGGATATATCCCTACAGTCATTAGGTAATTTCAAAGGTCAATAAGGGAGATCTCAAGTGAGATAGAATCCTACTAGATTGACTTCTCATATGAGTTACAGTGCAGCAAATACTACTCCATCTAGAGCTTCCTTTCCCCTATGTCCTACTTATGGGAAGAAACATAAAGGCCAGTGCTATATAGAGATGGGTGTTTATTTTGGTTGCAAATAGCCAGGACACTTTATGAAAGATTGTCTATAGGAATCTATAGTTAGACCACAAAATTCTCAGTCCACAGTTCAAATGGAGAGATTTGAAAATAGTGGAATGCCGACAGGCAAAGGAAATGGTGGTAGAGGCATTGAGATTGGTAGAGGTTTAGGACAAGCTTCTATATAGACTTCTAGTTAGGCACCTATGGGTAGAGGCAAAGGAAAAGTATTTGCTTTGACACAACTAGAAGCACATGCCTCTAACACTATGGTTATAGATATTCTCCCTATCTAAACTTTGGATGCACGAGTACTGTTTGATTCTAGAGCTATTTATTCCTTTATTTCTTTGTGTTTTGCTAGGAAATTGTCTGTGGAATGCAAATTATTAGAAAATCCATTGGTTGTGTCTACACCTTTAGAAGGAGAAATAAAAGTTCAAAATTTTTTTCCTTCTTGTATAGTGAGAATTAATGATAGAGAACTAGAAGTTGATTTGATAAAACTGCCAGTGTTAGAGTTTGATGTAATCTTAGGCATGGATTGGTTGTCCAAGAATTTTGCCACTATAAATTATCATAATAAGAAGATAGTGTTTAGACCTCCTACAGAAAAGGAATTTGAATATTAAGGAGAAAAAAGTGAAGCATTGTATAATCTAATCTCTGCTATTGGAGTAAGGAGATTATTAAGAAAAGGATACAACAGTATTTGGCTTACATCAGAGACACTGAATCTAAAGTAAAGGGGATAGAACATATTTGGATTGCTAATGAATTTCTAGATGTGTTTCTTGAGGAATTGCTAGGTTTGCCACTCGAAAGGGAGATAGAATTCAATATTGAAGTGTTACCAGGAACTAATCCGATCTCCATACCTCCTCATCGCATGGCACCAGCTGAATTGAAAGAGTTGAAGATACAACAGCAAGATTTGCTTGACAAGAGATTTATCCATCCTAGCAGTTCAGTTTGGGGTGTACCTATTTTGTTCGTGAAGAAGAAAGATGGGTCTTTATGGTTATGTATCGATTATCAGCAACTCAACAAAGTCACTATTTAGAATAAATATCCACTACCTTGAAATGATTTATTTGATCAACTGTAAGGAGCAATTCATTTCTCAAAAATAGATTTGTGATCAAGGTATCACCAGCTAAGAATTCGGAAGGAAGATGTGCCCAAAACAGCATTCCAAACAAGATATAGACACTATGAATTCTTAGTGTTGCCTTTTGGGTTAACAAATGCATCAGTTGCTTTTATGGATTTAATGAATCAAGTCTTTAAATCCTTCTTGGATAGATTCATTATCGTATTCATTAATGATATTCTAGTGTATTCAAAGAGTAGAAAAGAGCATGAAGAGCACTTTCGTATAGTATTGCAAACCCTAAGAGAGCATTGATTATATGTGAATTTTGGCTGGATAATACATGTTTCTTAGGGCATGTAGTTAGCAAGGAAGGACTTCAAGTGGACCCAAAGAAAGTGGAAGCAATTCTTAAGTGGCCTAGACCTACCAATGTGATAGAAGTCAAAAGTTTCTTAGGTCTAGTAGGTTATTATCAAAGATTTGTTAAAGATTTCTCTAAAGTATAAGTGGTCAAATGATTGTGAGGAAAGTTTTCAAAAACCTAATACTTGCCTCACTGTTGCACTAGTGCTGGCATTACCATATGGTGAAGGAGTGTATATAGTCTATTGTGATGCCTCACAAATAGGATTGGGTTGTGTTCTAACGCAATATGGCAAGGTAATAGCCTACGTTTCCAGACAGTTAAGGAAGCATGAGCTAAATTACCCAACCTATGACTTGGAGATGGCTGTAACAGTATTTGCTTTGAAAATATAGAGACACTACCTTTATGGGGAGAAATGTGAGATTTATACAGATCACAAAAGTCTGCAGTATATCTTCTAGCAAAAAGATCTTATCACATACCAACTTTAGAGATATGACAATCCTAGAATACGGGGAGACATAAGGTCACCCACGCTTGTAGAACCCACTTACACATACATAAATCATGCCTAGGATCGTACCAAACCTTATACAATAACTCATTTAAAACACTATACAAAAACCTTTAATTGCAGAAGACAGTAATTAGACACTTCACATATAATCTATAAGGAAATAATATTCATAATTCACTTGAAAACCTTAATAAATAACATCTCAAAATAAACATCAAAAATAAATATTCCTAGAGCATCTAATGACAACCCTCCATAGCATAGTATTATTAAAGACTTGGATAAGGAATTTCCCAAGCGAGGTAGGATGCTTGAGCCATCACCTTGCCTCCTCATACTGCTCACCTGGAACCACACAAAGAAAAAGGGTGAGATAGATAATCTCAATGAGTAAACAATATGGCACTTATAATAATGCATATCCCTTTTTAAATGGAAACTCATAGCTTATAACAAATAGTTCATGTTTTACAATTTATGAATCGAAGGTTGCAATTTTGCAAGGTTGTAGAAATCACACATATAACACATAACACATAAAGTGAAGGTTGTTGCCATGATCACTCAAACACTAGTTTTAATTAAGGTTATTTTAAGGTGAGTAGATAAGAATTATTAAGAATTAACTTTAAGGCTTATTTTTGGACAATAAATTGATTTAGGCTTAGTTTAAGTTAAATAGTTAGTATAGTGATTTTAGTAGCTCCTGAGATAATTGCCTTATTGTATTTGGTATGTTGATTGTGGCTTAAGTAATGTATCAGAGTGCACAGTAAACTCGTGGTGGAGAAGTTAAGTAGAGTGTGTTATGCTTGTTAGGTTTGAAAATTCAATGATGAATTTTCTTAAGAGGGGAAGATTGTAATAACTTATTTTTCATTTATTTTATAAAATTTCATTTTGTATGGAAATTTATTATTTTATAATTTTATTTATTAAAGCAAAAAATTGAAGTTATATTTTTATTAAATTTTATATATTCATATGATTTGAAAATTGTATTATTAATTGTAATTTTACTTTAATGTTAAATATAAAAATATGACTGAAGAAAATACTTATATATTTAATTATGAAAATATTATAATGGTTATTTTTAGAATTTATGTTATGATATTGGAATATTAATTTTTAAGAATTTTTAGAAGTTAATATTGTGCTCAATTCATTTAAATCATATTGTTAATTATATCAATTATTTGGGAGTTTTGGAATTTCGTTATTATTATTATTATTATTATTATTATTATTATTATTATTTAAACATAAGTTTTGATTTATATATATATATGCACAGTTTAAAAAAAAAAAAGAAAAGAAAGAAGTTTAGCTCATCTGATTGGCTAAAGGGCAGCCAATCAGATGGCTAAGCATTGAATAGAGATGGAAGGTAAAGTGAAGGAGCAAGACAGAGGAGAATAGTGAGAGAGGGACAGGTTCTGAGGAGCATCTGGCCGGTGATGGGCTGCATCGCCACCTCGAGCAGCAAGCCCACCATCCGGCAACTTCGAGTGAAGAGGTAATACTGTGATCAGGCGACGAATGGTAGCGTACCCGAGGAAAGAAGGCTCGCCGATGCTGAATCTTTAAGTCAAGATTTCGGCCGATTCTGGCAGCAAAATCTAGTGATTCTAGTCCTATTCGACTCCTGCTGGCATAAGCTTCATGATGATACCTGCCATGCCTCCTAGTTGTTGCTACAAGTGGAGATCGGAGTTGTGGAGGCTGAATCTTTGAGGGCATCTTTTGGCGAGATACAGGTGAGTGGTGGCAAGTGGTGTTGGTTTTTGAGCTCTTGGCATCAAGGCTAGCATATTGGTGTAAAGAGCACCCTAATCTGCCACTAGCAACGGCGGCTCATGGCCAGCGGGCGGTGGAGCAGATCCAATAACTTCCTTTGATCATTCCGAAGTGATTCTCGAAGTTTGTTCAATTGGATTTTATAAGGGTAAACCCAAATCTCTTGAATTTCAATTATTATTGTGTTATATTTATTAGATTTTATTAGTAATTGTTAATTTGATGATTTGGATTACTTACGAAGATGATTGCTGCAAAGTTGGTGGAGTTGGAAACCAGGAGGGGTTGTCAAGGTGTATTTTAAATGTGAGTTGATTCATCGATTGTCGCACTCCACGAGGAGAGCTAATTGGAATTTGTCAATTCAGTGAGTTATATAGCTTAATTCTTTTATTTAACTAAAGTTGCATTTGTATACATGCATTGATTTGTGTATACTATATATATATAATTATGCATTATGAAAAGTACTTAGCATCTTGGCATATGCATGTGACTATTTAATTATGTTGATGTTGCAAATTGATTGTGGATATTGGATGGAAGTGGGATAATGCAGTGCCACTTAGGGTATGATTATGATGATGATATGATAATAAGATAGATGAGCTATGACTGGTGTATGATAGCTACTAGCTTGCTCATCGCCTATGCATTGCTGCCAATCGGGTCAGTGCTGCGGGGATGGTTACGACCCTTATGTTGGTTATAAGATATAGTATTAGATTCAGAGAGCTAGGATAGGGAGATTGGCTCTTCATATTGAGGATTAGTGTGGTACTGTGGACTATGTTCCATCTTTGTGTAGTTTTGTGATTTGTCTATTTGTTTGGCATAATGCATTAGCATAATGAACGTTCAGTGGTATATTATTTTAAGATCTATATAGCTCATTGAGTCAAATATTCATTCCTATTCAATTTATTTTTCAGCTGGTGGAATAAGCTTGGAAAGGGATTTGAATTGAGTTAAATTGCTTTTTATCTTTCATACAATGTTCTGTATTTAAGTACTGAGTTATGTAATTAATATTCATACATTTGTATCATAATTTTAGAACTCCGCAATGTTACTTTTGAAATTTGTATTTTATTTTATTGGCAATTATATATATGTATTCTAAGTTGAGAATGGTTTGTTAAGTAGAATCCAATCATATGTTAATTGATATTTTTGAGATGATTAAGTTACTACCCAGTGTGCCATTGATCTAATATATTGATGACTTGGATCTGCTTAACATGTGAGTCCATACCCATATTACGTGGTGGATTGTCATTTCATGTGATGTTAGGCTTACTACGAGCACTAGTAGCCACATGCATCACCCATGTCCTAGTTCTGGTCATATGCCCTCGGGTTTGGGCCATGACAAAACTCTTGTTTTCCCTTCCTCTATAAGAAGCTACTTATGTAATAATTTAACTCACTTTATTGTGTTTCAAAATGTATTACTCTAGGTACTGCGTAGTATTTGAAGGGATCTGGAAATATTTATTTTGTTAATTGAATTATAATGGAATATATGCATGTATGGAAATTAATTTTAAGTTGATTTAGGAGGTTTATTGGTATTATTAGCTTCTACGAGTGTATTGCATTCCTAAACTCACTCCTGCCCTAGGACTGTCACATCACTGAGATTTCAAGGTGTGACAAATTCACCTAAGAAAACAGAGTTCTATTAGTATTAATAATTTAATGCCCAAAACTAATTCTATTAGGATAATTAATTTTAATGCCTAAAGCTAATTAGTGACAATAAAATGTGAAAGAAAAATAAAATTAGAGCATTCAAATAATATAAATAATTAATAAATATTAAAAAATAAACTTACATTCCATCAAAAAAATAAAAATTATAATGGATATTTACCTAGATGAAAAAAATTACATTTAAGATTTACTACATAAAATTCTATTATATATTACATTTATTTAACATTAAAAAATAAATTAGTTTTCATAAAAGATAGTCAAAAACCATAATACTCTCAAATAA